>QAPG01000005.1:232827-538069 GCA_004366825.1 Colletotrichum spinosum | reverse complement strand
CCCTAACCCTAACCCTAACCCTAACCCTAACCCTAACCCTAACCCTAACCCTAACCCTAACCCTAACCCTAACCCTAACCCTAACCCTAACCCTAACCCTAACCCTAACCCTAACCCTAACCCTAACCCTAACCCTAACCCTAACCCTAACCCTAACCCTAAGGTAATGGGGGGTATATCCGCAATTCCTTGCGAGTGAGCGCACATTGTTATGAGAATCGACCCGGAGAATGCCCAAACTTTGAACTTGCTGCAATCACACAGTACCCCTGTCTTATTTTGGACTTCAGAATGCACCCTATTGCAGACGGAAAGTAATAGCCTTGAAAGCAGACTATGACCCAACCAGCAAATTGGCGTCGAACTGTAATGGGCTGGGTATCTTTCAGTTGTTTCCGGATGTTTGGGTATACCGCGCAGAATATAATAAGCTGTTTTCTAACTTTCCATTGCGCGTGGCTCCGGTGGGTTTGAACAAGAAGTCGCCGCTTGTAAAAAGAGCTGTATGGACTGCTCTATTCCTCAAGGTATAGTGCTTCGATGCCGAAGAAAAGGCATACAGGACTGGTGAGAAAGACTTATCAATGCCATAACTTCGGTTGCTGAATTTGAAGCAGCAATAGAATACCGCATGTAATTACTTGGGCGTTTGTTTCCTTCCGTCAAGTATTCAATCCAGACTGCAACTGGATTCTTCATTTGTGTGTGACTTGAATTTGGTTGGTGGTGCGGCCAACTCCGCCGCCTCTCAAGTTAATTGCCTCGCTAAGCATCCAGGAAACTATCAATCCGACAAGTACCAAGGCTAACAAGGCTCTGGGTATTAGGATCAACATCTATACTGCGCAAGATCCAGACGGATCTTGACTTTTATAATGATCAAAGTGTCGTAATAGCTTCACAGCCATAGCCTTGCTGTCCCGTGTTTTATACTCGCTAATGTTCAAGTTTCTCAACGCCAGGTCAACGACACCGGAAGACGTACATATTACTCAAAGCTGCTCTATCCATAATTTCCTGAATATCATAGCCTTCATCTATCTGATTCTGCAGGCTCTGCGTCTGATTTATAACTTAGGATGTGGAGATGTGGTTCCTAGCGTATTCTTACGGTGTTGCGACCATAGCTGCTCTGTAGCCGATAGAGTCGCGTAGTCGAATAAGGGCATTTGCCCCGTAGTCTACGTCACTACTCCTTTGACAGCGGCAACGGGTGCCGACGTACTTGGCATGCTGCCTCCTGAGCCAGTTGAAATTTGTCGATATCACTGACGGCTTTTCGGGACGGCTTCTAAGGTTCTGGCATGTCTGATCAGGTGGCCGGTAAGCGCGTTGCAGGTTCTAACCTCACCCTGTAGTACTGGTGTAATACTGATTGATGCTTCTGTCGGTTTGCAGGGGCCATGGCATCGGGCAGACTTTATGATTTTATCTAATTGGGGAAAGCATTGAGCCAGTCTAGTATCAACACAGAGATATTAATTACTGCCATAACTCTGAAGCTAAAATAAGTGATCTATGAACCAAACGGCCACTCTGCATCCATCACACAGTTGGGAAGTTCGTTCAACCAGGTGGCCTTTATTGCAAAGAGACCTAACAATAATGAAGTGCTCGATGTGTTAGTGTAATGTGGAATGAACCACAGGATGAGGGGATGAGGCGAATTTACCTTCGCGCACACCCTTCGCTAAGTACTCAGGCGATGATCCTGCCCGGCTTTGATATTATCGCTAAGTCATCTTCACTGTCAGGCCACTGTAGAGAAGGGGGGCACCAGGGGGCCACCGGGGCCCCTGCATGCCGGCCTCAGTTACTAGAATAATAGATATTCTAGTAACATAAAGCTTAAATATAAGTATAGAGCTATAGTTAAGTAAGAGGAAAGCTAAGTTTGAATAGTTATATAGTATAATATATACTTATTAAGAGATCTTATTACTTAGTATAAACCTAGCTTAATATATTTAAATTTCTACTTACTTTTAAATATATTAACTAATAGGATTATAATAATACTATATTAGAAACCTACTACTTAAATAACTTAGGAGTTTAAGTTTAGTTTAATAGGAGAACTAATTCTTATAACTACTAGTAGTAGTATTAATAAACTAGGAGAATAATTATCCTTTTAGAATAATAGTAATTTTTCTAAAACTAATTTAGACTAATTAATTAAAAAAGAAGTAAAGAAATTAAAGAAGAAATAAAAATTAGAAAAATTAATAGTATTATATAGGGGAGATAATCTAGAAGAGAAGAATACTAA
Organism: Colletotrichum spinosum; assembly: GCA_004366825.1. NCBI lineage: Eukaryota > Fungi > Ascomycota > Sordariomycetes > Glomerellales > Glomerellaceae > Colletotrichum > Colletotrichum spinosum. The sequence goes on along the minus strand of QAPG01000005.1, from coordinate 535,797 downwards.
AAAGTTTTTTATTCTTATATTTAACCTTAAGAAATAAAAAGGAGATTTTTTAATTAAATAATTAGTTTTTATTAAATATTAAAGAAGTAATTAGTTAGATTTTAATAACTTCTTATTTAAATTATAAGGATAGTTTAATTTAGTAGAAAATAACTTTATTATAAATAAAAATACAATTTAATATATAAGTTTATACCTAGAGGATATTACGTCTTATTAGTAGATTAAATAGGTTACTATTACTTATAATAATAATATTAAATAGGTTATCTAAATAGTAATAGAAGAGTAGCTAAAGTTTAGTATAAATAATAATAATATTTAAACTATTATAATAGTAATTAAATTAGATATAATTTGCTAAAAAGTTAGGTAATTTTATTAATAGTTTATTAATATATATAAATCTTTTAAAATAGAATACTTTAATACTTAACTAGAGAAGTTCTAAGTTATTAATATTATTAACTATGTATTACTTAAATTAAGATATATAATTATAAACAGAAGTTTACTAATTATATATTAAGAGTTAAATTATATAACTAAAAGGATAGAAATAGTTAAGTAATCCTTAGGTAGGTCTATCCTAGTAGAACTTATTTTTAAGACTTTAGAGTAGAAGAACTATAGATTATTAGTTATATAGATAGTTATTCTAACTTAAGGAATTAGTGGGGAGAGCTAGTTAAAAGAACTATCTTTTATAGTTACTCCTTTATTTGAGATTAAATAAAAAAGAATCCTATAGCTTTAAATAGCTACTCTTTAGAAGTTATTTAAATACTATAATTATAGAAAGATAAACTATATATTATATTAATATAGTAAGGATATTTATTATATTTATAAGAAACTTAGGTATATTAGAAGATCTTATTATACTTTAAGAATAAGAGTTAATAGTATTTGTATTTTATAAAATCTAAAGTCTTACTAATATTTTAAGGCTGAAGTATTAGTCTGTATAAGGAGAAGTTAGAAGAAGGGAAAAATACTTATTAATTTAGGGGCTAATAAGAATATCTTAAGCTAGAAGATACTATATAATACTAAGCTTATAGAGGTTAGTTTAAAACTAAAAATATCAGGTTTTTGGGGAGGAGTAGTATTTAAGTATAGAATATAAACTATAATTATAAAGATTATAGATAATTTTAGTATAATATAAATAAAGTTTTATATATTCTAAATAAGTAATATTAGTGAATATAATATAATCCTAAAAGTTTCTTAAGGAAGAAAAATAAAATCTAATTTACAGTAAAAGACTCTAAATTAAACTTACTTTTTAGTTATTACTAACTTTAAACTAATATATAAAGCTAAAGTAATTAATAAAGCTAAGAAGTAATCTAAATATATGTTAGTAATCTTAACTATATTAGTATTAATAGAAGGAGAGTAGTAAGCTACTTAATAATAATTTATAAGAAATCTAAATAAAAAAAAAGTTAATTTTAGTTAATTACTATTAGAATACTAAGAGTAGGTTTATATTTTTAATTTAAAGAAAGCTAGTATCCTTATAGAAGAAAGTATTTATATATATATAATAGAATTAGAAGAGGATAAGGAATCCCTATAGGGCTTTATTTATTTCTTTATAGAAAAAGAGTTAGAAGAACTATATTAATACTTTGTATTAGCTTTTGAAAAAAGATAGATTAAAATATTATAAAGTCTTATAAAAACGCTAATCCTATTTATCTTAAAAAAAAGAAATAAGTTAAAATTATATATAAACTATAGAAATTTAAATAATATTACTATTAAGAACTATATATTATTACTACTTATTAGTAAGATTTTAAACTATTTAAAAAAGGCTTTATAGTTTATTAAGTTAGATCTAAAAAATATATACTATTAGATTTATATATAGCTAGATAATAAGTAGAAAATAGTATTTTAAATTTAATATAAGTATTTTGAGTATTATATAATATTATTCGGTTTAGTTAATACTTTAGTAACTTTCTAAATATATATTAATAATATTTTAATAAGTTTTATCGATATTATATATATTATCTATTTAGATAATATCTTAATATTTACTAAAACTAAAGAAAATTATATTAAAGTAGTAAGAGAGGTTTTAAGTTAATTATTAATTATAAGGTTTTATATTAACCTAGAGAAGTACGAGTTTTATATACAAATAATTAAGTTTTTAGGTTTTATTATCTCTCTTAAAGATATTACTATAGAAGAAGAGAAAATATTAGTAATTAAAAAATAACTACTACCTATTAGTATTAAAAAGATCTAAATCTTCTTAAAATTTATAAATTTCTATAGGAGATTTATTTAGAATTATTTTAAAATATATATTAGACTTACTAATGAACTAACTAAACAAACTAGAAAAAAAATATAATAACTTTTAAAATAATTAAAATTTTTAAAAATCTATAACATAAGTTTACCTAAATACTTATTCTATAATATTTTAATTTAGTTTTTCTAATTTGAATAGAAATAGATACTTCTAATTTTACTATAAGAATAATACTTATCTAATTAGAAAAAAATAATAATAACTACTAGCTTACTTTTTATAAAAACTAAAAAAAATAGAATTAAAATATAATACTCTAGAAGCTGAACTATTAACTATTTATAAAATAATATTTATATAGAAGTATTATTTCTTATACTTAGAATATAAAATTACTTTTATTACTAACTACTTAAACTATTAATATCTAATAGTAAAACTTTAGCTTAATAGTTATTAAATGAGATTTTTTTTAAAATATATTATTATTTAATTATAATATCAACTACTAGCTAGAAAAATAAAACCTAGTAGATAATCTATTAAAACAACTAGATTATCAACCTATAGAAAGAGAAACCTAAAAAGCTAGAAGTACTTTTTTAAAAGACTTCCTAAACTAGTTCCTAAATAGAATAATAGTAGCATCTCTTTAAAACTAAAAACTAACAGCAAACCTAGAAGATATTATTCTAGAAAAACTAGAGGGGATATTAAAAAAAGAAATCTAATAAGTACAAAAAGAAACTACTATTAGAAAAAAAATTATACTAAAAAAATAATAATTAGTCTATGAATAAAAAAAAGGATAAAATTCTAAAGTAAACTAGTTATCTTAAATAAATATTACCTTTAAGTCGACCTACTAATAGCTTTCTATAATAAACCCTTAGGGGGGTATTTAGGTATTACTAAAATACTTAAAAAGTTAGAATAAATATATTAATAGAACTTTATAAGAAAGAATATTATAAAATATATATTAAAATATATAATATACTAATAATTAAAGCCTTAATACTACCTCCTATATAGTAAACTAACACCTCTACTAATACCTACTAACCTATAATAATATATTAATATAGATTTTATTACTAAACTACTTAAATTAATTAGATTTTCAAAAAAAGCTATAATAATATATTAGTAGTAATAGATTGATTTATAAAATACGCATTCTACTTACTAATAAAACAATTCCTAATAGTAGACAAACTAGTAGTTTTCCTAATAAATAATATCTTCCTTAAATATAAAATTCTTTAAACTATTATATCTAACAGAAGTTTACTATTTACTAATAGATTTTAGGCTTTTATTATATACCTACTAGCTATTAAGAAGAAACTAAATATAACATACTATTTATAAACTAACAGGTAAATAGAACAATAAAATTAGAATATCAAACACTTCCTAAAAATAATAACTAACTTTAATTAAAATAATTAGGCAAAATAACTACCTACAGCTAAATTCATTTATAATACCTTAGTCTATAGTACTACTAGGGTTATACTAACAGACACCTTAATAAATTATTCACCTAAGAGACTTTATAATAACTCTCTAAAAAATATTAAACCTAAAGTAATCCCTATAATAAAAAAAAAATAAGATACTTCTAATCTTATTAATAGTAGCTAAAAGTCCTACTAGAAAAAGTAAATAAAAAATATACTAAGTAGTATAATAAGAAAAAAAATAATTAAACTTTAAAATTAGTAATTATATATTGCTATCTATAAAGAATATCTAATAAAAACAACTAATTAAAAAACTATCTCATAAATATTTAGGACTATTTAGAATAATATAAATAATTAATAGGAATTAAGTATTTAAACTCAACTTAGATAAGAAATATAAGGGTTATAATATCTTCTTACTATTATAATTAGAAAAGTATAAAAATAATCTACTAATACCTTAAGTAGTCCCTATTAAAAACCTAAAAAATAATATATATAAAATTAATTATATTATAAATTATAAAAAACTATAAAGAAACTATTAATATTTAGTTAAGTAGAAAAAGTATAAAATAGAGGAAAATTCATAAGAACCTCAGTAGAATATATTATTAGAACTAAAATTAAAATATAAAGAAAATCTCCTAGGGATTACTAATAAGTTATAAAAGAAATAATATATTTAAATTATTAGTAAAATAAAACTAAGAAACTTATATTAATCTAAAAACTAAAGAAAAAACATAGTAGAACCTAAAAATAGTAATTAATCCCTAAAAAGAAGAAATATATAAAACATTAAAAGGGGAATAAGGGGATACTAAATTACTTAATATTATTATTATTACCTTTATTATTATTATTATTCCTATTTCTACTACTTTCCTTATTATTATTATCATCACCAAACTACTTAAAAACTTTAAGAATTAAGAAATATAAATTAAAAATATTAGTATATTAAAAAAATAATATTAATAAGTAGGGAATTACTAAAGAAATACTAGAAGAATAAAAAGATATTTATAATATAAAAATAAATTAAAAACTATTTTAGAAAAATAATCTAGAAGTTTATAAAAATAGTAGTTTATATTTTAATAGTATAAGTTTATATTTTTTAAACTTACTAAAAAGTAGTAATAACCCTCATACTTCTCTCTAAAAAGTAGTTATACTATAAAATAGTAGTAGCTATAGTTTAGTAACTACAAGCTAATACTTACAAACTAGCTACTTAGCTTCTTTATCTTTAGTTTTATACTTAATATCAGACTTATTAGTATGGGAAGCCTTAGCCTAAAACACTTTATAAGTAGTAACTTAAACCTTTTTAAAATCCTCCTATATTAATAATTAGTAGGAAAGTATTAGGGGATAATAATATAAATATCCTATTTTAATATTATAAGTAGTAAAAAAAGAGTTAACTTTAAATAAAAAATTATTAAAACAATAATATAAAATAAGAACTATAAGAATAATAATATAAATAATCTAAAAGGATATTAGAGTATACTTTATAGCTATAAGAATAACTTATAACAAAAAATAGAAATATATTAAAATATATTCCTTACTATATATAGTAGTATAATAAGAATACTTATTACTAATATTTAAAATAATTAATAGAAATAGAAAAAAAGAAGTAATAAAGATATATTAGTAGTCTTATAATAAAAAAAGAATAATAAGATATAATTAGTAAGTTTCTAAATAGTTATAAAATAGAAGTAGTAATAGTAGAAAATAAAATATATAAAGTTATTAATATTATTATTATTATTAATTAGAAGGATATAGGAAGTATATAACAATTTAATAGCTCTTTTTTTTTAAATAGTAATTCTTTTTTAAATAAAAATGAGAATAAGAAGAGGAGGCAGTAGGGAAATAAGAATAGGAGTAGTAAGAGTAGTAGGAGTAGTAGGAGTAGATATCGTATTGTTATTATTATTATTTTTAACAACCTAGACATAAAATTGTTAATAAAAAAGGAAATAAGAATAACTTATATATAAAATTAAAAATTTAAATAATAAAAAAAACCTTCTTTTAGTTAAAAATAGTTAAAAGTTTCTTTAGAATAGAAGATAGTAAAATTAATAATAAAGAAATTATTTATAAATTACTAGGGGGGAATAATAAGAATAATAAAAAAAATAATATTAGTTTTTAGAATTAGAAGAATTATAAAATATATACTACTTTAATCTAATTAGTAAAAATAGTATTTTATAAAATAAGTAGGAATAAGAAACCTATAAGTTACTACTAGAAGAAGTTTAATATAACTTCTATAAGAATTAAAATACTATAATTATAATAAATATAAAATTCCTATAGTTAAAAATAAAAAAGAAACCCTTTTAATATCTCTATAGCTGAAGAAAACTAACTATCCTAGATAAAAACTTTAAATTAACTAAAATATAATTCTAATTAGAATATATTTTAAAAAGTTAATATTAACTAGAACTTAATATTAAGAAGTTAAGATATAGAATTTAGAATAAATATTTAAATCCTAATTAAAAAGGAGTACTAAAAAAAGAGTAAGATATTACTACTTTATACTAATATCTTAATAATTAAATCCTAAAGATAAGACTTCTAAAAGAAAGGATTATATTAAATTATTATAGAAAAAGGGGGTATTAGAAAGCTACTAGAGCCTCTATATACTAACTATAATTACTAGAATAATAGATATTCTAGTAATATAAAGCTTAAATATAAATATAAAGCTATAGTTAAGTAAGGGGAAGGCTAAGTTCGAATAGTCATATAGCATAGTATATGCCTATTGAGAGATCCTATCACTTGGTACGAACCCAGCCTGACATTCACTATATTCAACAGAATAAACTACCTAAGGCAACTTCGTAAATTTCGTTAGCGTGGGTGCAAAAGCTTGCCAGCTTTGACAGGAGTCAATAAATATTACACTACCTCGCGGCGAGGCAGTACCATTGTTACAGCATCGAGGAAAGATGAACTTAATTGATCTTAAATGACTGTTCGAGTCAGAAGATTGGTCCCCGAGGGGTTTCATTACGCGGAGGGTGGCCAGGGTAGCCAGCTGAAGCTTGTTGAATCTACGAATATGAAAGCCAAGACTAGCACAGTTTGAACAATTTGTCCAAATCCGGACACGATGTTTTGGCTAGATACCAATAAGCTGGTCAGGGGAAACACCAGTGTTGTCTGCAGGTGCGGGTGATGTATCTGATGCCCTGGGCGAGTTCGACGGCCCAGGAATAGACCCCGCCTCGGGTGGAATAACCCTGGAGAGCATTCAGGCTTGAAGGAATTTATCAAAATTTCTCTGGTCACTATTTACTCAACTTCTCTAATCTTGACGAAAGACAGCCGGCCGCATAGAATCTTCGTCCTTGCTAGCACGCTAATTGCAGTAACAATCGCAGTCGCCCTTCGGTGTAGCCATCCATCGCCCAGAATCACCACTCTGGCACTACAATTCTTTGTAAGCGGAGAACCTTTGGGCAGAACCCCTCGAAGAAAAGATTTGGGTTACTTACCCTGCCGTCGCACTTGCTGATGCAGCTTCTCGTATCGTCGGCATTGCAGTTGGACTCCCACTAGAAAAGCAGCAAGGTCAGTAAAAGTGGTTGGAACAAACTACCGCATCTATACGAACAGATGGATCTCCGATTGAGGCGCAAGCTTGTCCAATTTGCAGAAAGGTCTCTGCTGCGGTGAGAGACACGCAGGCCGCTGCTATAATAGACAGGAGAGAAAAGCGCATGGTTGATGAATGAGCAGTACTAATAAAGGTTTGGTACTCGGTGACGAAATAGGCTAACAAGATGACCACGACAACAAAGTGAAGCATATGGGGAAATCTATAAGAGAAGAGGGTATTTCTGGTTGGTTTTATACGTGTAGGAGTCTTCATTTAACCCTGACTGCTATTACGCGGACGATTGCCCTAAAGGTCAGTAGCCTTGTATCGGCCTTGGCAAAATGCATCAGTAAATAGGTAGAGTAGTCGCTGATTTCCTTGTTGTCTCGAAAGGATCAGCTAAAGCCACATTGAGGTCAGCCAGTTCATTAACTACAGATATCTTATCTAATAGACTTCCTGTCGTGTTTCAGCCTGCAATTTGTCCGGAGGTGGGGATCACTACGCTAGCCTTCCATTCTGCCAGGTCCCAGATTTATTAGATTTCTAAAACAATAGACTCGGAAGGTACGGAGTTATTTGCAACGGATCCGGTCGGGAAACTAGGTTCAAGACAATCTACCGCTGCTCATCCTGTTAGGGGGTAAGGTTTTCTACCTTCGAGTCCCTCCCAGTATTACTTCTTGTGTTTTCATGGATCTAATTCGACTTCAAAGGAGAACTAGGCATGTTTAGCTCGAATCGATGGCTTGCCATGGCACCATAAGCCACATTTCAGTCCTTTCCTCGTTATCAGTTCGGCTCCAGAGGCATGCGTGGGGTCTTGGTCTACATCGCTCATTTTGTCACACAACAGCAAAAGAAAAGAAAAGTGTTTACACGTCTCAACTCTCAATCCAAGCTTGAACTCTTGAGTAGGCAATTGAAGTTATGTGCTGGTGATGAATTTGTACCTCGCTAAAACGCAATACTGATTCCAAATTCGTTATTGTCTTCGACCAAAAGAAGCCCCCTAAAGTAGGTGTAAACAAGACTATCCAATATCACCACTACTGTTCATCGCACTGAGATTACCAATCCTTTGGGGCGGCGTCGATGTACCATGTAAGGGGATTCTGGGACGTGCAGACTGTTGAGCCGAGAGGGCCGGCGTGACAGTAAGCAGGGACGTCTCCAGAACCTGAAGCGCCACTCCTGTTGAAGAGATTAGAAACTGGAACCGAGATGGCTATCCGAAACGATGAAGATTTTCTTACGCTACGCCCCATCGATGGTAAATGCGAAGGCCCCAAGTCTCAGCTGTGCCCTTCACGAGGGCGAAACTGTACTTGCTTTCGCCGCAGTTGTACTTGGTTTCAAGGGTCGCTCCATCAGTCTTGGTACAGTCGAGGTTTTCGGCATCCAACGCAGTTATTCTGAGACCAACAGAACTGACGAGGCCACTGGTCTCGTGTCTGGCGGTAAATTCGTTGATCACGACTGCCTCTGGAACCAAGGCACTGACCGGCGAAGTCGGAGCAGCCAAGACGGTAGGGCCCAGAAGAGCAAGTACAAAGGCCGAAGTGAGCTGCATTTTGAACAGTGTTTTGGTTGGTGAGACTGTGAAGGGTATGATCGGGTTGAATGATTGCAAGCGTGCCGAGGTGCCTCTGAGGTGATTGCCAACAACAGGCAATGTCAGGACAGTTTTGGCTGGTATTTATGCCCGGTTGCCTTCAATCCAAACTCCATTCGACTGAAGTTTCCAGAGACGGCGTTGCCGATCCATGCCATCCTCGATCAATTCATAGGTAACTTCGTCTTCGGTTGCTGATTGAGAGTGTCTCACTTCACGAAGCGCTAGCTCTTCGTATTGACACCAGACCCCGTATAATTGCGGAATCCCGCCGTATGGAAGCACTTGCCGTCGCAAGTCAGAGATCGGGAATGACATCAGCATACGGTGGACGCCACATAATGCGGCGAGTTGGACCGACAGGGCGATACTGCTACGGAACAGATCCGGCGCTTCGAAATCACTTTCCTACGGTGTAGCTCTCGTTTTCTGACGCATGGTTTCTTCATTGGGACTGAAGACATTCATCTTGCCAAGTCCCCTCTTGGTCGTGCCAACGTAGCGCTTTGCGCGGAACTCCGCAACAGCAGCTCGTGATGCAATTGCAACAAGGGAACTGGACTGTCACAGTCATTTGATGCCCAATATGAGTAGCGGCCAATTAAGTCCAGGCCAAAGGATTCCGGTAGTTTGACAGCCGTTCTGCCTTGCCTCTGGAGAAGGGGAACAACAGAAGCATGGAATTGGGCAGTCTTGTTCAACAAACATCAATGCTCAATGCCCCTCTGTGAGTCGAACAACAGGCGGTCGCACCAGAGGGGATAGCAGATTGATCGGGAGTCTGGGATATCCTCTCAGGAATCGCCCTTACGCAATCGGCCAGTGAACGCTGTCATTGTGACTAAACTGACATCAACGTGACTGAATTTATTCTTGGGCTTTCTGAATCGTGTACAGACACTGAGCTATGGTTCATCCAGGCCGACTTCTTCTTGGCCTGCAGTTGGTCCACTGTTGGGCGACAGTCTCCCAGTCACCTCTGACAGTCAGGCGCTGGTATGCCAGCTCCTCTACCAACCCTCTAACCATGAGCTTGAACGTTCCATCTTTCCCTTCAACTCTTTGTGGAATGCCTTCAATAGTTCCAGGGTAGGCAATGACTCTGTTCGATGCTTCACTGAGATCAAACGGCGCGCCCAAGTTAGACACGACCCTCACAGCCACAATCGAAACCTGAAGTTTTTCTTGAAGGTAACAGGCCGACTCAACTCTGATGGGATATGTATTTTTCGGAAGGGGCTGATCTAATGGTGTCAAACTCATGCTGATGGCAATGTGTGAGCCCAGGTAGGTGGCAGAGAGGTTTAATTCCATTCGAGTCGCATAGATGGACCTGCTGCGTGTTGTGTCGTTGCGCGCATGATGAACGTAAAACAGTTCGGCGCCTTCGGGAGTTTGATACATGAACTCTTGGGCGTCGACTTTGCGTCTCGTCCGTGGTGGAGATGTCACGATGCTTCCGTGACCGGTGGAATAAATGGGAATTTCCGCGTCCGGCGCCTGTGACAACACGGGAATGTTCGCCGACTTGTAAAAGGGACCCAACGGACTCTTTGCTGTGGCGAACCCAACACCATAGTTGGATGCTTCGTAATTGTTGGCACTGTAAGTGAGCAAGTACACAGCCTTGCCATGTGACCCGACTCGGCGGATCACAGTACTCCCCTCCGACCAACGTCGGTCCTTTTTGGTGCCGTTGTTCAGCTGATAGTCGTTGACATGGAAGTTTTCCCACTCTTGTGGATCTGCGCCGTAGGATATGACAGTTTTCCAGCCGTCTTTTCGCGGTGGTTCTCCAATCTCCCCCGTTCCATTGTAAGAAGTGATGTTTGCGGGAAGCCCCTCGTCGTGCTGGGCATGCTTGTTGATCTCTGATGCGGCAATCTCAGGCATGGTTTCGGCCAGCGGATCATCCCACCAGCTTCTGTCCAATTCAACGACGATGATGTTTGATTCCTCAATGTACTTGCCCAGCCGCTCGTCCCAGTTCCAGTTGCGATAGGCGTTACGGGATGTGTACAGGTACACTCGGCCGTCTCGGTCAAAGAAGATGTTAGGATCTATGGTCGGAATGTAGGTGCCCTTGGGCGCCAATCTTCCTTGTTCGAGAGTCGGGGGAGGCAGCATCTGATCTTGGTCCATTATAAGGTTGACGTCGTGGTAGTCAGGGTCGAACGGATAATATCCGATGGGCTCTGCTTTGATCTCTCTGAAAGGCCCAGTTGGAGTCCGGGACACGGCCACGCCTAGCTTGGAAGGCTCTTCAAATTTTGAGTAGCGAAAGTGATGTTTTGCCAGATCCTCGCGTAGACGCCCGGCAAAGAAGAAGAAGTACCATCCCGTTTTCTCGTTGTAGTATGTCTCCGGGGCCCACAGCCAGTCTCGCGCCCAGCAGGCCTGGCCGCCGTCGATTTCCGTCATGGCGCTGTCGTAACAAGCCCTCAGCACACCGCCGGGATGCTTGCGCCATGTCGAGAGATCAGGGCTGACATAAATGGCAAAGTGGTGACCTGGGTCCGCTCCTTCGGTCGAATAGGCATAGTACTGGCTTGTTGATGAATCGTAAAGGACATAGGGATCTGCTGCGTCGTGTCGGGCTGAATTGTGAAACTGAGGACGTGTATCGGGGTCTTCGCCCGTTGCGGACCACGCGCAGAAGATGGGAATCACGGCCCCAAACAGGGAAGTCAATAGTCGCATCTAGACGGAGAGAGTACGAATACGGGAGCCGCGGGCATGGGGACCCGGAAACGGGAAACGGACGTGAGAAGTAGTTTGACAGCTGTCTTATGTGCACTTTGATAGTCTCTCCTGTGAAAATGGCCAACAGACGATGTCGAGGGGCCCAAGGAAGCAGCCGATCATGCATCCCACCATCGTGCCCGAACTTGCACGTCTGAAGTGACTGTGACCCACAATTTCCCCTCGTTATCTCAGAGGGGTTCATTCGATCTACCACCCACACACTCTCTTCTTGTACATCCACTGGGAGCATTCTCAACCTCACAAAGGCTAGCTCACATGATAAGGTTTTCCGAGGCATTTCCTGTACGTGTACTCTGGAAAATGTCATTGAGTGGCAGTGATTGGTTCCTGATTACCTGATTTGTGCGCGTATATCCGTAATGTGCACCCAAGGTCAGGCGCCATCCTGTATTAAGCTTCATTCGCTTATTGAGAAGAGGATGAACAGGAAGAACCCAGCTGATCGGAAAGCTGCCCTTCACGCAGTCGAACAGGGTGCGATGTGGTGCTACTCGTGGTAAGGAAGCCAATTGTACTCCGTACATCCTTCCTACAGGCGTTGGAGTGATTTGCGATGCATTCAATGTGCACTATTCAGTGACGTGACGCAGCTCGACCATCGCATGGAAAAAAAGAGGACTTGCAGCTTTGGATCAATCGGGATCTAAGGTCCGCCCACTTGCTTGATGGTACGCGAAGCCTGCATCCTTGCTTGTAGAGGGTGTAAGATCAAATCAAATTCGCTTGCAAACTTGCCTTGGCTTGAAGTTCGGAGCCAAAGTACTGTGGTAAGTGTCGAACCAAGTAATGCTGTTGGGTAGGCAATTGCAGACTCGGCCACATATTTCCGTCGCGGGTCACAAAAGTTGGGGCTTCCGTACGGATACAGTCAATCGGGACAGCCCTGGTTGTTCCTGCTCCGGCTGGCAAGCACTTGGGAAGCAGTTGGCGTCCGACATGGGCATGGCATACAAGTACTGTGCCTCTAATTAGGATGTGATGCAGTCTTTGGGACAAGAGTGCCGGGCATGTCGATTTGGATGAATAGAAACACCAACAAATCTTGGCACTCGCGTCTGACGCAGACGCAGGCAAGCGATCCAGTCAAAGATAAGATGAAGATGGCCTTTGACTGCGCAACTGGCAGACTTTCGTAGAGTCATTCGTTGGAGCTGGTCTGACCGCATTGCTCGTTTGCTGCTCCATGAAGCGGGCGTTGAAGACAAACAGCATGTAGAAAGCCATAAGCTTTGCTGGTGCGTAAGAGATGGGCAATGACATGGCGCGTTTGCCCTCAGCAAGTTCTTCGCAAATACAGAGGATATGAGTGGTCCCGCGAGGGGGGGTGGGGAAGGTGTGGGACTGACGGCATTTCAGTCCCGTTTCTTTTCGGTCGGGCCCGGTTCACGTGGTTGGAACCCAATCGTGGAGGTTTGGACGCTGGAGTGTCTTGGAGTCACCTAGGAGGCCAATCAGAAGGTGCCGGTCTCAGGGCAGCTGCAGCGCAGCAACAGCCGCTCTCTGTGCTACTGTGCACTTTTTGTACGCAGCGGTAAGTGGCCGGTGACATCAACTGGGATGGTCCTTCTTCGAGCTGTCTCAACCAAGGGGCACTCTGAAGGTGGGATAAACACGGACCTAAAATCTGAGCAAGACCCTTCTTCTCCAAGCATCCCAACTTTGTTTTGAGCGTCCGTCATCGTCACTTCACATTGTCTGTATCCCCGCCAGTAACCCTTCTGGCTGTCTTCGCGATACACGTGAGTATGCTGCGTCCTAGCTCGGTGGCTATATCAATCGGTTGGCTCAACGTTTGTTAGCGCCGCATACCAAGTTGGGTCACTAACAAGCCCCGCGATAGTTCTGTCCAGGCTGCCCCGCTCGTCGACAATCTCTCTCCTCGCGACGTTTATCACCTGCCTTGCTACGTAGACTCCAGCGCTTTCGACTTGTTGCTTCGAACCTCCGAAACTTGCATCATGTCACCCTCAGCTACTAATGGCAATAATGGTGCTTCCACCTCCAAAGGCGAGGTGGATATCAAGAGCAAGTCTCCTTTGCCCTGCGCTTTGCGTCTCCTGCCTTGCGCCCTCGATCCCCTCGACTAATCCTTGTATGTAGACTTGGGCTTCGTCGAAACCCCCAAAGTCGATGGCACTTGGACGGTAGAGAAGGCTCTGAAGGCTGTGCCTGGCACCCCCGCTCCCACGAACTCCGACTCCCCCCTGCCTTACTTTCACATTCTCGAGCGCCTCAAGACCACGAAGCGTGAGGGCTGGCGTCGGTTTGGTGTCGAAAAGTGCGCATTCATGTCGTCTGCAAGCCCAATGAGGAATCTGCCACTGACATAACAATGATTTAGGGGAGAATCCATTGCCGACCACATGTACCGCATGTCCCTCCTCTCGATGCTCTGTCCCCCCGCCCTGGCGTCGCGAGTCGATCTCGCGCGTTGCATGAAGATGTGCCTGATCCACGATATGGCCGAGTCACTTGTGGGCGACATCACCCCGGTCGACGGTGTTCCGAAGCCCGAGAAGAACCGCCGCGAGGCTGAGACGATGGATTACATCACAAAGGGTCTGCTGGGTAGCGTCTACGGCGGCATGGTCGGCAGCGAGATCCGGGCCATCTGGCAAGAGTACGAGGACTCCAAGACGCTCGAGAGTCACTTTGTGCACGACCTGGACAAGATGGAGCTGCTTCTCCAGATGATGGAATACGAGAAGCGCGGCCAAGGAAAGCTCGACCTCGGAGAGTTCGCATACGTTGCCACCAAGTTCACACTGACCGAAACCAAGGAGTGGGCGGATGCGCTGCTGAAGGAGAGAGAGGATTTCTGGGCCGGCCAGCAACACGTCCACGGAGAGTCTGGCGTCAGCGGCGGAGTGAAGAAGGACACTAGACAGCAGCAAGACGAATATTACGAGCGCGAATGAGATGGCTGGGGAAGCCGGGGAACAGGCTGAAAGTCTGGGTCGACATGGCATGCGAATGACGAGTGGACGGCATACAAGATTCCCCTGGTCGTCTCCTTTTGCTTCCTTTTTTGGCTCCTCTCCCCCTTTTCCCGCCCGGGCTGGGTGCACAGGCGTCGATGACGGATACCTCAAAGATACAACATTGATTTTCGCATGGCATCACGGATTCGGACACGGACCTTTAGAGAACAGATAGAACCGGCGCAATTCAGAAGAGGACTACGGATACTACTCGGCTTTTGTCCCCACGTAGTTCGTAGTGTAATATTTTGTAGCAGCAAGTGAGATGGGACGGTTTGTCGAGACCGGGGAGGCGGTGAAGTGAGTTTGCTTCCAATATGGATCCTCTCCAGCCACTCGGAGCGAAGAACCCCCGTCGGGTCCCCCAGCAACCAACGACCTACCCGAGGTGCGCCACTCCCTACAAGTTCTCCGTACACAGGTAGGGAGGTTGCCTTCTTTCGCTTCCATTAGCGAGCTCTCCCCGCCTGTGCCACTGAACTTTAGGGGCCTGTCATGAGAACATCGGGTAGGAACACGCCTACAAAATGCGGGTACTTGATCCCCAGCGACGGGAAGCGTGGAT
This sequence comes from Colletotrichum spinosum, assembly GCA_004366825.1. Taxonomy (NCBI): domain Eukaryota; kingdom Fungi; phylum Ascomycota; class Sordariomycetes; order Glomerellales; family Glomerellaceae; genus Colletotrichum; species Colletotrichum spinosum. The sequence goes on along the minus strand of QAPG01000005.1, from coordinate 520,462 downwards.
GCACAACGTAAGGCCGGGTGGCACGGAAAGACAAATTGATGGTTGACTCCGGAATACACACACATTAACGTGACACGATTGCGACGCGTCTCGATCCCCCTGACTCGGCGAGCGACCAACCTGGCTGGTCTGTCCATTTCAGAGCCGACGGCATCTTCTCCGCACACTTACTGTGTAGGTAAGGTACGCACCACAACAAGGCAAACAGTAAACTGCCAACAGCAGGCCTTGAGCTCTACCAGCTTCGTCACCTTCCACCAGCTTTATTGTTTCTTTTTTTCTCCAGTGTCTTGAGTCGTCCAACGTCTGCCATCATCGGCGTCGTCATCCATCAAGACCCTTCATCAAACCGTTGTCCCTTGCGTTCCTGGCGCACAACGAACTCGACGTCACCTGGGACGCCACAAGCGAGCAGGTCTTGGTGCTCTCAGTAACAGTTTACCGAATCTTGAAGTGTCAATAGTCGCAAGATCAATCCCGACCAACCAGAGCGCTGCGGCGACAACTGCGGCTTGTGTACCTTTACCTATTTAGGTCCCTGACTTAAGGTAGCCTTGGTTTATACGCCTTAGCTGAGGTCCGGTCGGCGATAACGATAGCCAAGAAGTCATTCAACGTTTTTTACCGGCAATTGCAGAAAGAAGGGGTGGCAGGGCAGGCAACAAGGGCGCCACACACCTGGGTTGAAGCTTCTTGTCCGCCGACAGCTGCTCCCTGCTACCTTGGCCTTGCTTGCTGCTGGCATCCTCCCCGGGGGAAAAAAAATCCCACGCTGGCCGCACTTCTCCAACCCGGTCACAGCTCAGAGCTCAACCACCTGCACTGACACGCGGGCCGCCCTCGCCTGGTGCGTACGACCATCCCACGTCTTTCGTCGCCTGTCATCCTGAGCCTGAAAGCATCCGATCGTGCGAGCCACGTTCTGCACCGAACCTGTCTTACGACGGACATCGCAGCAACTCCGTCACGAACCACGAGCCACAGATTACCTGGCATCCGAGACACGACGCAGACCCTTGGGCGCTAACATCGCTTCAGTTGCAACCTGTTGCTCCTTCTGACCTTTCCTTGCGATAATCTGAACCATCATCCAAATCAATCAAAGACCTCCCTCGACCCATCGCCACTACGCACCCTTTGTCGCCGAACCTGCGACGCCCTCGGATACTCGTTTCCGACTCTTCGATCCCCATCTCCCTCTGTCTTGTCCTGCGCTTTTGAAAGCACTTCTTCACCATGGCTTTCACCTCGCAATACCACATGCCTGGGGCTTACTTCGACACACAGCCCGGCGGAGTTCATCCCGGCGTGTTCCGGCCTCCGTCTTCCCCTTCCACAGGCTCCTCCCTCTACCTGGCGAAATCTACTGGAACTTACCAGACAGAACCGACAACTCCTCTGACGCAATCGAGGCGCAGACGACAGACCGACATTTCCCGCGAAGCCACACCTCTCAATGAGTGGTGTGATGGGAACATGAGCCTCGACGGCTCGGGCCAACTACCACATCGACAGGAGACACCGCGTTGCGATCGAGAGGCTCGCTACACACTCGCGGGTCAGCTCGAAACCCCTGGCGTCGCCGTCAATCCTCCCTTCGAGAACGGCACACTGGACGAGAGCATGTACTCCGATGCCGACTACAGGAGAAAGCTAGGATCGAAACGACCACACGAGGAAGTGGACTCGCCAGTATCCGGCCAGCCGACAGTTCTGGTTCAGCCTACTCAGCCCGTCGGGGCTGGTTGGAGTCGCTTCGCCCTGAGCACCCTTGGCGGTGTCGTTGGCAAAGTGTGGGAATTTTGCACCGCTGGCGCTTTCAAAGGTTTCTCCGCGGGGGGCGGCAAGGCTTATACAATCGACGGACAGAGCCTCCCCGATCCTATACCTGAGCTCACACCCAAGGCCGAGACTGGGCCTCAGCATGAACCTAAGCCTAGGCTTAGGCCTAACCCTGAGCCTGAGCTTTCCGAGAAGGTCGACTTCTTCCCTATACCGACTCCAGAACCGGCGTTGCCTCTCGAAAGCCCCCTTCCCTTCATCTTCGGCCAGCCCAGTCTCCTGCCCGAAGTGTCTCACGAGGATCAGGTCCCGGAAACAACGCCTTTGCGCCCGGCTGTCAAGAGGAGGCAGACCAGCGCCACCGGCCACGATGAGCTTCGCAACTGGGTCGTCGTCGACGATCGTCAATCTACGTCTAGCAGAGGATCATTGCCGCGAGCAACGACATCCATGCGACCACTTTCTCGCGACACGAGGCCGTCAGTGGTCACGGGCCGCAGGATTAGTATTCCCAGGCCTCGTCTCGACTCAACTCCAGTCTCGCAGCGAAGACCCAGCACCAGCCACAGCACTCTCTCCCACGCAGGCACCGTCTCCTTGTCCCCCCGGGAGCCCGCTAGCTTTGCTGGGTTTCGGTCACCGGAGACGCCCAATCACTTCACCGGCCCGTCGCCAAGTCGGATTCCCTTGCCTGTTCAGTCCAGTGGGATGAGCCCGAACCCCTTTGCGAAACCGAGCAACCCAAGCCTGCGCCAGAGTGCGATACCCTCGCCGGTACAACCCATCACGGTCAGCCCAAAGGCCCACCGTCGCTCGCATAGCAATGCATCGGCCGCTTCATCCAGGCCAAAGACTGTGGAATACGGCGTGGGTTCCATTCGCGCAAGCCCCCGACTTGATGCCGAGGCTAGGCGACTAGCGACCAGACGGGTGCGAAATGAACAAGATTCCGATGCTCGGATTGATGACTTCAATCAACGACTCAAGGAGATGATCCGCCAGGGCCGAGAAGCACTAGGTACCAAGTTTGAAATAGACGATGAAGGCGGATGGATGGACGATGGAGATTCATGAAGCTTGTTATCGGTCAAAGTTGCGGGGCGTTTTGACACACGAGTAGTGTTCCGCTAATGAAGGGGGAGTTGAGGAATGCCATCGCGCATGATACCACGTACAACAAATTTGCATCCTCGGACAGGCGTTTGGCACAGCTTTTATTTTGAGCATACGGCGTCAGTCATTTAGTTGGCGTGGGCCTCTGTACGTAAAAGAGAGAATTATGCTGTCACACTGGGAGTACAAAGAGAGACAACGATGATGCTCGGCAGTACGGATACTTTGACTCATGTGCCTTCGCAGTGGTTGCTTAGGACGGGTTGCAGTGCATCCAAACTGATGTTTTACCAACTCCAGGCCTTCCCCCAAGTCAGGACCAAGGATGGACAGCCGTGACCCCATTCTGAAGGAAAAAGCCCTAATAAGTCATACATTAATTAACCCAGTGGCCATCGTCTGAGGTCTACCCTACCATACGAGGCATCCCAACCCCGTCGCTGAGTCCCAGTGCTGGGCCGAGGTGCGCCTAATGCAAATCCAGATTGCGGCCCTCGTCCGAGCTGTGCTTGTTCTCTCACGCATCACCCGAAGATGGACTCTTGCTCAACTGTCTGTGTCGTCGGCTGCGTCGTCGGCTGCGTCGTCGGCTGCGTCGTCGGCTGCGTCGTCGGCTGCGTCAACGCCTGCTTCGTTGACTTGGGCTTTCTCCTCCTCCTTCGCTTGGCAGGCTGAGTCTCAGGTGCCGGTGTCGATGTTTTACTCGGTCCACCTTCTCTCGTGACATCTTCCGTGGCGCGTCCATGGGCACACCGACAAGCCGGGGCGTCTGTCTGTTTGTCGGCTTGGCAAGTTTGGCAATGCTTGGTGCAGAACCACCGCGGGCACTCGTCCGCCACACATTGACGTTCTTCGGCGGCATGCTGGGCGGTCAGGTGATGCTCGCCGCAACGACACTTTTTCAAATGACAGTCTCGGCCGGCGTGCCCGTATATGCCGCACATGCAGCACCGTTTGTTGCACATCATTGCGTTCCGGTGGTATGGTCGCTCGGCCTCCGAGGCTCGGCTGCCTTTGGGACACTCGTCGTTGCAGACAATTGGACAAGTTTTGACGAGATGCCGTTGCGGGAACGGCTTGCATTTGCAGTGGTTCCGAGGGAGACTCTTGCACCCTTCCGCATTGTGCCAATCCTGGCCGCAATGTCCGCACACTTCCTCGCAGTCTCGTGTGGCGTGGAGGAGCGAAGCGCAGTTGCGGCACGGAAACAGGATCCGGACCGGCGGGGCAGATGTGCTGCCACCGGTGGTTTCCCTCGTCGGCACACCTTGACGGGCGGTGATGCGGTCATACATTTTGAGGACGAGGGCTTCTAGGCTCTCTGTCGAATGGCCAAAAGTGCGGAGCATCCGCAAGTCTAAGAGTAAAGCCTCCTCGTCATCTTGGCCATCGTCACCCAAGTCATCGTAATACTCAACATCAACATCACTCAGTAATGTTAGCTTCTGAACGGTTTGGTATAGTTGCATGAAGTGTGGGCCAATGAGTGATCCGAAGCATTCCCCACGGCTACCTAATCTCGAATTTTTCCAGGGAGCTGCGACAAAGGAGACATGTGCCAGACAAGCGTCGCAACGCGGCATTGCTCGGGAGGATCATGTCCAGGTATGGGTAGGTAATGAATGGAGATACCATACTGCGGGCGAGTGAGAATGGAAATTGTACTTACCCAAAATGCTCATAGTGGGGCATTGTATCGACGATGGTGAAAGACAGAGAGGTTCGGGGTAACCTCCAACGCGGGGCGCGATATGGAGTCGAAGTAGAGCGCGACTCGGGTAGCAGCAGCAAGACCAGCGGGAGCTAAGGCTCGTATTTTTTGTTGTGGATGATTGCTCCAACGATGGCTAATCTTTCAGCCAACGAACTCGGTTCACGTCGACGTGTCGGTTCGTTGTGGGATTGTGAGAGTAGAGGCAAGGAGCTGAGGTTGAGGGACTAAGGTGAGGCTCTGTTTCTGTACCGAGAGAAACCAACCTAAGCCACTGTCGGCATGTGGGGGCCTGTTTTTTAGTGTGCTGCGCACTGTATACTTCCTCGCCTCTGCGATCAACTGACTTCAAACGTCACCTACAGGCTACCGTGCTAAATAGACCCAAGATCAAAATCGAACTGAAATTTATTGAAGCTGCGAAAAGTCTATCCCGTACTAAGAGGTTCTTATTCGGCCGAAACTGAGTATATGACTTCGGCCAATGTACTACTTACCGGCGCGACTTCCCGAAATCTTCGCGAAACATGCATCGCCTCGCTTGCAGACAAACAAGACAGCAGTCTTCAGGCATCATGGAGGAAGAAACACTAAATCTTATGCTCTCTAAGGAACACAGCGCCGACGAATGCCAACGCCGACGAAATGAGCGACACGCCGTGGCTGAATCCCAATCCTTCGACGTAAGCTTGAACAACAGCCTTGGAGATGTGGCTTTCCGTACGGTTGGCATAATCAACGCTGGATGTTGCTTTCTCGATGATCTAACTCGTGCCGTTAACACACCACCACCAAACTTCGGTCGCAGATCAAACTAACCTCTTTGCGAGCGATGGCCTCGAGGCCCATGCCCTGAAGCAACGCTTCTAATCTCCACCGCATCGTCTCCATCATAACTGCGCTCACACAGGATAGCCCAAGGATCATGCCGATTTGAAACGTCAGGAACATGCCAGACGTGACCGCGGCCTTGTGCTTTGGGTTTACTGCCGCCTGTACGCTGATGAAGCCGGCCGATTGCACGAGACCAGCTCCGAACCCGCCGGGTAAAATGTACAGCGACTCCCAGGCGTTGGTGTCGCCATGCCATCGAAGCAAGAGGAGAACATATGACACCGAGGACGCAATGGTGGCGATGACAAGGAGCGATTTGTATCGCCCAGTGCTGGGTATGGTCAGTCGCTGCCGAACTTTGGTGACTTCTGCCGCAATCTCCTATGCGGCGGCGAGTGCTTACCTCTTGATTAGATACCCTGCCAAGATACTGCCGATGGCGTTACCAAAGACTGCAGGAAAGAGGTGGACCCCCGCAACTGTATTCGACACGCGTTGGGTGACCTGGAAGTACAGCGGTACCGAAAACATGAGGCCGAGCTGGGCGGCGACCTGCCCTCCGGTAATGACGTACGTCATGACAATGTCCCGTTGCTTGAGGAGCTCGAGGGGGAAGATTGGCTCCTTGGCATACCATTCTTCTGTCAGGGCGAAGAGGCCAAAGAGAACGACTGAGGCACCAAAGAGAACGAAAATCAAAGGGTGCGTCCACGGAATCTTGGCCCCTCCAATTTCAATCGGCAGAAGAAAGGCCAGGATAAACAGGGCCAGCAGAGCCGCTCCAAGGAAGTCGACGCTCGCCAGGTCGCTCTTGTTGGACTCTTCGGGCTTGACGTCCTCGGATTCTGTCTCCGACTTCGAGGCTCGCTTGCCGCCGGGTAGGAAGAGCCAGCACAACAGTACAGCCACCATGAAGATGGGTGTCTGGCCGAGGAACGACCATCGCCAGCCGATCGTGTCCGCGAGCCACCCTCCTACAGGACCTCCGAGACTGCGGCCTACGGTAGCCGCGAGATTTATACCAGCTTGCCAGGCGGCGACTTCGCGAAGCGGGACGAGGTCTGTGATGAGAAGCAGACCCAGCACGTTTAACGCTGAGCCACCGGACCCCGAGATAACTCTGCCCACGACCACCTGCCACATGGTCTGTCCGACTCCGACAAGTGCGCTTTTCATGTCAGTAGTTTCCAAAACGGGTTGCCAAATTGTAGCCTACCAACCGATGGCAAATAGCATGTACGCCACCATCAGCAGAGAGCGCCGGCCATAGACGTCGCTGAGCTTGCCATACTTTTTTCACAGTCAGCCTGGCAAGCCTGATCACAGCAGCTGGGACTACTTACTAGAGCTTGAGTCGCAGCTCCCGCCAGAGCGAATGCGACAAACAACCAGCTCGAGTTATCTAGGTCATCAAACTCGGAGGCAATTGTGGGATGCGTCGCCATGACCAGCGAGCCATCGGCATTGGCAGTAAACGTCCCAACCAGCAGGATCAACACGATCTTGATCACGGCCGACGTGGGAGTTCTCTCGTGCTGAGGCTTCGCATCTTCATCGTAGGTACGGGTAGGTGCGGTGCGTTCGACGTCATCGACCACTGTTGGTGGTGTGAGATGCCATGGGAGGAATTGGCCGTCCGAGCCTCCGCTCGACCAGGACGACGAACTCGAGGAGCTCTCACCTGACGAGCTTGATTCACGCCTGGCACGCCCCAGCAGCGGCGACCTCTCGTCAACCGCCCGTGGCGCCGATCTCTCTCCGCCGCTTCTTGATACTTCTCGCCGAGCCATTACGTCGATTACTGCTGGTGTGAAGTAAAGAAGGAAATGGCAAGAAGCTGGCTGGGTGAGATATCGACGCCAAATGGACTGAGAAACCAAGGTGTCATCGGCTTTTCAGACTTGCATGCAGCTGGGATGAACCTTTTCAAATTTGCCAGGGGGTCGGAACCCGTCTCGCTGCAGATGTCACATTCGCCGAGATCCTCGATGCAACAAGGTAAAAGTTCGGCATCGGCCAATGAGAGATGGCCCACGTAACGCTCGATGTTTCTCTTCTCGTCGCCCGGCCCGTCGACTTCCCGCAAGCAGAGATACCCTTGGCCGGAACAATTGGCCGATAAGGGAACCCAGGCTCTGGGGCCTGATCATTGCGACATATGGCGCCATCTAAGCCATGCCTTCGGACCCCGTCGGCACCCCACCTCGCCGGGAGATGTGCGGGTCCCGGTTATTCCCCGGCCGGCCCTACGCGGCTCACTTTCCACAGACGACAGAAACTACGCGATACTAGTTCCAGTGGGCGGGCTAGATTCACGATGCGCAGCCGCATGTGGAGACATCGCGGCTCGTGCGAAGTTGTCTGCTGAAAAATTCTTTTCTACACAACCACGGACTCTGCCCAGCATTCACAGCTACGCCGCGGTGACTTGACTCACCCGTCATCCAGGCCCGGATCTCGGACAATTCATCTGCCTGACTCATTGGCGTGGCTGACTTGACGTTGAAACTCTGCCGGTAAAATATGCCGCTGCGGTCCCGAAGTCACCGGCGGATTTCGCGTCGCGAGGAATCAGGGCTGTACACTTCTCTGTCCGCTTCGCAAAATTGGCTCTGTTTCTCCCGGCCGAGTCTGTCTGCTTGACGAAGGTGAATCAAACACTGTCCAATACGGGAATGAAACGGGCGACACGGGGGGGTTTGTTTATAAACACACAAGGCCAGCTCGTCATGTTTCATTCGTCCGTTTCCTACGTGCCCTTTGCCTCTGATTAGTTGGTCGTCTGAAATCCAGCCGCATAGCACATGAGCTGAGGCGAAACAAGTCGTCTGTCCGCACTAGGCCCCAAGCCTTAAACCCAGTCTCCCCAGTCGCGGCTTTTCCAGTACACAAGCCCGTCCTTCTCGAATTGCGGTCCTTCAGCATCAACCAAGTAGCCCAGTTCGCAGCGTGAATACTCGACGCGAACCTGTTGTTGCTCGTAGAAACTATCGAATCGAGTCGACAGGGTATCTCTGAGGCTGTCCACATTGCCCTGCGGGTGCAGAGCGCGCCAAGGGTGCGTACACACAGAGCCTTCGCAGGACTTGGTGACCAGCAACAGGGAGTCGAGTCTCGAGACGATTTTTTCGATTGGGAGACCCAGAAAGGAGGTCGCTTGGGAAGTGGCTTGCAACAAGTTCCTCAGTTGGCCCGGGTCCGTCTAGAAGATGTCAGAAATAGCCCGAACCTAAGCTGTGGACAACTTACATTGAGGTCGTATAGCTCATGCTCGTTCGTGCACCACACCGAGTAATAGAGGTTGTACTCTTTAGACACAACGCGGATGGCTTTGTACGTGTTGTTGAACACAAAAGACTGGTTTGTGCCAAAGAAGCCCCATGCGCCTTCAGACGCCGCAATACCCCAGTACTCAACCGTGACGTGATCGTGTCGTGTCCTGGCAGCATCTTCAATGTCAGGCTTCGTCAAAGGAATGGCCAGACCGTCCAGGTCGGTACGGAGCGGACCTGAAGCCAGGCCGAGGATCGTCGGCACCAGGTCTTGGTGGACGGTCACAATCTCGACAGTCTTGCCCTCCGGGACTCGAGGCTCCGCGCACGATCAGGGGGATGTTGATATCTTCCTCGTACCCGCACTCCTTACCGGGCTGCAGGCGGTGTTGGCCAATGTGAAAGCCGTTATCGGTTGTGTAGAAGATGTACGTGTCTTCGAGGATGCCATACTCTTCCAGTTTCAAGACCACCGATTCAACCAACTCATCCACCGCCTGCAGAGCCCGAAGTAGGCTGCGATAGAAATGGTCATTGAAGGCGACGTTTTCATCCGATTGTCTGGGTTGCTCTCTGACCCAATTGGCACCGGACTCCTTGTCGGGGTTAAAGTTCTCCGTTCTCGGAACGACAACGTCGGGAAACAGGTGTGCGTGCCTCGCTGCCGGGATAGGCGGGGTGGCGAAGCCGGCTCGCTTGCCATCAGGGACGCCTTCGTCGACTGTGTTGGAGGGGACGTTCGAATGAGGCGCAGTCGGGGCGATACCCAGAAAGAATGGTTTATCCTCGGCCACGGCGTCATCCAGGAAACCCAAAGCCTTGCCGGCAAGGACACCTGTGCTGTACTCGCCTTCGTGACTAACTGGCGCATCCTTGTTGCGCTGGAAAGTTGCATTGAGATACGAGTAGGTGTACGGGTCAAGAAGAAAGTCGGATCCGGTCCATCCGGCGGCGTGAGGACTATCGTAGTTGTCCACCGTGTGTGCGTTGAATAGCTTGCCGGTGTAATAGGTGTTGTATCCCGCATCTTGGAGGAAAACAGGCAGGTAGTTCTCGTTGTGCCCCTCATTGACGAACTTGAAATAGCCGCCTACGTTTCTGTCAATAGATGGCCAAGGCCAATATTCTCAGAAGAAGCTGCGTACCGTAAGGCGCAAATACGTCGGTGACGTTTATGTTGTGAGCTGCTTTGCCCGTCCATAGGCTCACCCGGGCAGGGCAGCATATGGCAGCAGTGCAGAAACGTTTCTTGTACAAGGTGCCTTGGTCAATTAGGTGCTTTTTGATCAGGGGAACATAATCGAGCGAGTTCATGTGCAGGTCTTGATCGTCTGTCAGGATGAAGACAATGTTGGGCTTGCGGGCAGATGCACCTGAAGAGACGAGGGGAGCTTGACTGCCATCGGCATCAGAAGCAAAGCTGGTGGTAGCGGCGACGAGGGCTGCAAAAGCAGCCAATGACTTGACCAACCATAACATGGCCATGACCGATGGTTCGGGCCTTGGTGGCTTGCTTGGGGTGACACAAGAGAGAAACAGTCAAGGAGGATGGTCGTGGGCAGCATCTTCGACAGCTTAGCTTTTAACATTCTGGGCACCCTCCCATTTATCGGGTGCACTTTCTCATAGTCGTTTTAAGTGTTCGAATAGCAGACAAATCCGCCGTTTCCTACGACAGCCGCCGTCGTTCCTCTGGATCCTGTGCCACATGCCAGTGTCGAAAGAGCTACCCATGGATGGCGTGCTTGGCTCCAGGAGTCCGGGACTGGTCCGCTCGAAGCCATACCGCCGAGCCAGTTACAGGCATGGGCGACATCCGCTCAATTCCACGACCCTTCCGGTTGCCCATGTTACTGTCCCCGAACCTTTGCTGGCAGTTTCGATGATTTCGGAGCCGAGAGCTCAAGCCCCGGGCCGAAGAAACTCCACTGGCCTTGTTGAAGATTCGACCTCGGGCGGGTATTGCAGTCTGTTAGTCCTAGTCTCATCGCGTTCATCGTGAACAGGCACTTGACCCAATTGACTCTCGTATTGCGACCCATCGTCGACACAGCGGGCAACTGGCCAAGGGTTCGCAGAGCCAGGCGAGCTGCTGAACTTCTTAACAGGGTGATCTGCACCCCATGCTGTCACGCAAAGGCCTTGCGGGCTGCAGGGTCCGTCGTCGGGGTGTTGGATTTCTTGTTGAGATTCAAGCCATTTCGATCGCGATACGCCGCGATCGAATCTCCGGGTCCGTCATCCCAAGCGGTTGCAGTAGCGCTTCTTGTCGTCGTTGTAGTCCTCGTAGAACCGACTCCACATGAGTCGATCCGCGCACTTCGGTCGACCAACTATCTCGACCTCCCCGGCGTCACACTTGGGCAAGGCCGCCTCCCACTGCTCTTTCGTCCGTTCCAGCCAGGGTTTCGGCATCGGCCAGTCGCTGAAATGCACCAGGTACGCACTCGATACCTCGGCGACGGGGTCCCATTCAGTTGCGTCTTCGGGCGCGAGGTATTTCTGGTGGTCGCCCCCGCGGAACTCTCCCGTCAGCAACGCAAGCCGACGATGGGGGAGAATCATGGCGGTATCCCTGAACATGGTATTCACGACATCCATGTCGAGCTTCCCCGTGCGAAGAGACTCTTTGACGAGGACATCATGCGTGGTCGCGTTCGGCTCGAGCAGCATGACGTGGGAACTGAGAACCTGCTCTGCGGGAGGCGTGTCCTTTTCATTCAACCAATACGCGCGCGGGACAGCAACAGCGGCCTGGGGCTGTTGAAACAAGTGATCCATGTTGTTCAGGACCTGCGTGTCCGCGTCGAAGATGAGGACGCGCTTGTAGTCGGTCAGCTCGAAGGCGTGAAATTTGTTGAGGCTGTCGGCCCACGTCGCGCTCGCTTTCGTCTTGGAGATGCGTAGGTAGTCGAAGGGCTTGAGAACAATGCTTGGGTAGTCGGCGTGAAGTCGGCGCATCGCTTTGGCCTCGCGAGACTTGCCCTCGGTCCAGGCTTCGGGAAAGATGACGACCTTGTCGTGTTTCGCTCCAAACTGTTCTAGCCGATTGAAGTTGATGACCTGCCGGGGGAAGCCGCATTAGACAAAGAGAAGGAAGAAGCATACGGAAGACACACAGCGTTGCACAAATAATCCAGCGTGGTGGCATACTGCGCGTACGCGAATTGCGAGCCAGTTGTCGCAGTCTCATTGTGTACCAATCTCGGCGAGTTTAGTATGTCCTGTCTCCCACCAGAATCCAGCCGGTAGCCTGTCATCAGAATGGAGACGAAAACGAGGCAAGTCAGCACCGCAGTGGCTGCACGTCTCGCAGATGGGATGAACATGTTCAGTCGCACGAGCCGGTCGGCCTTTTCAGCAACCACAGGACCTCGTCGAAGATACACCTAAGCTACACAAGCTACGGCGGGCGACCGAGTTTATGTGACATTTCCCTTCCCATTCATCCTTCGCGGCTCGCAGGGAAGCCCCTTCCTTGGCGCAGGCGGTATGGGAAGCAAATAAGAAAAGCTAATTATACGAGCTTGGGCTATTCCGCCCACGCCGTAATCTGTCACATCCGCATGGCTTCAGCGACGAGCCGGGATGCCGACGGTCAGCAAAATCCTACTCGTTACGTCGTTACGCAGTGCTGTGACTGACTGGGACTGGAACCCTCGTATCCAAAGGTCGACTCGGTGGAGCTGTCGCCCTTTTAGGGGTCTTGGGGCTTCTTGGGAGGGTCTTGGAGGATTCTTGGGGTCTCGACTAATAACGCACGACGCATCTCGTGGCCGTCTGGAGACGCGTTGATAATTGGGGCTTGGGCTTTATGTCGAAACTTGGCCTTGACCGTGAGCGAGGAGTTATCGGTGCCGACGGCGACGGACATGATGATGGACACAACTAGTGATCAAATGAGCCGATACGACTCGAAGCCTCATCCCCACCTCCATACTCCATGCGAAGAATGGAATGGAGAAGCGATGATCCTGGTTCTGTGGTTCCCACGAGACATCCGATACCCCGGCCTCGCATAAGGCATATGCCGCTTGGTCGCTGCTACCCCAGCACACTGCACACTTGGTGGAATGGGAACCATGTTCCAAAAGGAAGACGACTCTAATGCAGAGGTCAGCGAATAAGGCTAGCTCCATAGCAAATATTCGCTCACTGCGACGCGCAGCCAACGTGATACTTGGTTTGCAAGGTCAAGCGTCTTGGCCGGATGACCTCATGCACTGGAGAAATAAACGTGAAGCTTTGTGTCAGTGCCGGTAGCCGAGCAGACGAAATCGCCCCATGTATCGTGGGCTGAGGTCTGACGGCTCGGAAAAGGGTCAAGGCCCGCTGCGGAATTGCGCCCCACGACACGAGAGTCCGCCCATCGTCGCCCTCGCCGAGAGCGGGGACCTACCTACCTACGGCTACTTGCAGTGTATTTACCCCTACCTGCGATTTACCCCTACCTGCAGCTGAGCTCAGGCTGAGGAGCGACAAGCTGTCTCCGAATCAGTGACTCTGGAAATTTTCGCGACGTCGTTCTGCTTAAGCCCCAGCCCTCAGCCCAGTCCAGACTAGAGATGCTTAAATCCAAACTCAGCGTTACATTCCTCAGGTACGGTCGGTCACGGAAATATGAACTCGTTATGCAGTGCGAGTCTAAATTGGTGGTGACGTCCGTTGCACTCTTCTATACACGAATGCAATTGTCCTGCAGATATTTACTGCTTGGATTCATGGTTGACAAGGGCATCGCCAACTTGGTTCGCTGATGCCGCTGTGTTTGTTGTCGATATATTACATAGCCGTGAGTTGCTTGCGTCACACTAAGCCGGGTATCCTCGCTTCTCGCTTTCGGTGAAGAAGATGACCATGCGCCACAGCTTCTTGACCATGTCCTCCGCTTCGTCGTCAAGAGCCTGTAATTGTTAGCCACAATAATGACTGCTGTGGGAGTGTGAGAATGACGTACGGGTACGAGCTCCTCGACCAAGTCCGAGGGCTTGCCATGCTTGCGTAGATGCTCCTCCACGACCTCGACCAACAGCTCTTCTTGCACGCCGAGATACTCGACAATCTTCTTTTCGACAAATGGCTTGAGCTTTTCGCGGATGATGGACTCGTCCAGGTGATCCCACTGTACGCTCCAGTTCCAGAGGCCATCCTTCTCTGACGGGATTTCTTGGGCTAGAGCGCGGATGGCTTTGCTGATCTCCTCCTCCGTCATCTTGTCCGCTGCAGTTGTCGGCTCAAACTGGATGGGAATCAGCTGTCTCTTCACTGTGTTGTCTTGCTCTTCATCGTCAAGAAGACCCTCAACCTCGGCAACGGTACGGCGCTGGGGCGCGGCGCGCTGAGCTTGGGATCTCTGGGCGGCTGCACCAAGCGATAGCTTGAAAGGCGCGGGTGCCGAGACTGTCTGGTTTCGCCGTTGCTCCAGCTCCTGAGCTTGCTGGTCGAGGAACGAATCGGCCATACCACGTGCTCTCTCCATGTCTGCAGCGTCCCGGCGTCGCTCATCGTCCTCGGCCCTGCGATCCGCCTCGTCTCTGGCTTGCTCATCAGCCCTCTCGATTTGCCGCTTCTTGACCCAGCCAGCGTGATCGCGGTAGTACAGGTGGTTTTTTCTCGAAGCCTCCCGCTCGTCGTCCCATGCCTTTTCCCTTTCGAGCTGCTCTTGCATCCGTCTCTCGAACCCCTCTTCCTCTTGAATTTCTCTATCCTTTTCGCGTTCCAGAGCCGCAGCCCGTGACCGTTCCCTGTTAACCCACTTCCGCTCTGCCTCCAGGTACATCTTCTCGTCTTCGGACTTTTGCTTCGAAAGCTCGCGTTGATGAAGCTCCTCGTCATCGGCATCCGTGTCCTCGTCCTCGCGGTTAATGGAGAGCTCGGCGTTGGAGACGCCGCCGTTGACGAAGGAAGTCGACCGTGTGCCATTCTGTCCTCTGGGGCCTGAGGGGGCATTGGGGACGCCGCGTGGTCCGACGGGTATGCTGTTCGAATTGGACGGCGGGGGCGAGTCCAGCCGCGACGGGCGCGGTGCATTGCGGTTCCGTTCCATCTCCTCCATGGCCTCTTCTCGCTGTAGACGTTCCAAGTCCCTCTGGGTGCTGCGGTCCCTGAAGGCTGTGATCTCTCGCGCAACAACTTCTCTCATCTCAGCGGGAATGTCCGCGAGCTCGTCGTCTTGAGCTAGAGGAATGTTGACAACTTCGACGTTATCCCCCGAGTTGCCCATGGTAACGTCGCCTTCGCCGTCGGTCGCGGTCGCGGTCTTGGGGTAGACTAGGCCTCGAATCACCTGCTTGAGTGTTTCCTTGGCGGACTGGATTCTAGACTCGGCGCCGCTGTCATCGCCCCTGTTCTCCTTGTATGACTCCAGATACTTGACCGAGTTGGGGTCGATGGTGACCTGCAGCTTGACCATTTCGACTCCGTCAAAGGAGTCTTCTTCCGACGATGACGGTGGTTCAGCCGGGCTCTGGCGCTTGAGGGGGATCTGCACGTCTTGGAGAAGCTCAGCAGCAGTCGCAAACGATTCGGCGTCCTCGAACTGCGCGAAGCCAAACTTGGCGCCCTTGGCATCAGGGAGAACCGAAGTCGCGGCATCCCATCTTCGGAGCTTCCCTACGGCGTAGAGCAGTCGCTCGATGCCCTCATCACCTCCGGCGCCCTCTGGGATCCTGTGAATGAACAAAGTACGCAACTTCTCTTCGTTTGTGGGGGGCACCAACGACTGCATGTGCTCTCGGGCCGCGGCCCTGGACTGGTCGAAGCCACGATCCATTCCCAACCCTGGGCGCCCGCCTGTCGGTGTATTGCTATCCTTCCTGCCCATATCGGAGGCACTCGGCTTGCCACCTAGCGTACCCAGTCGAATGACGGGAGCGCTGAAGTTGATGTTGGGCAGGTTCGCAGGGGCTTGGAAATTGGGCGGCAGGCCGCTTTGTCGGTTAGCTTGTGCGTTGTTGGATTGTTGGATACCAGGAGGTGGTGCCATCCCCGGAGCGGAAGACATGCCTGGCGGAGGGCCTATAGTCTAGTTAGCGAAGCACCGTTGAGGCTGTCGATGGGAAGCTCGAACCTAGACCAGGTGGAGGGGCCATGCCAGGCGCAGCTGTAGACCCGGGAAAGCCGCCATAGGTCGGAGGAGGCCCGTAAGGGTTTCCTGTTTGGACATGAGGTAAGTAGGAGTAGTCGCAGAAGACTGGGGTCATGTTGGACGTACCTCCGTAAGGGTTGTACGACATGTCTGATGGCGATTGAATAGTCGTTTCGTCTGACTTCCTAGATGGTATTTGCCTGAGATTTTGTCTTCTTTGTCGATGATTCTAAGTTTTTGAACCTCGTGCCGTTGTAAGATGACTACTGAACGTCGAATACGTGGGAGACTGGCAGTTGCGGGAAGGTGGAGGACCTTTGATGAATTCGAGCTCTGAGCTCTCGATGGATTCAAAAATCGGCGCGAGGCCAACGCGCACCACACAAACTAGCCTTGCAAAACGCGACAGGCCGCTGATTGGCCGGAATTAAGGATGCCTCGGGACTTCGGCGACACTAAACTCCGGACCACACAGAATTGGAGGCTACGATTGGCCAGCCCGCACCATGGAAGGTAGGTGCCTACCAAGCTGAGGTACCCGGATAGGAAATCTTTAATACTCTCAGGTCGGTGACAACACCAGCTCGCCAGCGTCAGTTTTCAGCATTGCATAACGCCGGTGCGTGACGGTGCTGAATTGTCATG
Source organism: Colletotrichum spinosum (assembly GCA_004366825.1). Lineage (NCBI taxonomy): Eukaryota > Fungi > Ascomycota > Sordariomycetes > Glomerellales > Glomerellaceae > Colletotrichum > Colletotrichum spinosum. The sequence goes on along the minus strand of QAPG01000005.1, from coordinate 504,018 downwards.
TGAGGAAATATATCCGATCTTTTTACTTGGCGCATCTCGACTAATATTTTTTCGATCAGGGCGTCCGAACTTGGATTGTTGGGCAGGAGGCTGCTCACGTCCTGCTCCCTACGTAGTCCTTCCGTGCGACTAGCCTCACAACTCTTCCGCCAGCCTCGCCTGTTTTCCACGTCTACCGTTTGCCGCAATGACAAGCCTCATCCTTTCCAAACTCCTCCGCCTCCGCCCCCGCGCTCTGCCACTCGTGGCGACGCCGTCGACACGAACGCTTCCCCCTACGCCTACGATGCGACATCCACAGACGGCTATGACATTGCCAAAATCATCGCCGCCGATGCCAACGAATTCATTATGAAGCACAAGCCGACGACGCGGGAGCCTGAACTTCGTACACGCCCGGCAACCGGACGTACCGTGCACGTCGGTGGTTCCGTCGATCTGTCACGTGCATTCGCCTCTCTCGATGCCATGGTCAAGAAAAACAAGACCAAGCGGCTTTGGCAGCAGCAGAAGCGTCACGAGCGTCCGGGTTTGAAAAGGAAGAGACTCAAGGGTGAGAGATTCAAGAAGCGGTTCAAGGGTGGCTTTATCGCCGCCGTGCACAGAGTGCAGGAGTTAAAGAACCAGGGGTGGTAGGGGCCGACGCTCGTCGTGCGTCGGCGTCATGGCCATGTACAAACACATGTAGAAACATGAAGAAAATTCAATATTTAGACGATTTGTTTTATGTACACCATGTCGGTACGGTTTCTAAGTCTCTTCCGTCTGCAGCGGTCTCCTCGAGGGCGACGGGGCCGGACTTGTCTTGATCCTCGGCCGACTCCTGAATACAGCCTCCATGTCTTCTACCGTCATCAGCTCCTCCGCAAGGACAGACGAGTCAGGATCCAGCTGCGTCGTTTCCGCTTCGTAAACGGGCATGGTATTGCTTTCTGCCCGCGCCCGCGACCGAGCCTTCTTGAGCGACCGCTGTCGATCTAATTGGGCTTTCTGGCGGGCTGCTTCGAAACCCGCCATACTTTTGCGCGTGCGAGAGACAAGGTCGTCTTCATCGGTTATATTGATGGTAAACTCCCCAGCTTGGCCAGATGTGCCGCTTACCGGCCGCAGGCACAAGGTGTCGTCCTCATCCTCGTCCGGATCATACTGGATCCCCCGAGAAGACCTGGCCATGGACATTCGCGTTCGTTCGGCGAGCGACAGGGTGTGTCGAGGCTTGGCCCGTTTGACTGGTGAGGGTGACGCGTTGTTGATATCGTCCAAAATCTGGTCTGCTAGCTCTTGAGCAGGCGATTTTGGTGGCTGCTCGTCGACGTATTCTTCATCGCTTTCGAAAGACACGCTGATACCTTTGATCCTTGGCGGCGATGAGCTACGAGGCCGACTCGGAACCTCCTCGAAATCTTCCTTGTCCTCGGGCAGGGGCGGAGTTGGCGGAGGTATCGGCAGCTCGTCGTGCGTATCCGGCGGCAGCACTGGGGGGCTAGGAAGTGGCGGTGGTAGATTAGCCAGCCGTGAGGCCTCGCCGGAGAGCAGTGGAGGTGGCCGTCCAAGACGCCGTGATGGTGGCAAGCCGTCTTGGTTCGAGGGACGACGCGTTTCGTTCCGGAGGACGTGCCCATCGTCCTCGAGCTCGCTGATTTCCGAAACGGTTTCCTCTCCGAGACTCTCTCTTGTGCCTGAGGCTCCTTCGGGTCGGTCGGGATGACGGCTGCGAGCCCCGAGCAGCTCGTCGAAGTTGACCACTGGCCCGGCACCGATGTCGGCCAGCTCCGCCTCGCAATTCTCTAGGAGTTTGCTGTATTCCCCAGTCAAGGAAGGGCCCCTCTTTGCAAGCTGTCTTCTTGATACCGTCTTTGCGAGGTGCAGGTCCTCGTGCTTGTCGAATCCCAGATCCATACCACACTTGGATTTTGTCGGTCTTGACGTCGTCACGGACCGCGCCGATGACCTGTCCCCAAACATATTCTGCTGGAAGTCGCGCCATTTTACCAGCCTTTCCCTCTGTGTCTTGACGCGGCTGTCGAGCTGCTCTAGCAAGCCTTTGCATTCATCTTGTAGCTCCGAAATACGCCCAGACTGCAGCCTCCTCCACACTCTGTCAAATGGCGCAGTAAGCAAGCCATCCTTGTGGGCATTGGTGTCGCCGTAGAGGAGGGTTTCCATCCACTGCTCGTTGCCAGCCCAATTGTTGCGGACGGTCCTCCAGGTATCGAGCTTCAAGTCGGCGGAGACGTGTCGGTCTTTCGGCTGGTCTTTGGCGGTCAGTAGCTGGTCCTTCCGGCGCGTAATGCCTTGTTCCTTCTGCGTCAACAAGTCGGCAAGATGGCGATACTGCTTCCTCGCCTGATCTTTGCGCCTCCTGGCATTGGCAATGGAGACGCGGTGAGCAATAGCCAAGGTCACCAGCTCCGTCCGCTCGGCACTATAGCCACGATTCTCCAAGGCCAGCTGCTCAGCAACGGCCGGGTGCCCACCCTCAGCCTCCGTCACGTCGGCAACCATCTTCTTCAAAACAGCCGACGAGAAGACGGCAAGAACTTCCTCCAACCTCTCACCCTTGCACTCGTCCAGCATGGTTTTCCGAACAACAGCATCGCGGCCCAGAACTCCAGTCTTCTTTGCCTGCTCTAGGCTTCGGAGTAGGGCGGCTCGTAGGTTCAAGGATTGGAGGTGGTCTCGCGGAGGGAAAAAAGGCTGAAGCTTCTTTGGAGAGTATAGTCAGCGCGCAAGCTCTCCACAACACATTGCCGTCTTTTCACATACATTCCGCGCCTCCTCCGGGTCCCAGAGAACGAAGAGTTGGTAGAGTGTCCATTCCACACACTGAATGCGTTTCTTCTGCACAGAAAAAGTCTGGGTGTCAAAGTCGGGCCAGTCTGGGTAAGAGGGAAAGTCCAGTAAGCGGAGGTTGGTAAGAAAGAGGTTGACGTTCGACGAAGACACGGGTACCGGCGCTATCGGGGTGGTGATGGATGCGCTCAATGGCTTCGTGGATACTCCGGCGCGTGTTTGCCGGGACCGTGCAAGCAAAGAGTTGGGTGGCAGAGTCGTCATGACGACATGGTGCAGCGAAGAGGCGGTGTCGAGGAACCAGAGTTGCTTAAGGATATAGCAGAAAGACTTGTGCGTCCCAATCAAGTCAATGGGAGAAAAGGAGACGGGAGTTCGCCGGCGCGTGTCGCATTAAGTTCGTCGGAGAAGGTATACGGTCCAGCCAGAAACGCCCTTGTTGTGTTGATTGATGGTGGGGAGAAACTGGCGATGGAGGGACTGGGATCAGCCCAGCAACGCTACCTTGATTAGGTACCTCAGGTAGCAGCCGCCAAGCGGGCACCTCTTTAATTGAGTACCCGTCGCCTTACGATTACTGGTGCAGTACGTACTTGCTGCATCTACCTAATAAGCCAACTTGGGCATAGCACGGCGTCTGTCAGTTTGACTTCTGAGGTCCACCATGTACATCTTGTCTCTGATCTCAACAATTTGTGAATGCCTTCAAGATTGCAAAGAGGTTGACGTGACACAATACCTATCTAGGACTTTTTCTATAGCTAAGCTACCCTACACAGTAAGTCCCGGTTCTTAGTACTTATATCATCAATTTCTAGCAGCTGCACTTGAGCCCGACTTGGGAGAGCACCGTAAAGGCTGAAGCTCGCAGACCACAACCCAACGGAAGGAGTAACCCCTGTGGTCAACTGTCAACACTTGAATGACTTCTCAACCCAAAAGCTTTCTCTTCCTACAATAACATTGTCAAAAATGTCAATCGATTCTTTGTTCCCGGCAATCAACTTGGACACTGGAATGCCGACCTCGAGAACGTCGTTAGTGTCAATGTTACGGCATTGAGGGATTGTGGTGTCTTCGAAACCAGTACCTCCAGCATAGACTTCGACGATGGAAAACCAACTACATTAGCCTTGCATGGCACATTCCACACCGGTGGGAACGCCTCATTCATGGTAGAATCTCGTCTATTTTCTCTCCTCTCATCTCGTTGTTTTCAAGGTGTTCCAATTGTGTGACGGATTGAAAGCCTAGACGGAGGTCTTCTTGATAGTTAACTCGATTCAATTTGATGAAGTTGGAGTAGGAACAAAGATAGGACCCTCCTGATACAGCTTTCAAGTAGAATCCAAGAGTACTCAACACCATTGAGCTGCAAAATTCCATGGCTATTGTCACCCGCGTGCACCACCTCAACCAGGTTCACTAAGTTTCGGTCAGCAACAATCTTCTGTATTCATTCAAACATGACTATCTCACCGAGAAAGTCGCTCCGGAAGAGTCAGAGCAGACTGCCTTTCCAGAGACAGCCACACACTGACCCTGGCCATTCGACAAAAGGCTTGTGCCGTTCTCCAGATTCGGATCGACGTCTGTGCCAGCAAGATCTTTGAGCGCCTGCCGATCGGCTTTCTGCTGGGCCTTGCTTCCGCCCCTTTGGGGAGAGGCGACTGCAAGCCCCAGGACAGCCGTCACGATGAGGATGGTTTCCGTCAGCCTCATTTTGGCGGTTTCCTCGAGTGAAAGCGATCGAACGTTCGTATCAAATTAGGATAATGTAGTGAAACTTTCGGCCTGCCGGAAATGAATGGAACGTTGTGCAAAGTGGTTGGCAGGTGAGTGCAAACTGGTTAAGGACCCTTTTGTACATGCCAGTATGTCAGGCATCGTCTTTCCACAAGACCATCGCATTCGGTATTGTCCGCTGTCAGATTGGAAGTTGGCAGGCGATGCTTGGCGGTTTGGAGTTGGCGTTGGTCTCGTCACAAACCCGAGACAACTCCACTACGGCCTTAACGGCGCAGTTATATGCTTCGAAGGCTTTGTCAGAAAGCGAGTGCGCCGTAAACTTACATATTGCGGCATGGTAATCCGAATACAGCAAAATGCTGGCATTGGGCATGGAACGTCTAACGAACTGCCTTGCTGTGAGTTTCAGAAGTACGTATGATCTTCCACAGCTACCTAGGCATGTACGGACTACTCCGGGAAGTGCTTCTTGTAGGTTGGAACAAGTCACCATTTGTGGAAACATTAGAACTTCGGACAATTGATTGAGTAGAAATGTATATCCTAAAAGCCGGAGGCTGGTGTTACTCTCCTCTTGCGATCATTTGAGTCTTACGTGACATGCCGAGCCAGCGATTGGATAATGCTCTGTTATGATCTCGTGTACATCACCGTCGCGGTAGCGCAGGGATTGTTTTCTACAATATTACTGGTCACAAAACCTCGTCCACATCCTCCCCTACGAATTCAACTGGCCAAATCCGAGCATTCACTCGCTCAAAAAAAACAGCGCACGCATATCATTGTGCGGGAACTCCCTGCTTGACAGCACATTCTATCACTGTACGGTATGGAGACATATCAGCCGTGTTTACTCCTGACGGCCAAGACCTGCCCCCCAATTGCTGATGGTCACCAACATGTAAGAGAAATAACACTTGACTTCGGTCCTTCACCAAAACGTAATACTGCTTCCCCATATACCCAGGATACCACAAGTGGACGCGGGATGCCCGCATGAGATAACAACTTAGGGCCCGTCGATAACAACAGTCATCGGCCGGTCCCAGAACTTTGCCATGGGAACAACGGCCATTCAGGCTGCATCCGAGCCGTTTGTAAAGTCAATCGGCATGAGGTGGGCATTTATTACGTTTCGAAAACGCTTGTTTTCTAATAGAAATTGTAATCATTCATCCTCCTGGTTTCTTAGGTAATGGATATCCGGCCATGTCGCTTGGCGTTCCCCTTGGCTACTCGAGCTTTGTCACGCCGCCCCAGAATCTCAGAAGAATCAGATCAACGGTTCTATATAAATTCACACAATATATTCATTGTTTCCTCTTGTCCCTGGGGCTATCTCATCGCCAATACGACTTCACACTCCTGGCAGGCCGCATTGGTAAGTTTGGAGAATTTCAGACAACCAAGCCTATCATATGGAACCTAGGTTCTTTCATTATACAATCCCCTTTCAAGCATCTCTGCCCCCAGAGTATGTGTGATTGACTCTCGTTGAAGAATTCAAGCCTACCAAGCCTTGTGATCAAACAATATGCACGTCTTCATCCAACCAGCGGCACCTTGGCTCGGCGATCACATCAAAACATTCATCCAGTATCACGTGCCTGCTGCCGTCTTCGTCGACGACGTCGATGATTTTCCCGAGGATGCGTCTACCGTCTTTCAGTTCTGCGACGGATGGGCCCTCAATCGCAACTTCGCCGTCCTGAACGCAGCGGAGACGGCGCTCATCAACGCATATCCGAACAGCGATGCCTTGGCCCGGAAAGACTATCTTGCGCGAGTGGTGGACTTTTGGACAGCCAAGAGACCTGGAAGCATTCTAAGAACATGTGTCCCACTCACAGTTCGTTTGTCTCTCGACTATGCCGAGTATGTCGATGATGCCCTCACCGCTGCCGACGACCTTACGCTTTTGTACTCCCTCGAGGACAACGATAGCAAACCGGCATCGGAGCGAGAGTGGTGGATCTTAAAGCCGGCTCTCGTTGACTGCGGAGCTGGTATTCGGCTCTTTAGCACCCTGGACGAGCTTGCAAGCCACCTCGAGCTTGCCGAGTTCGAGGTTGACGAAGACGATGAGAGTGATCTGAGCGGGTCTGTCTGCGCGGCGAACGTCAAGCCGATCAGCGGAGCTGAGGGAGAAGACTGCAACGGGGTTTGCCTATCCCTCTCAACTCCCGGCCTAGATACTCTTGATGCTCTGGTCACAACCACAAGGGGGTTATCTCTCAAGGAATCCAACAACGGGGTTCAGAGAATCCCAAAGCCTCAGTACGTTTTCAAAGAGGGGGGAAGGATTCCGTCAGCCCAGATGCGCGAGTTCGTGGCTCAAAGGTACATCGTCCACATACCTCCCATGGAGAACAGAAAGTGGCACGCGCGTGCCTATGTTCTGGCAATAGGTCGGCTCAAAGTCTACGTCTTCAAGGAGATGCTTGCCCTGCTGGCCGGCGAAGACTACGAACCTCCCTGGCTGAATCCCAGTCTCAAGTCGTCGCTGACCAACACGGCTCTGCAAGACGAAGACGTCTTCGTGAACAAGCAGTCCATGAGGGACTTCTGGGCGGCGCCGGATGACCTGCTTTCGGGCAACTGGAAGAACGCAGTTTTTAATCAAGTCTGCGAAATCTCGTCCGAGCTGTTCCGTGCCGCTGCTCACACCATGGCGGACAAATTCACGACTGTGAACAAGTGTTTCGAGCTGTTTGCTGTCGACTTTCTCGTCGACAGAGATGGGACCGCCTGGCTTTTGGAGGTCAACGAGACTCCGGCATTTTACAACGTCGGCATGGCCGGCCCCTTGGCCCTGCGGCTCATGGAGTCCGTGGTGTCCGTCTCAATGGCGCATATGGGTAAAGCCCGTCGGGATGATGAGCATGACAAGCGCGTGAAAGAGAGGCTGGTTCAGGTTTTGGACGAGACAAATAAACTGGCGAAAAGCAACATCACTGAGATTCTCCCCGAGGCCTAGTTTCAGGACTTAGGTGGACAATGAGGCCGTTCCATCTCGATTGGTCGAAATGCTCTTAGTCAATGGGAAAATAAAATACAAAGTTTCTGATTACCATAGTTCAGCGAAGTAATCGAGTCGACTAAGTGTGGTAACGGCTTCTGTCAGAAATGAATAAATACCGAAAGAGGGTGACCGACACAGACCGCCCAAATCAAAGGACAGACATATGTAACAGAACCACAATTACATCTCTTGACGTTGCTTCTCAAGAATCCCATCAACATCAGTAATGTCACCCATGGATGAGGAATTGGATGGAGAAAACACATAACGACAGCTTTACCGATAGATTGAAGAGCGCATTCGTGGGCCAATCAGGGTCAATAAAAGCATGCGGCCTGTTCCGACCGATGATATGTTGAGTAATGACCCATGTTCCACGGGATTCCCGGGACGAAACCGGGGAATCTGATGGGATTCTCTCGTCGGTGTTCCGGAAGTGTGGGCAAGAATGTGGTGTGTTCTCCTCCGACGAACCTTCAAAGTCCCTTGTTCAGACGTAAGGAAGCAAGGCCGACACTAACGATCTTACATACGAATGTGGAGGGATCAAATTTGGACATCATATTAAGACGTACCACAGGTGATTCTACAGAGCACAGTCCCTGTACTGCTTGTAGGAGATGAGGGCCAGATCTTTGCTTCAAGATAACGCTGAATTTACCCGACCATCGACTTTAGCTCAAGCGTGTTCGTATTCGTTCTTTACAGCGGTTTAAGGGGTTCTTGGAAGCCCGTTTCACATCACCATCTGGAAGAAGTTGGCACGCCGAGTTTGATGTCGACGCTGAAGAGCAGAAACGAACAAGATGCAACCCACAGCCATGTCGTCTCTCATCACTGACACCAAGAAGCAAATTGACATGTACATCAGATCCAGCAGGAGTGTGGGACGAGGAACAAAAGCGGATGACTGGAAAAAATGTCTAATCCCAAGAGAGCCGTGAACAAGTCAAAACGCGGCCGAGAACGAATCCAGCGTCGAACCCAAAATTAGGACCATGTTTCCATGAACCGCCAAAGCCTAATCGTCTCCGTCTCAGCAGACGCTGATGTATGGCAGCCGTAAGTCAGCTCCAGAAGTCAGGGTCGATGGGTGGACATTGCACGACCTTTCCCTTACTCGAGAAGTCATCTGAATGGGCAATCTTTACTCAAGTTGCCAATGCCGCCCGCTTTGGCTAGGGAAGTTCCGTTCTTCTTTAATTTGTTAGTCTCTGGGTCATTTAAGCATAACGCCAGAAAACTGACATCGTCAAAGGGTGCTAAGCCCGGCCTTTTCGGTCTGTCCCGTGGGCCTCAGACTAGGTGAAGTTCATACAGAGATTGGTTTTTTCACGTCCTGCTTGGCATCCTACTCTAACGTAAGAATCGCTATCTGGTTTTCCAAGTCAGATGCTGGATAGAATTGACAGCGGTATTGTTTGGGTGGTTCATCGCCGTCCTTGTGAAAACCCAATGTCACCATCTGTGCCCATGACAGCCTGACAAATGTTACAGCGCCTACATGCTCCTTCACGCCGGTTTTGAGACAGTCTTCCTTGTTTAAACGGTCAGTAATCCGCCGGTGATGTGGTAAAATCAACGAATCATGTGCGTAGTGAATGCAGCACATATGCTGCGGGTAGACACCCTGTCGAGATTAGCGAGCTGCGGGCGGGAGCATCAAATCATTAAACAAATTTCAGTGACGGGTGAGGATGGCATGAGTTGATTTGTCACTGAAGGGAAAAAAAATAAGGCCCTCTCGTCTTGTGCACGATGGGATTCGTCGACGCTGCCGCCCAGCAGGAGGTCGGCGGCAGCACCGGATGAAATCGATACGTGGGATCGTTTGGGGCGAATGGGACAGAGGGACTACCATGCAGGTGGCAGAGTGCCGACAGGGGACCATGGTGAAGTTCGCTTGACAGAGCGAGGAAATTGGAATTCTGGTGCCAAATCTGCACAGCCCTTCCATCGGGTTTCCTGACCGTGGCCGGGCTGACCCAGCCAAATGGAGATGGGCCTCTCGTCCCGTGGCGCCAGGATTCACCCACACGGCATCGGCAGAGACCCGCGCAGAAACAGGAGAGTGATGTTAGTCGTCAAAGAGGGAAACGGAACAGATCACGATGGGTCAAGATGCAGGCGGTCGGGCGAGCGTTTGCGCCGGTTTAAACGGGCAGCGAAATTCGGGTGGTGGGAGAAGGACGAAGTGATGGGCCGTATATGCCGAAGACAGGGCGGCAGACGCGGGTCTGGAGAAGTGTAGAAACTATGTCGCGTGCGCAGGGAAGGAGGCCGACGTCACGGCGAATGACTGGGCTGGGCAGAAATCCCATGTCTAAACTTGCTTTGGAGTGATCGTATGGGCTGTCCAGGTGTACCAAGCTTGTCACAAGAGAGGCCCGAGGGCTTTCAGCTTTCGGGGATGGAGCGTCAGAACGAGCACGAGCCGCATGTCGTTGCCAGCCAGGAGGCGCATGGCCGTGGCTGCTGACGGATGGCAGACCAGCCAGCTTGCTTGGTCAAAGAGCACGGCCTTCGGGGAGACTTTGATCGTGTGCTTTTGCTACCTAGAGACAGGAGGGTGCTTCTTCTGCCCGAGAGCATCTCATTTCGGTCTAGACCGAGTTATTATGAAGGAGCTTCAACGGCCAATGCTAGAACGGACGTTACGTCGGCTTGACACATTGTCGATTTCCTTTTCCTCCCAGCTGCAACATGGAGCAGAAAGACCCGTGTGTGAGATTGAAGAAAAGCAAATAAGCGGCGGACTCGGTGAAAGACAGCAAGGCATGAAGCAAGGGATGATTGGAAAGAGGGTTAATAGGACAGACTTAGAGTTGCGGGATGATATTTTGGCAGCGTTGTGCCTGCAGTAGTCTTGGACAAGGCCATGGGTATGCAGAGAAACTAAGGCAAGGCGAGGCACGGAACGCGGAGGCCATGTAAGGCAATGTAAGGCACATTCGGGAAGCAAGTATAAGGATACTGCAGTGAGGTGTGGTAGGTAGTGAAGAACATGGAGAAAACATAATCTGGGGTGTGCTTCTGCTGTCTGACGGAGCGAACACGAGGAGAGGGAGACAGGCTCACCCCTTCCATGCACAAAATGAGCATCGGAGAGATGGGCAGGAGGTGATGACGCCAACGATTGCGGGTGAAGATGGTCGGGACTTGGGAGGGGTACACTGCGATGTGTCGGGTACGGATACTCTGCACGCATTGGCGCCGGGAGTGCGTGCGGCCTGGCACCATCAAGTCTTCGTAGACGTGTCAGGTGTGGTGAAGTAAAGTGAGGGGAGAGGAGGGGAGGATGAGGTCGAGGTCGAGGTGGTGTGGCACGAGACAGGCGACGCTGTGGCTGCTTTCCCACTTCCTCGGAAACCTCTGCCACAGCTGTGGTGACTTGAGCTTATTCTACAATACCAGTTGCCAACCTAGGTGAAGGTGCCTTACTTGCAAGTACATGTACGTAAGCACGTATAGTGTAAGGTCAGGAAGGTGAGGTCAGGAAGGTGAGGTCAGGAAGGTGAGGTCAGGAAGGTGAGGTCAGGAAGGTGAGGTCAGGAAGGTGAGGTCAGGAAGGTGAGGTCAGGAAGGTGAGGTCAGGAAGGTGAGGTCAGGAAGGTGAGGTCAGGAAGGTGAGGTCAGGAAGGTGAGGTCAGGAAGGTGAGGTCAGGAAGGTGAGGTCAGGAAGGTAAGGTCAAGATGGTGAGGACAAGACGGTGAGCGAAGCACCCATTGGCCTTCTCTCCAGTGGGGCCAAGCTTTGACACTATTTTAGTTCCCGTTTCACTGTTTAGGCCTACTAAGTACCTATGTACAGACAGCCTGGGGTTCTGGAAGCGGTACGTGTCTTGTCCAAGGCAGATACCTACCTAGGCACCTACCTCTGTAGGTAGGTAGGCAAGGTAGCCTTCGAGCCTCCAGCACGCGCTACAGGTAGGTAGGTTCCTTTTCTAGCGGTCCACTCGGCTAGATACCTTTGGTCATTCATCTGTGCCCCTGTCTTTCTGGTCGGGCTGGGCTGGGCCGGGCTTCAAGATGTCTCTCTCAAGCCAAGGTAACAAAAGCAAGCAATTCTCCAATACCCCACCTAGCGATCAGCATCTTACTTTCCACCCGGCAAGCAGGGTAGATGGTCTCCATTCGACACATGGAAGTTGAAGAACCACCAGCCTCGGCTTGGCCCTCTGTTCTACCCTGAAGCTGTTGCTAGGTACCTTACAACTGGACGTCGACGTTCAGTCCAGTCTGTGGACGAGCACCGACTTTGCACAGTCTCACAGTCACACGGCCACATCCTCAGCCTCGGATCAGGGTCGTCTGCTTTCTTCTTTCGCTGTCGCTCTCGCCTTTCTGTTTTCCAAGCTCCTGTCTATGTCGGGAATGAAACTCCCAGAGGACAGACTTGGGTGTATACGCAGTATAGACAAACTCGGAGAAACGCCACACGATTCCCAAGCCGCTAGAAGCCTTCCATTGAGAATCTCCCGCCTTCTGTTTCTTGCCCCGAGCGTCCGGGGACGTCGGTCTGCCCACGACTTTGACTCTACCTCCGTGTACGTGTTCTACAGCTCGTCTCTGTTGGTCCCGATAGCATAGGCTTTGGTCCGTACAAGAAAAAAGGTTATCGTCCATCTGTGGCCGTTAGCCCACATCATCGGCGACGAAAACGCTCCCCGAGCCGAATCTCACGTCGTCGGGTGATCAACCTTGGCAAGTCTAGATGGGAATCCTTCGACATGTTCTCCATCATCAACACCATGGCAATCCCGAGACCGACCTCGAGCCTATTCTCCTCCTACCGCAGTATAGTGCAAAGCACTCTATGTCGTGGGAATCTTGATCCACCGATTAAACACGCATGAGACCGACGGCGCCATCACCCAGGCCGCTTTGCCTCCTCCTCCTACTCCTCCTCCTCCTCCGTGCCGAGAACCGGTGCTGCCGTGTTTCCTCACACCTAAATGTGTGTGCACCAGCGTTTCCAGCCCTAGGAGCTTCTAATACGAGGCTGGACAGGAGACACCAATCCGACAGCCAAGAGCTCCAAAACTCGCCAGGAGAAATATGGCGCCAAGAGGAGGCAGAAAAAAGAAGCTTCCCAAGAAACGGAAGCACCCTTACAACGTATGCACTCCGTACACCCTGTAAACATCACTCGCATCAGCCACACACACCCATACATGCAAGGCACACTCAGTATGAAATAGTGTAGATGCCGCTCTCCAGATCTACACAAATTCCCCGTCTGATCGCCGAAACCGTAAACTTCTTGGCTGCCGTGAGATGGGTGCGTCATGTCCCCAGGTGCTAAGCCAATCGGATCTTCCCATGGGCTTCTTCACACCTACACCCAGCAGTTCCTCTTCTCCCCTACACACACGCACACCTTAACCAGACCGACGTGCTGACTACGCTTACGGACAGGCCCACTCCCGACTCTCTTCACCTTGTTCCTGACTACTGCAACCTTCTTCACTCAAATCATCAGGCACAGCACGGCCGTTCGCGACCAAGACATTTACTGAAACAGATTCACGAGCAAAGATTCGCCAAGCTTCATGCACCTACGAACCCTAACAAGGCACCGCACTGCTGCTGGGTAGCAAAGCGCAGCGCAGGTCGTTCTCGAGCTCTCACCCCTGCTCCACGTCGACGACGACACATTGCGACTCCTTCGCAACCTCACACGACCGTTCCCTGCACGTCACTCAAATCATTGAATCTGCATGACAAACTCGTCCTCAATGGCAGGCTCTCTATCCAAGTCACTCGTCTGCCCAGCGAGGCGCAGTCCTTAGATCACACATCATAGTGGGCGAGTGGACTGGTAGCCGCCTCGCTCTGGAGCCGCGCTCTTCAGTATCTGAGAAGCGATTTGCTCATGGCCTTCGCTTGGCAGCTTCAACTTGTCCTTCTCTACCTGGAGGTGGGCCATCATCCTACCATGTTGCAAGTCTGTTCAATAATCGAAGCTGCCGGGAGTCTTTTTCTTGTCGTCGTCGTCTCACCATCATCCAACTCTCGCGGCAAAAAGGCCAAGGAAATGTCATTTCTTCTTCCAACTTCAACCAACTTCACCACAGACTACCCTGCACCCTTTCCCATCAGTCGCACACACCCCCCAACCCCGTTGCTTGTGCCGCCCGATTTGACGCGATACCGAGCTCCGCTTCACCTTGACTTTGACTGACGGCCACCCGTCACCCCTCCCCCCTTGGGTCCTAGCCACGTCGACACACTGGCCCCGGTGATGTTTGCAAGGTGCAAGGTGCCATCGGGGACGCAAGGCAGGCCGACTGGGTGTGTGTATGCATGCAGCTAGGCTTGTTGAACAGAGGCGAACGTGGTTCAGCTGAGAACAGACCAAGAGCGTCACATCGCTCTCGCCTACGAGACCTACGACATGGTCCAGTACATGGCATCGAAGGGTACGGTGCTCTGCTCTGCTATGCTCTGCTCTGCTGCCAAACCAAGTGGCGTGGACTGATCTGATTCCGAACCACCATCTCCCAAAGTCCGTCCCATCTCTGACCCTGCTAGGGGAATTTGTCAAATCTCGTCCCCTGGGCCATGAGAGAGAAGTTGGATGCCAAGGCCCACCATCCAGATCTTGCTATATAACACTCTCGTCCACACTATCGAATCTAGCCTTTTCTTTCGCTTCTCACCACGCAGCATCAAACTAAAGCAAGCCTTTCACTTCTCCTTTTCACTTCTTTCTCGCACTCTAGCCCCGGTGGCTTTTTCCATACACTAATTCCAAAACCCTCTCCGACTACGACCTAAGGTTTCCTCAGTTCGCCACTTTCGCTATCAAAATGCGTTCCCAGTCGCTCCTCGTCGCCGCTATGGCCGCCTCCGTCTCTGCCCACGGCATGTTGCTGTCCATTGAGGGTTCCAACGGTGTTACCATGCCTGGTTTGACTAGTAAGCAGCGCTCCGCTTGGAATCTTTTATGAATTCTGGCAGACTTTGGAGACGTACTTGTATGCTCACATTGTCACCCTTCCAGTTGCTGATGGCACTCCTCGCGACTGCACTTCCAACGGCTGCGGTTCCCAGGCCGACACAGCCATTATCCGCGACCGCGAGATTGCTTCCGGCGAAGTTGGACCCCTCGGCCGCACCCAGGGTAATGGCCCCGTCTCCGCCGAGGTCATGATCAACAACTTCATGGGAGGCGGCGCTGCCCCCAAGAACAACGGTGCCGCGTCCGGTGTCGGTGTGGAGGACAACATTCCCAACAAAGCCGCCAAGCGCGCAGAGCTTCACGTTCGCCAGGGCCTGGCTGGTCTTTTTGGTGGCGGTGCTGCCGGCAAGAACCAGGGCAAGAAGGGTAACGGACCTCCCGAGGCTCGCGTCGCCGCTACCGCCGGCATGGGTGCTTCTCAGGGCATGCCCACTTGCGCCGACGACGGCACCATCTCCATGACCTTCCGTCAGATCAACCAGGATGGCGCCGGCCCCCTGACCGCCGATGTCGACGGTACTTCTGGTGGAACTCGTGCGGACGCGTTCCAGAGCGCTCAGGTCACCACTGACGTTCCGGGTCTCGGCATCCAGGGTCTCTCCCTCGCCACCAACACCGACTACCCCGTCAAGGTCCAGATGCCCGCTGGCATGACCTGCGATGCCAAGGTCGGCATGGCTTCCAACGTCTGCATTGTCCGCGTCCGCAACGGCGCCGCTGCCGGTCCCTTTGGTGGTTCCGCCGCCTTCACCCAGTCCGCTGTCGCCCGAAAGCGCGCCATTGCCTTCCGCATCAAGAAGCGCATGGAGCTCAACAACCGCGTATAAGCGTGGTCTTCTCGGAATCCAGCACGAGCGAGCTTGTACGGATGGGGAAATGTCGATGGTGTCAGTGGTGTCAGGCCTTGGAGTTTGCGGGATCTGATGGGTTGGCTGGGAGTCAGGGACTTCCGCGGCTCAACGGATTCCAGACTTGGGTATAGAGCTTTGGAAACGGCCATTCTTTATTTGTATTCTATATACTTTTCTTATTAGGTCGTCATCTTTCCAGAGGCAATTGATGCTATTCGGAGTATGAAGTGTGGACCTCTGCGATGTGAAATTTCTCTACAGCGCGATCCAACAGTCCATCGACGATTTGTGGTAAGTAGCTTGACCGTCCTTAGTTTCAAAGATCACTGTACGCCCACGCGACTTTTTCATCTCAGTGAGACGTCAAAAGTCGTAAAAGCTCTCATTTGACCACTGGATCTGACTGGACCCCAAAAGGCCGATATAACGCACCAGATGGGAGTTGGTCGGCTCCGTCCAGTAAGCTTGATTTGTAATGAGGACAGCCAGGCCACGATGACTGCTGTTCCATACAGCACGAGTGGGCAGCCAGATCGCATGTCGTTAGCAAGAGAAAAGAGAGAAAAAAAGGAAAAAACCCGATTGCAAAGTCATCCGAAGTTGACTACGATGTACCAGCTTGATCCCTCCAGCTCGGCCACACCCACAACATGACACCGGCCTTGTATCAGGCGACGCGGAAACCAAACAATCCCGACGAATTACTCAAAGGGGAAAGAAACATTTCAAATCATGAATGGCTGAGTTGATTTCCGAGGCCAGCCTTCCCAATGCCACCCTCGGACTACGCCAAAAAAATCTACTTACTCTATTAATGGCTGGACCGCGCTTGTGATTCGGTCGGTCACCTGCCGCCAGTACAGCGTATACGCTGCCGAGGTACGCACACGACGCCATTCGAGGTTTGCACAATCCAAACACCTTCGGCCGCCGAGTAGATGCCGTCCAAACCCCGGGCTTGTTGCGACGCTCTCGTGTTTACCCAACGATTAGACGATCCAGTCATGTTCGTCAAATTTCTACAAACCAAGTCAGCGCAGTAGATATCTGCCTGTATGGCTCCAGTCCTTGCTACGTGGTGTTGCCCACCGCATGACGATGTGCAAATCCTCAGCCCGGCGTCGGCTTCACCATCGACGGCTATGAGTCTCGATTAGCTTTCGACAGTCACTGATCGGTTGATTGTCTCAACCTACCCCCATGCAGAGTCTGCCTTCTGTGTGCGCTTGCGAATTTTGAAGCCTCCGGAGGCGCTGCCATCTCCATGTTTTCCTCCCTTTTCACCTTTGACCTTGGTTGATATGCCCAGCAGTTCAGCTTCCAGATCAGAAAGGTCAGAGTCGTCTTCTGTGCCGCCTCGCGAAGCTGGTGCGTCCATGGAGTGTCTCGAGACTGGACGTGAACCACCATTGCTGCTGTGAGAGCCCCGGCGCATACGTTCATCAGCGTCTCGCCGGTTTGGCGGACGACGATCGGAAAGTGGCGATCCGGAGAACTGAGGCTGTGGCGACTGGGCTCTGTTGCGCTTGCTTGTGGAGGAGTCTTGTCGCGGCAACTGACGAGAGCTGTAGTATCCAGAATCTTGGCGAGCACCAATTCCATCGCTGCCCCTGCTCGAAGTCCTGGCGTCCAGTTGCTCATCCACGTGCAGGCCTTCTATGGCGCTGCGACCGGCTCGATGATCAGACCTTGAGCTGCGATACCTGTCGATGGACCGGCCCTCGTCTCTGGCTCGCCTGTACTGAGGCGACGCGTTGTCGAGACCAGAGTGAGAACCGTCTCTGTGCCTTTTGTGATAACGATCGTCTCTTCCGTCAACCTCTTGACTGCCTCGGGTTCTCGCTTGGTCGTGCGACGTATCCTCCCAGTTGCGCTTACGATTACTCGAGTGACGATGGTCACGATGGTCAGGAGATGGTGGTCTCGCCGGGAGGGACGGGAAACCTGGAAGACGCGAAGACCGGAACGTTGATATCCTGTCCTTAGTCTCGGGTTGGCGCTTGACGGGCTTGGCCTTGGGAACTGCCTTCCAAAAAGCTGGATCGTATTGTAACGCCTGAAAAAACTCCGTCTCTCGTATAGGACGTGAGAAGTCCACAAAATTGCCTTCCGTAACGAATTCGGATTGAATGTAGGTGGCGTTCCATGCCGGTGGCAACATGATATCGCCGTGATAGCCCTCCGGCCCCGGCAGTGGTTTGGCGATGGGGTCCGGAGGGTGAGTCTCTTCTGGCTCCTTGAATATCATTTCCGCGTCCCACTTCCAGTCTTCTTCATCATCGTTTTCCTCTTCTACAACGGTTGGCGGCGCACGTCGACTCTCAGGTGTGCCACTTGCTATGGATGCCGCCTTGACGGTTTTTGGAGTCGAGACAAGTCGCCCGCTACTAGAACTCTCCTTATTGTCAGGCTTCTTCGGCCTAGTTTGGGATGCGTCACGCTTGCTATGAGCGCCTTGCTGGTTGCCCTGTTGACTACCTTGATGGGTACCTTGTTGACTGCCTTGGTGGTTACCGTGCTTGTTTCGGCGAGACCGTTCATTTCGGTTGTGATTGCCCGGGCGGTTCCGAGTGTTGCGATCCCGTTGCGGGTGTTGTCTTGCTGGAGGAGGTGGGATAGGGGGTAGCCCATGAGGTGGCAGCCCATGGGTTTGTAATCCATGACGGGGCAGGTTGCGAGGAGGGGCTGGTAAAGATGGTGGTGGCCCGAAGCTTTGATCAGGGGCTCGGTACGGATGGCTGAAAGACGAAGATGGCGAAGGATGGGCTCCAAACGGCGGCTGCGAAGGAGGAGGAGGAGGAGGAGGGGGCGGCGGAGGAGCATAAGCGGTAGGGGGATACCCTGCTACCGGGGGCGCATACTGACTACCCGGAGGCGGCGGCAGGCTAGACTGGTAGCCGGGCGGTCCGTATGACGGAGCCGGAGGATATGTTGATGTTGGAGGGTACGGAGGGGGCGGCTGGTAGGTAGGAGGAGGCGGTCCTGGCGGTCCGGGAGGGGCAGATGAATGGGGTCCGCCGTATTGTCCAGGGGCTGGGTATGGGTACGGCGCGGGTGGCGATGGTCCTGGAGGACCTGGGGGTGGCGGCCACGATCCAGGCGGCGGTGGAGGAGACGAGTACTGTGGATAGCCTGGATAGTTTCCCGGAGGTGGCGGCGGAGGGGGGGCGTAGCCGCCGAGAGGAGGTGGATAAGGCGGGTAGGGCTGTGGGGGGCCGGGATACGGAAGAGCATGGGGCTGGCTGGGCGGGGCATAGCGAGTGACGATCGGATTGCCTCCGTGTGGAGCAGGATATTTGGTCACGACCGGTCCCGATCTTCGTCCTCCATGCTGCCCATCACCTCCACGTCCATGCTCTTGACTGGTGGATGTGTTTTGACGAGATAGGCCACTGTACTTAGTTAGCTTCCGCTTCGTGTGGGCCTAAAACCTGTCGAACAGAGTCAACAGCTGAGGTTTTTAAAGTACTCACGCTGGTTTTGCCCTCACAGGCTCTGGGCATGCAACGGCCCAGTGGCCCACGCCGCCACAGTTGATGCAGCTGGGCTCTTTTGTGACAGGCCCCTTTCCCGGGGCGTGGTCAGGCATAGCCGTGCCCTTGAGCGACAAGAAGAAGCAGAGGGGATAGCAGGAGAAAGAGGTACCGGGTCCTGGCTGATATCGAGGCAACAACAGAGCCAGCCAACTTTGTTTTTCTCCGTGGAGCGAAGAAGGGCTCTTACAGAAGCTAGCTGTACTGTATGCAAATGAGGCTAAAGATATCGCATGGATATTGTCGAATGAGATGCCTTGGTGATAGATTAAGCGGAGAGTTCTATGCCGTCGGCAGAAACTTCCCCAAAGCAGAGCAGCAAAGAGGCCTGCTAGTCGTTCATTCGTTCTGCGCTTGCGAACTAGTATGATGAGTAACCGGCCTGACGATAAATCAGGAGGGGAGGGACAGACCAAGAAAATGGTGTTCGTGCTACTGTGGGCGAGACGGGCAATTCGTCAGCTGAAGTCGCTGGAGTGTTGTGAGCCGCGTCTGATGTGCAATGTTTTCAAAGATGTAGTCTGTTATGAAGTGCGCTGAGCCTCTTTGACATTAAGACGAGGAGATGATGAGGCCATCCGGATAACGGAAGATCGATACGCTCAGCTGGTGGTCAATGGTAGTGCCGTGGGCGCATGGCCTTTTGCGCGCGGCCCTTTCTCCAGCAGCTCGGAGCGATGAGATGAGGCGCTCGTTCGCCGAATCAGTGATAACAATATTGTCGCCTCTGAGCAGCGAATGTCATGAAGGCGCAGTAACCCCAAGGCGACGAATGCAAGGATGATGGCGTGGGAAAAGCGCGACGAAGTTGGCCAGAGTCGAAGGTTCCGCGCGCAGGCTCAGGCGCAAAGTGGGGCTGGGTACCTGTCCAGTCAGTGTATAAGGCAGGTGAGGCAGAAGCACTGCGAAGCGAAGCGCCGCGCCGCGCCACGCCAGCGGCAACAGCTTCCCGTCCCGTCGCGACCCGCCGACGCAAGGGAAGCGCCGGAAATACATCGGGCCGTGTCAAGGCTGCTAGGACCTATCTTCGAAAGATCTAGGCAGTCGGCCAACCCCATCATTCGTGCAGGATGTGGAGGCAGGTAGGCATAGACATGCCGATGCAGGTCTTTCGTAAGAGTGCCTACATACTCATACCCCGATCCATCTCTAAAGTGCTCCGAAACCTGCCAGGGCTCGTAAAAGTTGTCTTTTTGCCACGCGTTTGGAGACACAGTTGATGCCTGGATCATGCAAAGACAGTGCGGTGGCCGGCAGTCTAGTCACTGTCATCTGCTAGGCATGGCAGCGAACGTTGGCGACACCAACAAAATCTTGTCATTGTTGATAGCTAAAGCGAGGAGACAAAAATGAGACCGTGGTTATCGGACAACCAGGACTGCATATGACGCCGTCGAGGGGGCAAACGGCGACCACAGCAGTACGTAGCGAGACATATGAAAGTTGGGACCAGTTGCGGCATCTCGTGTTCAGACGCGAAGTAATATCATGTGTTTGGGCTGCAAGACTGGGTAGGTCTCGACGACTCTTGGAATGCGTGACTGAATCGAATTGGATTGTCTAGAAGAACCTGAAGAGCAAAGAAACACGAACATAGCCTCTGAAACGACATCTCGCGGCCAGTAAACAAGGCAGGCTGAAGCGCTGACTGGAAAATGTCAAACGGACCGCAAGGGCCAGAAGTAGGAAAAGGTAGCAAGGAGTCAGCCAACAGTCCAAAAACGATCCATTTCGCCCCATCAGAGCAAAAACCAGGTGCTGTTCTCCCTGGACAGCCAAACCGAGTTGGCAGGATACGAAACATGCGATCTGTTGATGTTCAAGATGAAGAAGTACAGAGGAAATTTGGACAGCTGCGAGGCAGACTCTTCAGCTGCAAGAACAGCATTGCGGCCAGCCACTAGAAACAGGGCTCTCGACGTCCGTGGTCACAGAGGCTGGCGACACAACAGGAGGGAGCAGAAACGATGTTTCGTTCACAAGGGCGGGCAGGCAGGAAGCTGGACGTAAGAGAGAGGGGGGGAGGGAGAGAGAGAGTGACAGGTGGAGGGAAGAAGGCGCACCCACCGGCTGCAGTCAAAAGAGGGAAGGACTGGCCTATATATACGG
The DNA here is from genome assembly GCA_004366825.1 of Colletotrichum spinosum. NCBI lineage: Eukaryota > Fungi > Ascomycota > Sordariomycetes > Glomerellales > Glomerellaceae > Colletotrichum > Colletotrichum spinosum. The sequence goes on along the minus strand of QAPG01000005.1, from coordinate 482,997 downwards.
TCGGCAAAACGTTATGGGATTGGGTAACGTCTGTGCATTGACAGGAGGCAAGACTACGGATACAAGGCATTCCTAGGTAAGGCACCTACGCAGTAATTAAGTGACTACCTATCCGTACTTTAGCCAGTATAAGTACCTGCCTATTGCTCAGCGCTTCTATCAGGTCATCCACTATCGCTCCCTGGGCAAGGTACGGAGTACAACCGATGATTTTCCACAGAGGCGTGAAAGAATGCACAGAAATCGTCGCTGAACGACAGACGAGGGAGCTGGTAAAGACGCACGTTTTTGAGGCCCGAAGGATGAGTTAGGGGGACGAAATATGATGTATTCTGTAGATGTTGAATAAAAGAGCGACTGGGCATGGGGTGAGAAGAATACATCTAGGGTGAGCCGAGAAGTACGTAAGCGACTACAATGAATCTGCATTTATCAGCCGCTGGAGGCCCAATGACGTTCCTGTACCGCCGCCACTATAACGCACCTAAGGCACTGCAGCTGTCAACCGCGTGAAGGAGGGGAGAGAAAAAAGACGAGACGAATCGCGCCTACGTACGTCCTCGCAATCTCTCGAGCGTCCATCGACGTGGCTCCTTCCTCCTTTCGCATCGTCTGCCTTTGGTTGAGGCGGCGAGCGCACGCTTCAGACTGACAGGAGGCCGGCCGTTTAAAAGTCCCCGTTGTCGTCGTCGTCGCCGTCGTCGCAGCCGCAATTCCATGTGAAGACTTGTCGTTGATCATGTTTACAATCCATAGACGGACCTTCCCACCACATAACGCCCGCGCCTGGAGTAGACCTGCTTCGTGAGCGAGCGGCTTTCCTTTCAGTCGCCAGTCTACCGAAACAACTTTTCGAACCAGTGCCTGTCGTCCTTGTAGACAGCACTGCTCAAACCGGCAACCGGCAACGTCTCTTCTGCCGTACAGCACGTCACGATGCCGGGGCTTCCAGGTAACTTCAACCATTGACGCACTCGGGGGGTCATTTGCTGACTGTCGTGGTTGTTCAGCTTCCGTTGACCTCGACGAGTGCATCTCGCGACTGTACAAGCGGGAACTGCTCGCCGAGTCCGTTATCGAGGCCATCTGCGCCAAGACCAAAGAACTGCTCATGCGCGAGAGTAACGTTGTACACGTTCGCGCCCCCGTCACTGTCGTCGGCGATATTCACGGGCAATTCTACGACCTAATCGAGATCTTCAAAATTGGGGGCTGGTGTCCAGACACCAACTACCTCTTTCTTGGTGAGCCCTACCACCCTTCTTCGCCGCCAGCCGGTCCACACATAGGCTAACGATGCTCAATAGGCGACTATGTCGACCGCGGCATGTTCAGCGTCGAGACCATATCCTTACTTGTCTGTTTGAAACTTCGATACCCAAATCGCGTTACTTTGATCCGAGGCAATCACGAGTCTCGCGGCGTCACCCAATCCTACGGCTTCTACACCGAATGCTCCAGGAAATACGGCAACGCCAATGTATGGCATTACTTTACCGACATGTTCGATTTCTTGACCCTCAGCGTGGTCATCAATGACAAAATCTTTTGCGTACATGGCGGTATGTCTGACTCTCTGCTGCCGTCAGAAACATCCCTCTAACTTGACTGCGACACAGGGTTGTCCCCGTCCATCCACTCCATCGACCAGATCGTCATCATCGACCGCTTCCGAGAAATTCCCCATGAGGGTCCCATGGCAGACCTCGTTTGGTCCGACCCCGATCCGGAGAGAGACGAATTCTCCCTTAGTCCGAGAGGAGCAGGCTATACCTTTGGGGCTCAGGTGGTCAAGAAGTTCCTGGCAGTCAATAACATGGACCACATCCTCCGAGCACACCAGCTGTGTCAGGAGGGCTTCCAGGTTCTCTACGACGACCGGCTCAGCACGGTGTGGAGCGCGCCCAACTACTGCTATCGATGCGGCAACATGGCCAGCGTGCTGGAGGTCAGCGACACGGGTGAGAGGTTCTTCAACGTCTTCGCCGCAGCACCAGAAAACGATCAACACAAGGACATGCAGCCCGGCGGGGAGAAGACGGCGGACGGTAATGCTCTCCCTGACTATTTCCTATAGGTCAGCCGTAGGCACGGCAAGAGTAGGTAGATGTAGGGGCTTGGGATCCCCCACAAGACGGAGATGACAGGTCCTCCTTATCGGAAGGAGGCAGAGCCTTGGAAGGCCTACAAAGGGCAATAGCCAGGCGACCAAAGACCGCCAGCAACCTGGACTCCCAGCATAAAGCTCAAATTACATCAGCACCCACCAGCTCAAAAGAAATATTCTTTGCTCATGTCACCAAATAAAGGCAAGAAACATTGGATTGAATCGTCCAGTGGGTCTATATTCAGCTCAGAACAAAACAAGTTCCAGGCAGAAATGTACTATTTGTGGTTCCACTAGCCAGTTTCTTGTTTTGTAACTTTGTATGCCAGGCCAGTCCTTTGCCCATTGCCAAGCCAGGTGAGGGTGAGCCTGGGTGCAAAGCAGAGAGCTTGTAGAAATAAGAAGACAAAAAGCTCGCCCATTTGGACGAATGTACCAGCTATTTTTTTCCCATACCAGAACCTTGAAGTGTATATCTCTTCTTTTAATGCAAGTGAATGTGTGAAATGAGTCTTGCCTGCCCCAAATCCCAAGCTGCCATTTGGCCCAGACAGCAAGATCAGAAAGGCCAGCACATCTGCAGAGCAAGCCTCAACGTAAAGCAGGCAGCTGCAGGAGCTGACAAAAGGGGGCCAATGCTGAGGACAACAACATATGGTGTTGTGAGTCGGCAGTTTGTGAGGCTGAGGGCTGAGATGGTTGCTTTTCGGTTGTGTAGAGCAGTAAGTGCTTAAAGAGGAACGTCTATAACAGACCACCTCCTATTTACCAGTCCTTAGCGATATCAAAAGACCATTCAAAGGTCAAGTGAGTCTTCTTGTCATCATCAACAAAGCTGGAAAGGGCGTTGTAGTGGCCACGGGCAAGCATGCCAGAGGGAGCATCCTCCTCTTGGACTGTCATGTGTCAGCCAGTAGATACCACCAGTGAAGGGTGATGAACTTACAGCGCTTGGTGTAAGTGGGCTGCTTGTCGGTGTTGGGGGCATAGCTTCCCTGCGCCAGAATTGGTATACATGAACAATGTAGGATCCTTGGTGAATGGATGCGACTTACCAGCATCTCGGAGTCCTTGCTGACTCTGATGCCCTTGCGCTTGACGACTTGGACGTACTGCAGACCGCTAAGAATCTCGTGCTGAACCTTGAAGCTGGCAACCATGGTGAACTTGGCACCCTCCTTGATCTTGAAGGGTTTGTCCTTCAGAGAGGCCTCAGAGCCAGGGGCAGAGAGGTCAATAGTGACGGGGTCACGGCCAGGGGACTCCATTGTCAGCGAAAGGATGATGCAGACTCGAGGGTCAGAGGCATCAGAGAGGTCCTTGCCACCACCAAGACCAAGAGATTCCTTGTAACGCTGGAGAGACTCATCGTTCTCGTCTGTAGCCGGGTTAGTTGGTGTTTCTTCCTCATCATCAACCTCTTCATGAGGCTCGTAGAGGCGTGTGCCATGTGCTGCCTGGACAATTGCTGGGCATTTGTAAAAGTCCCGGATGAGGGAGACTGTTGGCTGCTGGGATTGACCTGGGGCCTTGGGTGAATTTGGGGGATTTGGGGGAACTGGACGAGAAAGAGCTCTGTTTCGATGCACTTGACGCTCCAGGATCATCTCTGAGGCGGAAATGGCCATGGGAGACTGGGCGCGTGAGTCGGCGGGGGTATTGAGGGGAGCAGGGGGGAGCTCGATGGAGTGTTGACGAAGCAAGGCGTTTTGGCGGTTATGTCGTCGCATGACCTGTCGCATGCCCTCATACAGTCTGTCCATAATGCTGCAAATCGAGATGCGTTTGGTTTGGGCAAAGCATAATAATTCCCACCAGTGTAGCGGGCAGAGAGGAACGAAATGATTTGTCGCAGCTTGGGAGATCTTGGTGTTGCTGCGAACAAGGCGACGCGCCTGGGACGCTGGCTGCCATTGAGGAAGAAAGCAGGCGCGTGTGGGTTGGGTGCTCCTTCCCGGTTGTTGCTCTAGGTTGGCATGGCTCTCAGGCTGCCAATGTCGAGGTCCCAATCCATGAATCCATCACACCGAGGTGTATGAGGCTCTCAGTAGCTCCTTTCCCGACTCACCGACTTCAAGCCAATGGTGAGGGAATGAGGGGCATCTAGAGGGGTCCAATCCAAGAGCTGTCCAGCCCAGTCCAACCCACCCAGAGCTCGACGTTGCAGCAGTACATGGCACAGGTGACAAAGACAACAGATGGTTGAGGAGAACGAAATGCTTTGCTTACCCATCTTCTGGTACTCGGCGAGACTCTGCTTGGGCTGAGAGAGCTTGTAGCCCTGAGTCTCCTCAGGCATGGTGTCATCTTGGTCGTGAGAAGCCATGGTGGGGTATCGGTGAGAGCTCTAGCTAGGAGGGCGGCGGTGATGTAGCGAAGTGTTGAGTGTTAGGACGTTCTTTCAAGCTTTGGGTTACTCGAAGCAGCAGAAATGCTAGCAGAATACGAGGATACAGTGCTCAAGTGGAGATGTGAGGCCTGTGATGATGTTTACTTTGGAGAGAGAAGTTCAGTTCTGGTCTGAGTTCGGCTGATGAGTTGAGGTCAGGTAGGAAGGTACCGGAAGGTAAGGTCAGGTACAGTCAGGCAGGCAGGTCACCGCTTCCCAGCCCAAGCCAGCGCGTTGCCTTGTGCCCCTCACTCAGGTCACAGTACCGGGCCAGGCCCAGCAACGATAGTGGACAGGACGGACCATCCAGCGGGCTGTGAGCGTTGAAAGTGGGTTTTGGAGCTGTGGAATGTGGATTCGGGACCTCCCACGATGGGCGAATCGAGCTCTATGACTGGTTCAAAACGAAGGTGGATCTTGGTTCGCCTAGCTATGATTGGGCGCCATCTGGAACGAGATGGAACTTCACACAACACGAAACCAGACCAGGCACGCGATCGAGAGAGACAGAATACCCGTCTGCGGCAAAGCAAACTGCTGATTAGTACGTACTCGCAGCTTAATTTGATATGGTTGTTGTGCTACTCGTGGGTTTTCTACATATTACAAGGAGGTACTTTTTTTTTCAGCAGTCCTGGCGATGGTCGCCCATCTTTGTCGAGCTTTCCTACCCCTCCTCCACGCTTAAGGAAGGTATGCTACCGTACGGGGTATACAACTACGTAGTGTATATCGAGAGCTCTTGTGCAAGGTTAGGTACCCAGCAATCTGCCCCTCATGGGTGTCATCGAGAGACAATCTGGAAGTGGAGTTGGGGGGGCTTAAGGGGAGCGGTCGTTGATAGTGCCCCGGCCAATGGCAAGAAGCGGTCTGGAAGACTACCCAAGGTAACTATCTCTGATCTGGCTCTTCCTGTACTACTGACAAAGGTAAAAAAGGCTCTTGGTGAACATCAAAACTGGTTGCCGCAGTATGTGTGTATACGTGCCTCAGGTACGGAAAAGAGAATCCTCGCTTTCCCATGTGAAAGGGCCAACCTGCGACCTCGCAAACTCTCAGTAATTACTGGGAAGAAAACCGACATGGCTTTGCACCGGAAGCTTACTGCATTTCATCGATTCTGGAAGCCTAGTAGTACCTGCTTGTCATGTCAGAAGTTGGCATCTAATACCTAGAATTGGACAATGCAAGATATCAAGCTCATCGAAATCGACGTCTCTAAAGTGCGTTCACTGCAGGCAGGAGGCGCTGCAGGAAGCGCATTCCTGTTTGCCATGTAGAGCTCGATCCAAGCCGTGCATCACAGCCGACATGTTCATCTGGTTCATCGAATGTTCTATCACGATTGCAATGGCCTGTATCGCGACCGCGTGGTCAGTGCAAAGTCATTCCATCGTACCGAATGTATGTACAACTGAATCCCGCTCATCGCCGTCGTCACCCACCATTGAACTTGTGAATCATTCGAGTCTTTCTCCGGCCCAGGCAGAATGGTACTATCCGGGTAGGCACAATGTTGAGTTGTATTCTGTCCATCAGACGATGTCGCGACAAAAAAAGATGCCATCGCATCTTGCCTGTCGGCTTATCGATTACAGCCTGCAAGCGCAACGTAATCGTAGTCGTACGAGCAACGTTGACCGTTTTTAAATGTCCCCCCACTGTAGCTCACTCATGGCTGCTGCAGAATGTCCCTTCTCCCCAGAGATGCGATGAAGGTCCTTCGACAGGTGACCCCTTACTTATACATTGTGGCTCTCGCCCCCACCCGAGTCCGCGAACAGCTCCAGGGGTGCTCAGAGCTTTTCGCGTTCGCGACAAGAATGTTGGGAACGGGAAGAGGTGGGTGGAGAGGGCAGCAGAGCGAGTTCGCCGGCCGCGAGCTTGATCGTTGTCTGAAGCGGCGGAGGACGTTAAGCCACTGAATCGATTGCTTGTCGCATCGATGGAGCTGATCTGGAAGAATTGTCTAGAGGATCAATCAGCATCGCGACTAGGGACACGCAATGGGAAGCGCGAAGTGAAGTCGTTGCATTCGGCAGGTATTGGACTTGCTGGCGATACCTTCTCTTTTCTCTCTTTCGCTCCCACCCCAGGGGTCTCGAGCCCTTTTTTCCCTCCCAGAGAGCAACGCGCCTGACCCTTTGACGGTGCCTTATTCTGGGGAAGGTATCAGGGTGGGGTTGCCAGGGCACAGCTTGAAGAGCGCGACTGCTGGTCTCTTGTCATGATCAATTAGGTAGATACTTTGCGACACATATAAGATTGCCGCTAAGAAACATGTCCATCTCTAGCAGACGATCCGGAAACCCCCATGACTCCAAGCCAATCTAATCCAATAACAGAGGACTGAAGAGACCCTCTCTGCCCCCCCCCCAAACGCCTGTTAGAGAACAGAACCTCCAAACTGCCGCCGCTGCTGCTAATGCCGGCGTTCTTGCTAAGGTACCTGAACCTTAGGTACCTTACTGTCGCAACCACATCCTTTGCTCGCTTTCTCCGGCCGGTCAGGTCTCTTCCACCACTGGTGCTGCTGGGTCGTTGCTGCTCAATTTGCCCGCGCGCGCCTTCTTCCCTACCTTCCCCAGGCAAGTCCACTACTTCCTACCCTCCTCGCGCCCTTCAATCACCCTTCTGGGCATCTCTTTTTTCCTCCAGACCTCCTCTCACCCACCGATCTTTTGAGACATTCGTCGTCTTTGGGTTCTCTCAGCTCTTCGCCGGGACGCCGCTCCCGTATTGCTTGCCTGCAGACCATTATAATCACTTTTCCCATCCCATTGACATCATCTCCACATCCCCTGCACCTTTTTTACGCGACAGGTCTACCCACCCGTCACGTATTCAATCCTTCCCATAGCTCCCGTAAGCGACACCTTCGCCCTTTTATTCGCGCCCGGCGCCCCGGGGTTTTCACACACGCTTCCAACGGTGTTGGTGTTCAGACTGACGCGACGTCTAGTCTTTCCCACGATAGATCCATTCCCACCGACGACAGACGCGGTTCGAACAACCTTGCTCTTGTTGCTTTGACGCGCTCCTCGCTCTCGCCCTCCGCACTCAAATTAAGTTCGCGACCTTGCCGGCGCAATACAATCGTCATCGAAATGCCTTCTGCGACAGTAACCACGATCGATAGGCACCTGCCTTCGAAGCGCAATCCGCTGATGACCGATGATGTGCCACAATGTACGCATACTTGATTGTTCCGCCCTTGCGATTCATACTCACACTGTCGCAGACCCCGACCTTGTTTCCCGCCGTCGTCTGGGCCAGACCCAACTGACGGCCAAGATGGTCAATATCCCCGACAGCGATGGCGCTTCCCTCGGGGTCTTCGACTATGCCCACCTCCGCGCTCCCCTGCCCAAAGGCATCGTATCTGGTATTTTCAAGTCAAGCCCGAACAGTTACTTCTTGATGCGCCGAAGCCACGACGGATTCATTTCCGCCACGGGCATGTTCAAAGCCACGTTTCCTTACGCCGAGGCCAGCGAAGAAGAGGCGGAGCGCAAATACATCAAGTCTTTGGAGTCAACTAGCCTGGAGGAGACGGCTGGAAATGTCTGGATTCCCCCTCAACACGCGCTGACCCTCGCCGAGGAGTACGGTATTCTTCCCTGGATTCGCGCTCTGCTGGATCCTGCCACCATCGCCGTTTCCAACGCCCCCGACAGCCCGCCCAAAAAGATTGCCGCTCCTCCCAAGTTCGAATTCGCCCCGAAGCCCACACCCCAACTGGCCCCTCCCGCTACGCCTTCACAGCAACTGCGCCGAAGCCGTCGCTCCGCCAGCCCTACCAAGAGCACGATTCCGAAGCCCGTCAGGTCCCCGCGGAAGCGTAGGGCAAAGGCTGACTCCGTCGAACCTCGGGAAGCCACCCCCACTTTGACTACCACCACCAAGCTCGAGGTCACTGGCATTGTTGACGAGGAGAAGCATACTGAGACCGAGGTCGAGACCATCGTCAAAACGGTGGAGACGGAGCCCGTCGTCGTTCTGGAGCCAAGAGAGCTGGACCCCAAGGCCAAGGTCACTGTTGATCAAGACGTGACGAAGGATGACGAAGGGAACGAGGTCAAGCGCACCAACGTTTCCCTCGAACTTCCTCTGCTGAGCAGCCAGCCCTCAACTGCTGAAGAAACTGCGCGTATGATTGCGGAGGCCAGGCAAATGGTTGAGGCAGCTTCAAATCAGTCAGCGGAGAGCCCCAAGAACAGCAAGAAGGGCAAGCGCAACGCCGAGTTAATTTCGACAGGAGACGATGAGGATGGCAACGAGGACGACACCGAAGACGAACCTCGTTCGAAAAAGGCAAAGACCAAGCAGACTCCCGTGCAGATCAAGAAGCAAGGGATGCGCAAGCGCGCCCTCTTCGGCTTGAGCGCACTATCAGTGGCCGTTGGGTAAGTTGCCGTTTCACGGGGATGAAGTTGCCGTTAGCTGACTATGTGTAGTGCGTTTTCCTACTTCACTGGCTCTTTCTAAGCATTCGAAATTCGGCGGCGTACGAGGGTGGTCTTTTCTGAAGTTGGCTACAACAGGCCGAGACGCCATCAGGGAGCAACGGGGTCTTCTAGTAGCTCTTTGGAGGTCTGGTATCTGCGACTTGTCTGAGTGGCGGCCGCGGCGGTAGATGTTACATCGCTAATCGCCTTTCTTTCATTCATACCCAGATAGAGCCTCGGGTCAGACCGAGGCCGGCTTTTCTTTCACTCTCTGTATCGATGCGTTGATGTGGGATCAAATTCGTGTATATTGGAAGTGCCTCGTTGGGCGAGAGGTGATTGGGAATGGATAGGCGATTCAGGATTCAATGCAAGTGCAATCGATCTATCCTGTGTATCATTGTCTTTTGCATGGGCGGAGGGTCATGATGATTTGAGCTATCCTATGTAGTATACCTACTGATCTCGCATCCTTAGTCTGGGCAGTTGCTTGTAGCTGGCAACGTAGACACGCTCGCTTTTAGCTACGTACATGTTCCGCAGGTGAATCCGGACATGGGTCTTGAGAACTGCAGATTACAAGTAGGAGTAATGGCAGGGTTCGAATTTCGCGGCAGCACACTTCTGGTTTCGGGGAGCCGCTGGACCAGCCGCTTCTTTCGGTGTTTGTCTTCTCAAAATGGAGCCATCCTAAGGCCGAGTCTGGTTCTACCTCCTAATCGGCTGGCTTACTCCCGCAATCTGGAAGTCATGTCACTGAGCTGGCCAACCCCATGCTGCCCCGCAGCGCACCAAGACACGACGCGAGGATTGCACTAACTCGTTAGCATTTCCTACACCTCACTACACCGTTACAGTGGCCTTGTACCTGTGCCGGAAGACGTTGGTTGCCAGCAACGCCAAAACCCGATGTGTGCCTCTAACTACTTGGCAACTCTAGGGTCCTCTCTTCTGTAGGTATCCGGATTACTAGTATGCCTGCATAATGCGATATGTATGCATAGGTCCACGGATACAAATCTAAATAGTCGGCCGTCTCATTCTCGGCCCAAGGTCACCTGCAATACATTCCAGATGGCTAACACCGGCAATGGCCGGCTCCCCGGATAAGTCAGTGTCCCAACTCTCCACATCCCCGCAGGCAGGGGAGCTGGGGAAGCTCGGCTGGATACGCCCCAACCTCATGGCTTTCGTTCATATTTGCTAGAATAGTGCGTCCTAAAGTCATATCTTTTACGAATTTCTCATTGAATCTTTATTGCTTGAAATCCAATCATCAAGATGCGTCAAGACTCTACACTAAGGGCTCTGAGGGTCTTCCAAAGACGCAGCTTCACGACAACTACAAGGCGTCTGGACAGCTATGGCTTCATTGGTCTGGGCCAAATGGTATGTTTCTCGGCTCAAATCGAGTCCGCCGAGATGTTGCCTTTCATCTCCGATTCACCCGCAAAAAGTAACCGAGCATTTGCAGGGCTACCAAATGGCCAAGAACTTGCAATCTAAATTGAGTCCCAAGGACGAGATCCGTCTCTTCGACATCAACAAGGAGGCCGTCTCGAATCTGGCCAAGGAGATGACACGGTCCCAGACGGGTGGCGCGAAGGTGACAGTGGTGGAGAATGCCAGAGACACGGCAACCGAAGCAGTATGTTTACCCAACAAAATGTTGCCTATTCGATGAAGCCAAGTGATGGTCGGCATGATTTACGCTGGTGCTTACATTTCCTCTCTCTCGAGAATGAGTCCTGACAGCATAGCACAGGACACAATCATCTCCGTCCTCCCTGAACCGTCTCACGTAAAATCAGTGTATGCTTCCGTTCTCCAGTCGCTCCCTCCCCGCCCTCGCATATTTATAGACTGCTCGACAATCGACCCCTCTTCCTCGCGCGCGGTGGCCTCGGCCGTGGCCTCCTCGGCCGCGGACGCCGTATTCGTCGACGCGCCCATGTCAGGCGGCGTGGTCGGCGCCACGGCCGGGACCCTGACCTTCATGCTGGGCTGCTCGGCCGCGGACCTCCCTCGGATCGAACCCGTCCTGCTTCGAATGGGCCGCAGGGTCCTGCACTGCGGACCGCAAGGCACGGGGCTCTCGGCGAAGTTGGCCAACAACTACCTGCTCGCCATCAACAACATCGCCACCGCCGAGGCCATGAATCTGGGCATCAAGTGGGGTCTCGATCCCAAGGTGCTCGCGGGCGTCATCAACGTGAGCACGGGCAAGTGCTGGCCCAGCGAGGTGAACAACCCCGTGAAGGGTGTTGTCGAGGGGAGCCCGGCCGGTAGAGATTACAAAGGCGGGTTCGGCATCGGTCTCATGAAAAAGGACCTCGGGCTGGCCGTGGTCGCTGCCGAAGAGGCCGGGGCAAGGTTGGAACTTGCTGGACGGGCGACGGAGGTGTATGCCGCTGCTGAAAAGGAGGACAGATGCAAAGGCCGAGACTTTTCCGTAGTATATCGGTACCTGGGAGGTAAAGAGTGAGACCATGGAAAAAACAAATTAGACATAATTACTTCCGAAGAACATCAACCCACCCAGCCATCGAATATCCTGGCGTCAATCTCATGTTGTCCTGGACGAGCGCCCTCTGCTCGTTTCTCCACCACTTGGCGCGCACCTTGGCCTCGTCGGGTCCGAGATGTGAATACAGAGCTCGCATGTATAAAATTTGGGCTTCTGGCGGCGATGGCTCGAGTCGATGAGCGTGTATCCCGGTGCGACCTTGAGCACTTCGAATTCGAGACCGGACGGGCTGAGAGCCGGGTCATCAGCAGCCGGGGCCGGCGTCAGGTCTCGGAGCACGCCGCAATGGGGTTCGGATTTCGGAGCGGCGGGGCACTTTTCGAGGACGCGGCCGCCGCGAGGTTTCCCGGCGCGATGGTTGCAAAGGGTGCAGATGTAGTGGATCACGTCTGCGAGACACATTCTTGTCGTTAATGAGGATGGGGCGGAAGATATGGGGTTGGTTGGTTCACGCAGCAGCATATTGGTGGAAGCCAGTTATAACAATTTGAATCAGAAATGGTTCGTCAGAACACACTTGAACGAAGAGAACATTTACAGCACTTTCCAGAGCTTGATAGTCTACATGTTTCAGTCACTCGGTCCCGAGCTGTGGTAATTTCATTGTTTACAGGTCATTAATCGCGTCACAAAGGATGCTGACCTGCTGGCTCGTGTTTGCCGAATCGAAGGGAACAACGGTATTGATTCCAGAAATGAAAAGGAAATTTATATTTTCATGGAAGAATAGAAAGGGGGTTTACAAGTCAAATTTCGGAAGCTGTGTTCAGATATCTGGTCTTGACGCCACCCACAAGCTCTTTGCCAACGATTCATCCCTCTAGTAAAGCTGCAAAACATCGCCCCGTCGCTGCATCTTGTCTTATGCTGATTCAGACTCGATCTTGGTTCCCTCTGGTGTACTCGTCGTCGTCGTCGTCGTCGTAGTAGTAGTATCGTTCTCCTCTCCGACCCTCTTTCTCGCGTTGGCCATGTGAGGAAAGTATACGCCAGGGTGGAAGACGGTCAACAGTGTGACGCAAATCAGCACCAATCCAGAGTCCAGTACCATGAAGGAAGCCTCATCTTGCATGATGTGGTTTCCCCATCCGCCCGCCATCTCAGCAACACTGCCCTCGTCAGAGAAGGGTTCGTTCCACGTCAGGAAAAGGTGGCGAGGTGGCTTACCGGTATATGCACCTCACCATGACACAAGCATAAGCGCCAGCAATGCCATAGATGAACATTCTAAACTTCTTGTCGTTCCACAGCGCAAGCTGCTCGGGCCTCCCGCTACCGGTCCTCGCCCACTTCCTCAAGCGAATCCAGTAATCAGCCCCGGCCACACCAAACAGCATGAGCACGACAACCTGCAGCACGATGCCCGCGATGATGGCCTGGTTGCCGCCGTCTAGGAGCTTCTTGTTCGTCTGGCCCGCGGCGGCGGCGATGCCGCCCCCGATGGCCTGGATGATGAGACACGTCAGGTCGGCCGGGAGGAAGATGAGGGGGTACAGGCGCGGACGGATGCGCGAGAGCTCGGGGTTGAGGTTCTGCGAGACGTGCTTGAGGGTGAGGTAGATGCCTGCGCAGATGAAGGTCGGTCCCAGGATGATGGTGCAGATCTGCGTCTGGAAAGCGCCGCTGTTCCACGGGTTAGAATGGAGGAGAACGCGTCCGATGTAACCTCGTGCGATGTGTTAGTGTTTTTCTCTTCTCTCCCCCTTTTTCTACAGCATCGAAATCGAGGCATGCTGCAAGAGTTCGTCCATCAAGCGTCGGATCGGATTTGGGGGGGGGGCATCATACCGACGGTCTCCAACACACATCCTCCAGTGACGAAAGCCATGAACGTCCACGTCCGCTTCCACGTTCCCAGAACGCCAGAGGTCAAGACGACAAGCCCAAATGCGACGGCGAAGAAGAGATTGGCGCCGAGATTGGGATAGTAGGACAGCACCGTCATCTCGACGGGGCAGTAGACCGAGACCTCGGTGCATTCGCGAAAGGGGCGACGAGTCGCCGTGTCGTTGGCTGACATCGTGGCGATCTCCTAGAGACGTTGAGCAGGCAGTCTGATTTGATCTCGGACTCGTAGGTGATGAGATGCTGGTTGATAGCAAGAACGAAAAAGAGACGAGCAAGTTTGTCTGTGTAACCAAGTTTTTCCCTTCCAGGATAATCACAATGTCTAATCACAATGTCAATAGAAAGAAAGGCCCTGATGACAGAATGAGACAGACCAGACGAAACGTAACAATGGAGCCCTACAGCTGCTGCGTGGCAATCTAGATATGTATGCACGGCATCGAGGGTCATGGATTACATTTTCTTAAAGACGCGCGCATCGCTTCGCCTCCCATCCATCCACAACCAACCGGGGTCGGGTGGCATCAGTTAGGGATCCCTAAATTCACTACGAGGGAGTTGATTACAAACGGACCGTAAGTGCGCCGGCGCCCGAGGGATGACTGCATGGAAACGAACAATCCGAAGCAAACGAGCTCGAACGAAGCGACTGGAGCCTCTTCTCCTCCGCATCCAACGGCAACGTGGATGGGTACACTAGGCGATAGGAGTAGGGTAGGGGTGGAAATGGGAGAAATGAACGCTAGGCCCGTAGGCCAAGATCTGCTGCGCAAGGCGTCTACGCGAGGGTCCGCTGGTCTTCTCGAAAGGGAAAGCAATGCGTCTGTCTGAAGGCCTTTGGATATCATTGGATGCTTCCAGGAGGCAATCAGCGCGTGTCTGCGTCCGGACGTCTGCGTTGCGACAATGCTCTCAGATGTCGCGCAGCACATCCCTGAGAAGCTCGAGAGAATATATAAAAACACCATCAGCGAACGTCCCATTGTTTCTTCTCTCTTCGCTCATGTTGAATGGCCAACATACCCTTTGTGGGAGAGGGCATGACGGTGCTCCAACGTCAACTTGCTCTTCGCGATATCGACGACATGGGCTTCGGCTCGCCTACCACGTAGAGTAATTAGTGGAGAATCGACCACGAGAACACTCCGAATCTTAGCTTCCTTCTAGCGCCTTGGCTGGCCTGCACCACGTCCACTTTCTCGGCTGATTCTCACCCAAACCGAGCGATACGGGTTAAGCGACGTCGTCTCGACACCAACCGAGCATCTAACCGAGCACTCTACGGATAATAATTACTGTGATCCGTAAGGTCTTCTCAAGTTCAGGTCTCGGCGCTGTAAGCGAGCGTGTCATCGGAACCCTCGGATCCATTTGCGAACAAGGCTTGACCGCATGTGTCAGCAGCATCTCTCGACTAATTATCCTGTGGGGGATTTTGCTGCGCCGACCACGTGCGCCATCTTCGAGGTCGCATCATCGTCCTCAATGCCAGTCTGAAATTTCTAGACGGTATCCATACGCCTTGGCAATGTATGAAGAAATAGAAACCAACAATTAGCATTGAGGATGATACGACAACTTGTGACATGCCTGCAACCCAGCAAGCTGGGTCTGCTTTTGTCGGTGCAAACCCCGTGAGATGAACACGTAACACAGCGTCCAACCTGTCGACGCATCACTTGCGAGTTGTTAGTGGACGTCCGATGAAGTGCACACAACTTTCTCGTTGGGATGCCCTTTCATGGAGCAACATATATCCCTCCAATCACTCCTGCGCATGAGACGCCTCCAAGGCTGCTGTGCAACCCCATTTCTGCTCGTCCAAACGTCCAGGCTCACCTAAGACCTTGCTATTTACCTGGTGAGCATGCTAGCCAGGTAGCCAGGACCGCCTCAGACCTCAGACGAATGACCCCAACTTGGCGTGCTATCTCACGCCCGATCAAGGGACCTTCGTGGTGAAGATAATCTTGGATATGTTCGGTAGTGTCTGTTTACTGGTTTCTAAGCACCGGCCTTGTCGGCGGCTGCATGTCATGCCTTCACCAGCCGATCGCCCTCGTCATCGTCGCTTTCGCTCTCTTCTTCCTCATTGTCGTCATCGTCTTCTTCGGAATCTTCTTCGGAATCGTCTTCTTCTTCTTCCTCTTCATCTTCATCTTCACTCTCCGACTCTTCCTCCTCTTCTTCGCCGTCACCTTCCGCAAGCCAATCGTCCAGCGTCTTACCTCCAACCCCCTCGCCGAGACCGTTCGTCTTTGTCGGCGCTGCTTTCACGGCGCTGTCTAGCATCTGACTTGCAGGAATGACCTTTTCCTCGCCGTACGCCGAGGGTGCCGACTCCGTGTCCCGCAATCGCCTGTCCGGCTCCGCGCCTTCCGCGACCCACTCGGGAAGGGCATCATACCCACGCAGCCCGTGAATGCCTCCGCCACCCGCCAATACCAACGTCGAGGAACCCAGCATGAACCCCTTTCGTGTTTCCGACGGGCTGGGGGCCTGAGGGGCTGGCTTCGGTGCGAGGAGCATCAGCGTAGCTAACTGCGGTACAGAAAGCAGCGCCCGGTACATGCGTGCCCGGTCGCGAAGGTCGTATGACGTGTCGTAGCGAACCAGTAGAAGAACGTAATCCCAGAGCTTCGCCACCGGGTGGTCATCTTGGCTTGGGACCACCTCTTCCTCCTCGCTCTTGTTCTCGCCAAGTCGGTTGAGGTGGTGGAGGTAGACTTTGGCGGCCAGCAGGAGGATTTGTCCTTTGGCGGCCTCGGCTTCGCTGGCAAAGTCCTTGAGTAGAATCCGCAAGACATCAGCCGCGATGTTGTCCTCGCCCTTCAAGCCTGAGAACTCGCCGACCAACCATATGATGGTGGCTCGCGCCTGGGGGTCAGTTGCGGAGTCCAGGTTCTTGGCTAGGCGAACTACTGTGCCGACATGTCCCTGCGGATCTTGTTGGATCAGGTGCCGTATGACGGTGAGAGACTCGGCGGCCAAGGTTCCGTCCAGGCTTGTGATTTGCCCCAGCAGGAGTCGCAAACATCGCGGCGCCGTTGACGAGTCAGTCTGGGCGCACCGTCCGATGGCGCGCACCGCCTCCCGCACCAACGCCTTGTTCGTAGACCCTGAAAAGTGCTCGAGCTCATTCAATATCAAGCTCTTTATGTGAGGTGGCGCGTGGGGGAAGATGAGCGTCAAAACCTCTAGCTTCAGCTCCCAAACCTGCGCCGGATCTGTTGCTCTGACGAGAAAGTGACTTGCGTACTTCACGAAATCGGTTGGCCTCGTCAGGCAAACTGAAACGATGTTGTAGAGGGCCACCTGCTGAATGTCCGAAGCGCCCCGGAGAAGTGCGACCAACGGGCCGATGGCGATCTTGACATAGTCGGGTGTGCCAATTTCGACATAGCACCTCGTAACTGCAATGACCACGGCCGAGTTGCGGCTTTGAAGCAGAGGCTTGATGCCATTCAGAAGCAACGCCAGGTCCGGGTCCAGCACGACCACCTGTTGCTCCTCTCCTTCATTTGTTGCGTCGCCGTAAAATTCGCCCAGGTCGGCTGCTTTCTCCTGATTCCTGACGCTGCGCATCCTCCGCAGGAAACACTTGCGTGCATAGTAGGTCATCATCCTCAATGTCGCGACCTGGCTCCATTCGTCCATGTCGACGATTTTCTTGACCAAAGCGCGATAGTGCTGGTGGATGAGGTCGATTCGTTCGGGGCAGATCTCGAGGAAGGCCTGCACGGCGGCGCCGGCAACGAAGTACTGTTTATCACCAATGAGCGTCGTGAGGTAATCGAGAAGTTGTGGTAGCTGGGTCGGATCAAGGCGATAGCACTTTGGTATGGAGAGAGCAGCAGCCCGGCGCACATAGGGGCTCATATCCGCCACTCCCTTCTTGATGGCGAGAGACACAATCTGGCTGATGACAGGTACCCGGATTCCAGACATGGTCTTGAGTGCGAGGGCGCGCACTTGCAGGTTCGTGTCGGACAGTGATTTCTGAATCGTGTTGATGGAGAGGAGGGCGAGGTCGGGCTCTTGCTCGGCATGGTGAATGAGGTAGATGTAGACAAGCTTCTTGATTTCGATGTTTGGCGAGGCGACATTTTTGACAATGGAGGAGAAGAATGGTAGCGTCTTTTGGCCGCGGTACATCATCTGTTGGAAGCCACCGTCAGCCAATCTGTGCGACGAGACTGCCTCACATTTCCCCGCAAACTTACTGACAACACACGGCGCAAACCGTCCAGAACCTCGCGCTCATTTCGACTGTCCAGCAGCTTCTTGATCTGCGTACGGTCGAGAGGGCGGCCGGTGCTGCGAGAGCTGCGCGTGGCAGAAGCGGCATCGAGCGTGAGCTCTCGAGCTGGAGAGACGAGCAGGCGTTAGCATGGAATCAAGAGACACAAGGGCTGATGAGGAAGAGATACGCACCGCTCTCTAGCAGACTGGATATCCGCGCTATCGATTCCATTACGAGGTGCGGGCAAGTCCGAGCTGCTCTGGCCGTTGAAGAAGATGGGAGCGCGGTTTGGGACGGTTTGCAGGGAGGGAATGACGCGCCGCATCTACATCTACCAATCTGTACTCGGTAGGTAGGTCTCCGTATGTGGGCATGTACCTAGATACCTAGATCAAATGGAAGGCTGAGCCGAGCTGGCGCGGGGCTCGTGGTCACTCAAGTCACACTGTGGCTGGGTCCGACTAACGCCAGATCGTCTCCTCAGCTCTATCATGCGCAGCAATTTCTAGCGGGGTGCGGTCTGCTGAACGACATCCTGTGCAGTGGATGAGCCCGCTAAACTACAAGGCATGAAGCATTTGCCCAGGCACCTACATACAACCTCCGAGGTGTACGCCAGGTCGACACCCCACCACCGATTTGGCTTTCCCAGATGGAAGATAGCACCCAATCATTGATTTTGCGTCTTCGATTGGCACCGCCATACCCTTTGACTTACACAAGCCCAACGGCATTGGAGAAAGTATTCTCCCTTAGGACTCAAACACACGAATGATCGGGCCTTCATACACTGCAGCTGGTGCAGGACTCTGCATGTAATGACTCCGACGGTCATCTCCCCAGCTTCACCTGTGGAGCTGCTCCATTACATGATCACATACCAGAGATATCCAACCACTCTTCTCATCTGTTCTTCCGATGATGAGTTCCGCGCTGCAATAGCCGAGGAGTTGAAGGGCCAGATACCCGAAGAACAGCTTCAACAAGAGCCAGATGAATTCGGAGAGGTTATTATCGATCACCCTTTGGCCGCTTTGCCTATATTCCGCCGCGTCGTTGCACGCCATCTGCGCGTCCTATTCGTCCCCTCCGTTATTCATTTACGCGCCATTCTCTCAGTCTTCTCTCAGGCGGACTCGCCCATACCGCCTCCCCCAGAGGAAGATTCTGAGAATACCAAACAAGGTGCGAGGCCAAGACCACCTTCACTTTTCGCTTATGGATTTCTCGAGCTTCATCGGGACAGCAGTGAGTGGAGCGCACAAGGTCTAAGCAGCTCAGCCTCCATGTTTGTCGCAGCTGCCAGACGGTCGGGTTTCAACCCCGTCATGGTCGAACCCAAGGCCGCTGGCGGACTTGCCAACTTCGAACATGTCTTGAGAGAACACGCGCCGATACTGAGTGGTGGCGCCAGGCGGGACGAAGGCTGGCAAGGCAGGACCGTTGAAGTCAGACGGGTTTTCGATCGTTGGTTTCGCTTCCAGACGGGACAGTGGGACATCAAGTGGCCGGAAGACAACGCCTCTTAGACGGATATACCGCCGAAGTTGCATTATATCTTGTGATTGATACTCTTCCTGATAGCAAGCATTGCCTCCCATGTACTTTAACACCATTTAACGCCGAGCCCGTGGTATCCTCAAATCATGCCATGGTATCATATCAAGTCAAACAGAAGAGACTCCGCCTCAGATAGCCTGCTCCATCTCGGTGATGTAGAGCTTGATGTGAGAGTCCATCTTGAGGAACTCGTCGTAGGCACTGTGAATCTCGTTTTCAATGTTCTCCTTCAAGTCGAGCATCTGTCCTCATGTCAGTCACAGCATCAATGCAGTCGCAGCCACGCGAAAACAAACCTTCTTCTCCGTCTGCTCGATGCGGACCCTCCGGCGCTCGATGTCCTTCCCCTTGTCGGTTCGCTCCTCGGTAAGCTTGCGATGGACGGCGCGCAATTCTTCCATCTTCTCCTTGGCCTCTTGAGCCTTGGACGAACTCTGCTCGCGCAGCTTCTCTGTCCTCTCGTTCCACTTGAGCAGCTGGCGCTGCAAGAGGGCCTCCGTCCGCTCGACCTCGCGCACGTTGTTACCGCGCTCGGATAGAGCATCGCGTTGCTTGGCGTTCTTGAGATTCTCCTCCTCTTCCTTTGCCATTTCGACGCCAATCTCATCGAGAATCTTGATGCAGGACGCCACGTCGGTGCAGACGACGGTGAAGGAGTCAGCCGACGTCTGCAGCGCGCGCGAGCGGCGATCGAGCGAGTCAATGTGCGCCTTCTCGCTGTTGAGCGTGTTGCTGAGATCAGTCAGGCTGGCCTGGAGTGCTGACGGGCTCTGCATGACGTATGGGCGTAGCTTCTGGCTTTCCTGTTTCAACACCAGCTTCTGTGCCGTCCTCTCCTCCAACGCCGTTGTTAGCTCCGTCTTCTTGACCTTTGCGTCTTCGAGACGGGCAGCCACGCGCTCCTGGTTGCGCCTTAACTCCAGCAGTCTCTGCTTCAGCTCCTCGTTGCGCGTCGTCTTCTCGCGGACCTGTGCCTCCATCGCCTTCCGGTTGCGCTTCATGTCGACAAGACGCACCTCCATCTCCTGGTTCTCGGAGTAGAGGCTCTCGATGCGGGCCTTGGTGGTCTCGGCCTTGTTGAAGTGTTCGTCAATGATGCTAGTCTGTGACTCGCGGAACCGGACAAAGTTGATGAGATAACTGAAGATCTTAACGAGACGGTCATGAGTCGGCTTGTACAGGTCGTTGAAGCTAAAATCATTAATTCCGCATTCGGCGAGCAGACGACGAAGAGAGACGTAAAAGCCCATGAGATTGCGTGTGTCGGGAGGCACGACATCAGCGTATTCGCCGCAGATGTCCTCGGCAGCTGCGCGTATAGCAGGCTCGACTGTGTCTCGGGTCGCATTCAGTAGGAGCTCGGCAAACCACTCAAAGATCATTTGAACCTGGAGGGGATTGGGCTTCTGGAGGTCGGCGACGTTGAAAGGGATGCCGATGTCTGTTATGCAGCCGACGATTTCCTTGTCAGGAAGGCGCATAAACGCGTCGGCTTCATCTTCTTTTTTGCGAGTGGTTCGCGACCCAGTCTGCGAGGTGGGAATGATGCTCATGCGCGGATTGTACGACATAACGGATCAGAGTGAGAGCTCTAAAGGAGATGTGCGTTATATGATGTTGCTCCTGAATGTGGTCGTTGTCGTCGGCTGGGCGAGTTGGTCGGGCGCGGTTGTGATATCGGGTTATGATTCTATCCAAACAGAAACACTGGAAAGTGACAATCGGCGACGTTGTTGCTCCGACAACCGTGCATTGGATGTTTAGGTATCCGTAGGCTATCTGTGCTAGGTTACTAGGTAGTATCGATAAGGTCGGGTAGAAAGTATCTAGGTAGCGACCACGTGATATTTCCATTTGGGCTGGGCTATATTATGTAAGCTGAGGATGCTTCCACAGTCCCTCCGCTACCTTATTCGCAGGATAGAGGTGTCCATACTCCGTGAAGTGCCGCACCGCTTCGTCGTCGAGACACAGCTTCAATCGGAAAACGCAGTGACCAACCTGTAGAACCCGTCAAACCTGTCGTTGGAAGATTCGCTAGTGCCACAAACTCAACATATTGTGACGTGGATCCTACGGCTTCTGCTCGTTCATCCGTACCTAGTACACCAGACTTGGTCGATGCCATTGCTCCGGAGCGCCCTTTGACGAGTTGCCGCCATTCTGCACAATTGGCCTCTGGAGAATCCAGGACTCTCGACCAAATATGTGTCCCTTGCTCTGCCCATAGTCTCAAATACACTAATTGTACCAGTGGAAGCGGACCAAATGGTCCAGGTCCAGGTCGGCCCAGGTCCAGAACCACTTGACCAGCATATCGAAATGCTTACGATCAACGGCAGATGACCGTGTCCCATCGCCACGGCTTCATGCTCGGTTGTCCAAGCGCCAATTGGTCTACAGCACACTGCCAATCTCAAGCAGAAAGGAGTTAAAGATGGGCACATATGTAGTCTATGTAGGGAGTACACCCATCCCAACGACGATCTGCGATGAATTCCCGGCCTGTTTCCGTCTGTCGCCCGCCCACATGGCATCCAGGCATTTCCGCAGCCATTTGCTGGTAAGCTCTCGCACACCCGCTTTCAAGATATACGGAGCCATCTAATGTCCAAAAAACAAGCCCTCCTACTGGTTGCCATATGATGATGCCTCCTTCGAAACATTAATCAGAGTCGACTGTCATTGGGTCCAAAGTATCAGACCTCAGATGACAGATGCTCCGAGCGCGAAATGGCATGGAATTGCTTTTCGGCACGTCTCAGTCTAGCGTGGCTGCCAGGGAGGGCTTCATCAGACGAAAAGCCCCCCCGGTTGGTCACTAGCCATGTCTCCGAATTGCGAGACTTCGCTCTGACCTGGAATCGTGGGTTGAATCAAAGCCACAAGAGGAGCATGTCAGACATCAAAGTCGGCTAACGATTCTGGGACTGGAACAATTGCAGGGTCAAGGACGAAAGGACCATCCGATGTGTAACCGGGGCTTCACCAATTTGGTGTCCACAGCCTATATGACGATCAATATGTCCATTTGACAGGAGCACCCGCCGTGTCCGCCAGACGTAATTATATGGCAAGGCGTCTCTCGCGTTGCGTACTATCAACGCTCTACCTATACAGGCTGTGCCGTTCTGCTCGGTTGACTGTGCTCTGACAGCCGCTGTTACCTGAGTTGTCACCAGCAGAAACGAGGTGCCAGAGCAGCACGGCACGCTGGGACGGCACCAACACAGCATTGAGGTTATCGACGAGGAAGAGCAATGCCTCGTCTGTTCTGGTCCGATGTAACGACTCAGCAAGACAACAGCAAGCCCAAACGTCGAGCCAGCGTCGCGCCGTCTGCAATTCCATGCAGCACCAACAATCATACCAGGGAGTTTGCACTGCGTGTCGAGTCTGACAGGCACAGGCGAAACGATGCGGTCGACGCCTGCAGGGAGAGTCGGGCCACTCAGGAGAAGTCTGGCGGGACACAGCACGTCTGACGGTGGATGGTATCTTGCATGCAGCCGTTGGGTGAGTTTGCTCAATTGCAATCGCCGGCTTGAAGTATCACCAAAGCTGAGAAGAGTGCTTACTGGCCATCGTTGGGAGCAGATTTACTAGGGCCGACAGTTGATGGATGGCCACCGTGTGCCATCTCACCTCACAGTAGGAAGTCGACACGAAGGACGACCCCCGCCTCCATGACGTCGCGATGGGACGCCAATCTTAAAATTGATCGTTCCCCAGGGACAAGGCCAGGATTTGAGACCCCGGCACGCGGTCAGGCAAGCAAAGCCACCGTCAGCGATGAAGAAACGCCTCCCATATGCGGCAACGCAGCTCTTACTGTAAAAGATGTGCATGTCCGACGCATTGCGACGTCCTGACTCTCTCTGCTGAACCTTGGAACGCCAGCCACAGGCTACAGCAGCAGCTATGACATAATGGGCCGAAGCCACCTTGAGAGGAACCGCGGCTGTCCCGAGGTATCCTTACCAAGTCTCAAATAAAGAAGAAAACGAGAGCGGTGCCGTCGAATGCGATGCCGCAGATGTTACGTCAATGCCAGCGACATACGAGCTTCTCACAAAACAGAGTGGTTGGTACGACCACAAACGGCTTCACGTGGTAACCGTGCACCACGGGATCCGGATCTCGTCCGGCGGAGAAGCGATATTAAATGCGAAGTTGAATCTTGCGTGATGGGGCAACGATGACGGGTCCTTTTAGGCCATGCCATGCCATGCCATGCTGATGTTCATATTGATCTGGGGAGCATCGGGCGCCGAAGAGATGGACATCATGTACTCCGTATTAAGTAGTCGAACACGGATTCCGGCGTGTCTTTGTAGCCCATTCAGAGAATTGAGGACGAATACGAAGAGGAAATATTGATGATATCCCGCCAACAAGCAACCGACCTGCAGGTTCCCACCGAGCCACCTTTGTACTTTGCACAAAGTTTTACAGCAGCGGTTCGTTGCAACTCGTTGCATGCTGCATCCGATACGAGCCCACGAAGCTTCTGGGCACGAGGTCGGACAAGTATCATCGTCCCGCTTCACAAGTAACGATACTTTGGCAGCGGGAGATATCCCTGTCACATCAGCCTCTGGATCCTGTGTCATGGGCAAACAGTGCCATCAGACCGTTCAGGGCTTTTACCAGCACCATCCCTCCATGCCACGCACACGGGTGCCACAGCACTGCGCACGCAGCACTTGACAGTGTACGTACTGTACAGTAATTGACTAGGTAGGTAGGTAGGTGCGCAGTGTATCCTGTGTGTGTACACAAGGTGTGTTGGATCTATCAGGACATGGCCATCCTGCGTACGTACGCAACCAACTACGTGTTCGCGCTGTCTCTCGGCATTCCACAAGGCATTGGGAAGCCCCGGAATAGAAGCCCTGCGTGGTCCCAGTTCAAAAAGAACGAAGTCTCCGGGCAACACGGCATGCGAAGGCGAAGAAAGAGACCATTGTAGGGACTAAAGTGGTCAGGTGGTGTACCCCTCAACGGCCAAGCGGGTTCGGCTGTGGCTCTTCGTCTCCATGCCCTTTGTGAGCTGGCACGAATGACGGTCAAGAGACAAGTATCCAGAAAACGAGAGTCGCATCTCAGAAAATGGGAAGCTTCTGCGCTAGCCTAGCTCGCCCATTGTTCGCTGCCGCCCACCATCCTCCACTCAGTCGATCGTTCGCACCACTGACGGCGGGACGGCCGGTAGTTGGACGGCGCGTCAACTGAACGTCAGTGTCGCCGCCAACGGAGCTTGATGAGGCGAAGCCTAGCTCACGACCCGTCATGGGCAGCCGTTTGTGGGCAGACGTGGCTTACGAGAGGGAGGCTAAAGCAGGATATCTTTCTCTGATGTATGTCACATGAGGAACGAGAGCCAAAGAGATTGCGAGAGGCACTTGACAACTTCCACAAGTATGCTTTGTATGCTAGTCGATGGAGGGGCCGTTGTTGGGGACGGCGCCTCTAGCTGGGCACGCCCTTGCGGTCTTGGAGCTTGGAGGGAGGTAGGGAGATGTTGATGGCGCAAAGCCTGAGTAACGGATCGGCAAGCGAGGAAACCAAACCAGAGACACATGCCGGGGGACAAAGTGGCTGCATGTTGTACCAGCGGCCAGACTGGACTCTTTTACAACAGACTGTATACTAACGAACGAGATGGTTTGCGAATTAGCAAGTCGACTGACTACCTACCTACACTAGGTACTTTGCGTAATCAAAGCTCATGGGTCCTTGTTGCCGTCGAGCTTCCACGCGGAGCGAGCAGGAAATGGTTCGGATTAGAAACAGGGCTCGACCAAATTTCTTCCTGATTCGGAGAGGGCGAGTGGGCCACGATTGGATTCCAGCCGGCGCATTTGGATGATTCTTGGTTATTTTCGGGGTCCAATATGTGGCACAGCAAGCAATAACACTATGGCGACCACGAAAGCACCATGGGGGACTCCCCGAAAGGGATACAGCTCCATATGAAGTTGACGACAGTTCTTCATGGAGGCTGGAAAAGAAGAGATGCTCGAGTCGAGTGGTTCTCTCTCTGCGCCTCTTAAATTTACCCCCTATCCCTCAACGTAGCCGCAGGGGAATGGGCTATGACTCAGAGTCTAAATGCATGATGTGTTTTCAACCTCGGACTGTTCTCCATCAAAGACCCAGACCGGAGTCAGGTTCACTCAAACTCGCCCGCTTCTCGTCAAGTAGCAGCCGGATGGTGCAGACCGCCTCGGAGGGAGACGCTGGCCGCGGCCGCGGACTTGCTAGTTGTGCAGCGCGCAGGCCAATCATGACATGCTGGGGGTCATCTTCGCATCCACTGCTTGTTCCTATTCCCGAGGACACAGTAGGTAGAGAAGAGGACTGGATGTCGATGTCCTGGTGACCTGCCACGCCTCGGTCGGTCGGTGGGGTATCGAGGAACGGACAACAATACTTAGTAATACGCTATGGAGTACTGCGTACGCACCGTAGACGATACGGTAAAACAAGATGCAAGGATAACGAATGCAGAGACACGCGCGCGATACTACAAGGTAAGGATGCCTTGTCTTGAATCCTCCCACATGCCTTCATTTTCGCCTCTCTAGCACATGTGCATGCTTCTTGCTGCCCTCCGTCCCGTCTCATCTGTCCCTGGAAGTCCCTCAACTCAGGCAAGTCAGGAACCGACTACATGCGTGCGCGTGCGTGTGGTGTAGACGACCGTTGGAAACGCAGGGCACGCTGAAAAGTCCAACCAAGCTTTGCCATGGGCGGCCAGCCTGGCTCTCATCCGCTAGGCTGGCCAACAGAACAGACAGACATGCATCGACAGGAGAGACAATGACAAGCCTGACAGCAACGAGACATACACAGCCGGAGCGGGATTCCAAGACGCTCAGGCGGGCAGGGCGGCGGGAGGCTGGGGGTCAAACGCTGTAGCAGACAGGAACAGAGGGATTCAGGCACACGGCCCGTGGCTTCGCATGGCATCACGTCGCATTTCGTATTTCATCGAGAGTTCACCGTCCTCTCTGTCTCTCAGCACAGCACGGCACAAGTTCAGCCCAGCACAGGGCAGCCACGGCAGCCAAGCTACATGTGGTGTGCCAGGTTCCACTGGGTCGACACTGAAGGAGAAAAATCTGGCGGCGATCGGGCTCGTCCCATGTCCAATCGACGACATTGTCATTCCCCCTGCCGACCAGGAAGCTGGTGGTCAGTGAAGGAAGGGTGGTGGTCAACCCTCCCTCTCGCTGTTTCTGGCGCGGCTATGGATAAGCGTGGCATTGCGCATTTTCTGCTTTCTACAGTAGTGTGTTCTGACAGCGTCGTGAGATCAAGGATTAGGAGAGTCAGTAGATGGCAATCCGTTGATAAAAGTCAGACTTCATTGGATACACACCTCATGTTCATGCTCAAGGGCAAGTTGGCATGAAAAATAGGAGCAACAGAGGGAAGAATACTGTGTCGGAGCAGTGAGAGACCCGTAAGGTAAGAACAGGTACTCCATACTTGTGGAGAAAGCCTGAAGATTCAAGTAGTGTACAGGTAGGTACGTTCTTGTAAGGTAAGGTAGTGTAGAAAATGCAGCACGAGAGGACGAAAGAAGAGAAGAGCATGAGGTAGCGAAACGGCGAGAAACACGCCTGGTACCCCTTGCAAGGGCACCTCAGTACCGCCCTGTACGGACCTGTACGGATACTTAGGTAGTACCGCGACCCAGCACCTATTCACCCATCAAACGTGCTTACCTACTGCGTACGCAGTGCCCTGCTGTGCTTGTACTTACATGCACGACGGATAGTACGTACTCGTGATGGCAGGCACTCGCGGAGGTACGTCCCTGGGGAGTTTGCACCCCTGACCCCTATACCCTGCACCGGTTCGAACCCAACCCCAAAGAGCAGCAGCCCTGACCAACCGTCTTGTCCCGGCCTGGCCTGGTCTGGTCCCAAGAGCCCTGGCTTCAACTCCCTTGCCCTGCCACCCAGGCTCGACCAGTGCGCTACGGCACGCTAAAGCAGCCCTGTTCTGTCCCTAAGCGGGTAGGTACCTCCCCAGTACCTAGCCAGCAGTCGGTATCTTGTCGGCGTCGTGAGGCAAAAGCAAGATGCTTCACACGACGTAAGAAGCTAGGTACGGTTCCCTGAACATGACGGGGTGTAGGTGATATACATAGGTCCTACTGGCGAGGTACCACTGCTATCTTCATCATCACCGTCATCATCATCCGGGGTAATAAGCCAAGCAGCCAGCTCCATCTCCGGGCTTCGACGGCGTCTGGTAGTTTTGCGCCGTAAAGCAATGTCGAGTAATTCCTGTAAACCTGCAGGTCCAGTCCGCAAGGTAATTGGGTACCTGGCTGCAGTCGCAGGCCAGGGGAAAGTGAAGGGGAAACGGAAAGAAAGGGAAAGGAAAGAAGGAAAAGGGTCGGCAGCCCCCCAATCAGTCCAGTCAGGCCCAGTCGGATGGGATGGTCTTGTCTGGTTTCCCCCTTCCTTTGCTTGTCTTGACTGAACACTTGACTTGTCGACACGCGCCAGACTTGATCAAAGCCTGATTAATGTCCAGCAGGCAAAGGTGTCGGGCTCCTTCTGGGTCCCCCTAACCGCCAGCAATTCCATCACCTCACACTGCAGCCCATCGCCACTCTGCGCTGCTCCTGCGAATGCAAAACGAGCCATATGACCTATCTGTCCCTCTTTTTTGCCTTCGCCTTTAGTTATACACCATCATCTACACCATACAGAACCTGCATAGCAGTGAGGTAGCAGTGTGGACGTGGCTTGAGTGCCGGTTCTTGTTCCTTGCTGTCTGTACGGAGTACAGATACCTGCCGACTCTAAACCATTTACTACTGCGTATACCTACTCCGTACCTCTCTTCCCACATCTTCCTCCACTCGCTTTCCATACGGTCCGGATCTGCCTCGAGCCCAAACCCATATTAACTACTGCACAATCCTTGGTCGCCTTCTTGAAGCAGACAATCTTCCCGTGTTTTCCTCTCGTTTGGGACTCACCATATTCTGACCCTCGTTTTGCGCTCTCCATTGCGACACTGGTGGCGACTCCCTCTTCTAGACCGAGAAACACCAGTCTCGAGGTTTGGACAGGAAAAGAGGCACAGAGAGACACGCAGGCTCGCGCACAAGAGAAATCAGACACAGGAGGCACAAACGGAACCGGCATTGACATCTAAACGAGGCGCTCGTCATCTCGACGCAGACCGCATGTCAAACCGCTGCGGAAAATAACCAACCATCATGCGCTTATACACAAATCGCCTCTGCTACGAAAAACCCAGCACCCACCACGGTTAACCAACACGCCACCCCCCTGCTTGACATTCGCTGTGAGCACGAGCAGGTGGGAAAATGCCCCTCTGGCCCTTCCGCCGGAGAAGCGGTCGCAAACGCACACGCAGCGGCGCAAATCTCTCTGATGCCGAGGCACCATTAAGAGGCCTCACCAAACTTCACGGTGCAGACGCAGATGGAACGGCCAGGCCGAAAAAGCAGCGCCTCGAACAACAGCACCCTTCCGATAAACTGCCCCGAAGGACCCGTGCCTACAGCTTCTCCCCCGGTCGCGACGACTCCATTCGTGTCGCGGGGCGAAAAGACTCGGCTCCACCAATACCTGGCCTGTCGACAGGGCCCTTCCCAGCCGACCGAAATGACGGAGAACAAAAAGGGGATCCCTCGTGGCACCGGGCGCCAACCCTACATGTACATAATGCACGCCACGGCCATGGCCAGAAGAAGGCTTCTCCAAGAAGGATGAACAGCAAGCGGAGGCGAGAACATCGGGACCGCGAGGCCGAAATCAAGGCCATGTCCAACTACGCCCCGGTGCGCCCGGCGGCCGACGACTGGACTTCAGGTCGGCCCATTAGAAAACAAAGCAAAAGAGTCAAGACGGGCCTTGGTTTTCGCAGAAGCTTCGAAAATCCGGCATCCGACGTTTCGCTCCCGATATCGATCCATTCGAGCATGTCGTCCGAATCCGAATTTCACTCGTTCCGCGTGTCGGCCCTCGAGGCCTTGGCCCCCCGACCAAAACTACGACTATCAGTCTCACCACGATGGGGTCCTGGCCAAAGCAATCCGGCACAGCAATCGCGCCTCCATCAGCAGAAGAGAAAGGTTTCCGAGAGGGTGCCCGAGTCGGTGGTACGGGCGCATAGGAGAGTGGACAGCTTCGCCGATGACCTGGACGCCGCCGACCTGAGAGAATTAATGGAAAGGGACAACAGGAGGAGGGAGAGGAGACGACAAAGAGACCAGGAACGCATTGAGAGGAGGTTAACGACGAGGGCAGAGAAGCAGCGCGAGGCTGCGGCCGAAGCTAGGAAAAGCGGCTCGCCGCCGCCGGTAAACATGGAGCGAGGAGTATTAGGGCGCGAGTTGGGATTGGGAACCGACCCAGCAAACTCAGCAGTGGTGACATCGACCAAGAGACGGTCCTCCAGCTCATTGCACCGACCATCAAGAACATCGCTGGAACATGCACATGATGCTGCCATGGCAGCTGGTGCGCTTCAGACGAACACGGCTTCACATCCGGAGCCAATGGACACCGACCCGGCCGAGCTTCACCGGACGTCGAGCATCCAGCCCGATATCCCCATCACGCTGCAACTGCCCGATCGCGAGCCCGAGCCCGTTCCGGAAAGTGCGTTCAACGCGAAGTCGACGCCCAAAAAAAGCATGAAGCTGAGACGAAGCTTCTTGCGGTCAAAGAAGTCGAGGTCCAGGTCTCCCAACGTGCCGGATCAAGATTTTAACGCCGTCTCACCGCTGTCTTCGAGACAGGACGAGACCTCCCGCAAGACATCCGAGTCAAGCATTCGCGCCCGCATCTCCTTCTCGGCCCTCTTCCGCTGGGGTAACAGGAAGAGAAGAAACTCTGGACCGTCGTCATTCTCGAACACTTCCCGTGAAGAAATGCAAGCTGCTGCCGCCCAGGCAAAGACGCAAATCCACAGCCATGGGCTCGGCAACATTCCAACCCAGGCGCTACCGACAGAGGATTCGCAAGCGCAAACGGTGCCGCCGTCGGTCAACTACATTCCTCGCAAGGTCAGCTCCGGCGTTCCCAAACGTACCAGGTCCCGTTTCAGGGAGGATCTCCCCGAGCTGCCACTCAGCCCTCCAGACTCGCGACTGGGGTCGCCGGAAGCAGATGAGCCTCCTTTGCCGATTGTCTCGGAAGCCATCATGACAGACCACGCTCGTCAACAAAACCAAAGTGACGCCCCTGCCGCCGCCATCGTCGAGAGGCATGACACTCCTACATCGGACATTCGCCGCGTCGACGAGAAGATGGAGAAGCTCGAGAAGATGCGCCAGACACCAACTTCGCTGCGTCACAGCATCCAACCCTCGCCTGACGCACAAGCCGTGTCTCTCGCGTCCATTGACTCGGAGGGGTCCTGGTTATCGGGCCGCATCAACCGCAGATCGTCGGGGATGAGGGCCACCAGCATGCAGCGCTTCCAGCTGCAGACGACTCGCAGCATCTCACCGTCCACCAACGATACCGAAGAAGATCTGGCTGACGACGAGTACCTCTCCAACCTCGCCTCGCCCTCACGCGAGATGCTCGCCGATGACGAGCGTACCCCGCGCAAGTCCACTGGCGATGCGTTGCCAAGCAGCGACGACGACGACATGATGGACGAGTCCGAATTGAAGTGGGGCTCCGTCGAGCGTCTACGCGCGACAACGGTCACACCGCGCCAGCGAGTCAAGAGCAGCGAAATCCTCATCAACGGGATCGACCAAGACGAGAGCACGTCGTCGCTTGAGCCACCCGAGGGAGAGACGCCCAAGCTTCAGCGCGCTACGAGCGTGAGCCTCAGCAAGGGACACGCCAGGCATGTGAGCTCAGGAAGCACCAATATGCTCCAAGTCTCTCCACCCCCAAGCTTTGATCAGAGGAGGACCAACGATGAGGTGTTCTGAGTTGATGTGACTAAAACAAGATGAACAGGGAAGACGAAGCCAGCCTAGCCAGCGAGATGACCGATCACTCACGATTTTCTATCACCCTATCTCTGTCGACGATTGTTCGACAACCGACGCTCTTTCAAACTTTCCTTAACTGTCACACCGACCATATTCGCTCATTCAACCCACATCATTTCCTTGCCACTGACGACAAAAGCATAAAAACACTTGGAAAACGACGAAAACGACGAAAACCTTTGAGAATCTCATCACGCTGGCCGGCCGTCAACCCTTCTCTCGAACACGCACTCAAACTCCTACGTTAATCACCGTCTTCAGTATTTCATGTACGATACGACCTTATGACGACACCCTTTCTTCACGACGCCCACCACATCAACACAGAGATGTGCAATTCTTTTTCCGCTTCGTGTTTTTTTGCATATACCGTTTGATACCACGTCTCGCCCCGCTCCCCTTCATGTCTGATGATCGGCTGAGGAATGGGTAATTTGCATGAGACATTTGACGCTTTTTGTTTTTATGGGCAGCAAGAAAGCCCCCATTTGGATCCCGGCGGAAGTACAGCACGCAGCAAGCACACTCTTCGAGGATGGCTTTCTATATTTCCTCCATCTCCTTACATCGGCACAGCGTCCGATGCAGAAGAAGAGCCTTGGAACGGTGCTATTTGGGTGTAGAAAAATCTTAGAATGGGCAGGACATTTCACTGAAAGATGTTTCCTGGGGAATGGAAAACAAGAAGCATTCACGATGTGCGCTGCGACTTGGAACACGCATGTATCTAGGCCAGGGCAGATTCCCGGATGAGATACCCGAGTATTCGCCTAGAAATGGGAGCCCAATCTCATGTTCCTGAGTGAAAAGGACGTGTTTTGGATATGCCTCAAGCTGAATGAAAATGTGAGCTGCACTTAAGCTTGTCTCGCTCAATAGACGAAATCGTGCGTACCGAATCTTGGACCTCACCATGATGTTTCCGGTAGGATGTAAAAGTGGGTGGGGGGGTTTTATGCGCGGCAGCTGCCGACAGTCTTAGTCAGCTTTTCAGCGATTGGAAGGCACGGCTCGACACCCTCCAATAACGGGCTCCACCCGAAGCCAGACTGTTGCGGCCGTTCAACGCGATAAACTTCAATCGTCACGTTCAGCACCAACGCAGTGCCATTGTGTGCTGGCCATGACCAGCAGCTCTCATCAGCAATGACCTCCCTCTTCATGCGCTCCGGGCGCATGCCGTACGTCCTTCGTGCCGCAAGAAATCCCACTTTTCGCCAGTCCAGACTCCCTAGCAACAACACCCTCTCCAGGCGTCATGCTTCGACGACCTCTCCCTCGACCGACGCTGCCTCGAACTTGAAGCTTGCTCTCTACGGCACTGCACTGGCCGGCTCACTCTACATCTCCTACCTCTACGTCACCGACACTCGTGCTTCTATCCACTGGGTCGCCCCTGCTATACTGCGCTTCCTCTACCCCGATGCCGAAGATGCCCATCACGCCGGCACGACTATGATGAAGACCACGTACGACCTGGGCCTGCATATCCGCGAACGCGACCGCTCGCTCATCCAGGACCCCGCCCTGGCTTCCGAAGTTTATGGGGTCAACTTATGGAACCCCATCGGAATCAGCGCTGGCCTCGACAAGCACGCCGACATCCCCGACGCCCTCTTTGCTCTCGGTGCCGGTGTCGTTGAGGTCGGTGGCTGCACACCACGCCCTCAGGAGGGAAACCCTAAGCCCCGCGTCTTTCGCGTCCCGAGCATCGACGGTATGGTCAACCGCTACGGCCTCAACTCCCGTGGTGCGGACAGCATGGCTGCCACCCTCCGCGAGCGGGTGCGGAAGTTCGCCCGCAAGGTTGGTGCTACGGAGCAAGAGGTACTCGACGGCGAGGCGGGCGTTCCCGCAGGCAGTCTGCTTCCCGGCCGTCTGCTTGCCGTGCAGATTGCCAAGAACAAGGAGACGGACGAGCGCGATCCCAAGGCCATTGCCGAGGACTACGTCTACTGCGTGCAGGCCTTGGCCAAGTACGCCGACATCCTGGTCGTCAACGTCAGCAGCCCCAACACCCCGGGTCTGCGTGATCTTCAGGCCACAGAGCCTTTGACGAAATTGTTGAGTGCTGTGGTTGAGGAGGCTGCCAAGGTCGACCGCAAGGTCCGCCCCAAAGTCATGGTCAAGGTATCTCCCGACGAGGAAGAGGATACTCAAGTCGAGGGCATCGTCCAGGCCGTCTGCAACAGTGGCGTCGACGGCGTCATCGTCGGCAACACCACCAAGCGTAGAACGGGCGTCATCCCCAAGGGTGTCCAGCTTTCGGCCAAGGAGCAGAAGGCCTTCCTGGAAACGGGCGGCTACTCTGGCCCGGAGATGTACGGAAGGACGCTGCAGCTCGTCAAGAAGTACCGCAAGAAGCTCGACAACCAGACTCTGCAGTCGGGCTCGGCCGAGGAGGCTGCGGCCATCCCTTCCGTCGACGGCACGCTGTCCGGCAAGCTGCACGACTTGGTGGAGGGGAAGGACACGCCGAGGAAGGTCATCTTTGCGACTGGCGGTATCACGAACGGAGAGCAAGCGCTGAAGATTCTGAATGCCGGCGCTAACGTGGCCATGGTGTATACGGGTTTGACGTATGGCGGACCAGGAACCATCACCAGGATAAAGCGGGAATTGAGGGACCAACAGTAGAATACCAAAAATAGAAGTCTGAGCGACGCCATCTTATTCTGTCTTTGCACTACCGCTGCCAAATTCAGGTCACTGTCGCTCTGCGAATACCTTCCGACAAGCACCTACACAAAGCACAACAACGAAGAGAAGCGACTCGACAGAAGTCTGATGTTTGTTCAGGCATTGACAGGGACAGGGCCAAGACCGGGACCCCGGCAAAGGGTCCGCCACCGGACCGGCATCGGATGTGGATGTAATGCACCACCAATTGTGGGTGGATGTGTACAAGCTGTGGAAATGCCTCAGGCTCGGGCTGCGAAGGTCACGGATGTTTGGCGGGGGAGCAAGAAAGAGGACGGATGGCGCAAGCGTAGGGCGGGTATGGCATTTCGGCACGGCCGTCCTTCTCAAACATGGAAATTGGTCAATTTCCAGTTCCCACGACGCAAACCTCACCTTTCACACGAGGACGATGCCACGATAACATTCCCGAGCGAAGACATACCTCACCATCATGGCGGCGACGACGACGACGACGCTATTCCGAGCGTTTGCGCGTCGCCAAATCCCCATCACACGCAGCCGATTTCGCTTCTCCCAACAGCAGCAGCAGCAGCAGCAGCGTCGCCTCAACTCGTCAAACTCGGGCACCGAGCCACCCAAACCGAAGCGACAAGACGATCCCATTCCCATTCCAAACACCGTCGCGACAATCCCGTTGTGGCAGCGACTCGGACCGCTGACCCGGGCTGCTGAGGGGTATGCGCGCGCCCAACGCAAGAGGCCCCTGACGACGCAGTTCGTCAGCTCCCTCGTCATTTACTTCTGCGCCGACCTGTCTGCCCAGAACATGAGCGGGAACGAATATAACCCGGAGCGTACGGTTCGATCGTTGATTATCGGCGCCATTTCTTCCATTCCAAGTTACAAATGGTAAGTCGTAGTGGTTCTCGGGGCGTTTGGCTAGTTCGTTTCGCTTCGTTTCGTTTCGTTCTGCGCAAGCGACCACAGCTGCGACAGCGAGCTGACTGCATCTCCTCGACAGGTTCATCTTCCTTTCCCAAAACTTCAACTACACTTCGCGCCTATTGTCGCTGGCCACCAAAGTCGTCGTCAACCAGATGTGCTTCACGCCCATATTCAACTCGTACTTCTTCGGCATGCAGGCCTTCCTGGCCGGCGACAACTTTGACCAGATCATCGAGCGCATCCGGCGGACCGTACCCGTGAGCATCGTCAACTCCTGCAAGCTGTGGCCTGCGGTCACCGCCTTCAGCTTCTCCTTTATCCCCATGGAATACCGCAGCGTCTTCTCGGGCGTCATCGCCGTCGGCTGGCAGACGTATTTGAGCTTCTTGAACAGGCAGGCCGAAGCCGTCGAGGAGGCCGGGGAGGCGGAGGAGAGGGTTCACCCTGCAGCGACAGCCCATCCGGTGCAGGACATTGCGGTGCGAGAGAGCGGAACGAAGATGGAGGCGTAGACGGGAGGAGACGAGCAGAGATACCCCAGACGTCCCGACCGGACTTTTTCTTTTCCTTTGTAGTGCACTGGCATGGCGCTGATTTAAAGTAGATAGACGAGCATGTAAACGTCATGACGTGGTACGATTTAGATTCCTTAGTACGTTACCCTAGATAGATTACATTAGACGACACACAGTATCGATACGACTATTACACACCGTCTCTGTCCAACGCCTACGCCGCATTGAGGTGTTCAATTCCGCTCGAAAGTGCATCAATTCCACCTTTGGTAGCTTGAAACATCATGAATAGGATGACCACGAGCCAAGTCAGAGTCTGGATGGCTTTCAGGTATCCTCGGCACATTTCGTCGTGGGGGAGGTGTCCCTCCACCGTAATTTCCCTCTCTGTACCCGTATGTCGGAGCAGGTTCCTCCACAAACTCCGTGACATGTCCCATCCCCCATCGACCATCGTTCGTCCGCCAGATATCGGATGCAACACCCGCGTCTCTGTAGTCCGGAACAGGCTCCGCCGCATCTTCTCCGCCCGTCTCAACAATCGGTTCCTCCGCGACCTTGGTCCCTCCGCACATCTCGACAACCCAGCTCGGCGTGCGGTCCTTGCGCGCGAGGGCAATCATAAAGTCGAACGTCGCCTTGGTGAACTGGTCAAGACAGAGGTAGCTTTCGGGCGTCTTGCCGGTGATGCGCTCAATGACGAGTTGGCTGATGGTTATAACCACCGATGCCGGGATCGTGAGAACTTGCAGCGGGAGGAGCGCGAGCCAGCCGCACAGCCATACGACAACGAGGAGGGACTCGACGACAGACAGGATGAGCCAGCAGGCGATTCTGCCGCCGGTATTGAGCGGGTATCGAGGTTTCGGTCCCACCGGTCGGGTTTTGTCTTGGTACATGTCGACCGTGACCCCGAAAACGCCCAGCGAGACGCCAGATGTGAGGATGACGGCTGCCGTGACGATGGCTGCGACTTGAAGGGCGTGGGCTGAAGTTCCTGGAGAGTCCATCTTGCCTTTCTTAGCGATGCTGTGTCTCCGTGATTTTGAAAGCTATCGTGGCCCATTTGACATTTGTCGTACGCTTAGTGGCCAGATGTGATGTCGGGGCTAGTTTGAGTGCTCTGAATCGAAGCTACGAACAACCGAGAAAAGGCATTGTGATAGGAGCAACTTTTACCCATCATGATAGTGTCAGACTTTTCATTAGGTACACAAGGTTGTTGCTGAAGATACGCTGAAGGGATGGATTTTCAACCTTAAGCCTTCTTATATGCAGTTCCCTCAAGGTTACGTCTGTCTGGTTTTTCTTGGAAAGCTAAGCCTATCGGGCGCAGAATCCAAGCACCTTGATATATCAGACTCCTGGCCCGCTTACACTCTGATATGGTACTGCCCTTTGGATGTTCGTCTGACTGTGTGCCACTTAGTCGAATCACGAGGTGAGTGTCCCTTGAAGCAATCGAGAGGACAAGAGTCTCCCTATCACACGATCAAACCAGCACACAAGCTGTTTCTGTTCAGTTCTTTCCATTTTCCACACTTTAAGAAGGTACGTGTTAGAAAGTCTAGATGGGTCTTCAAGTTATCTTTATGGTCTGTTTACACGTTCTGTATTCACCGTCGGTTTCTGTGTGGCACCGGCTTTCTTTCGTAAAGTGTTGAATACGTTCGGTCACCAGAGTTGGAAAACTCGCAGGTACCACACTAAGCTGATCGAAAACAACCATTTTCATGCTGACATGAACAGACCGGACCAGTACTGGTAGGTTTGGAGAGGCTTGGTAGGTTTGGAGAGGCTTGGTAGGTTTGGAGAGGCTTGCTTCCGCAGCAGAGGCAACCCTGGCAGCAACGAAACACCATGGTGCGTTTGACGGCGTTGGATCAAGAGTTGAGGTTTCCCATGTTCTGTACATCCACATTCGAAGATGAAGGGCCGTAGTTGATTCCAACCCTCTTGAAAGCCAGCGATCATCATTCGTGTGGCCAAAAACTGATGAATAATTGCTGCTCTCGGCTGCTTTCGTCCTGACGCCAGTCAATTGTCGCGGCCTTCCACTTTTCGGTTGCAATCCAGATTGATACCCGTCTCCAAAAGTCAAAGGATATCATGGGCAAGCACCAGAGCACAAATTCCATGTGATGAACTATGCACAAGCTCGGCCGAGAAAAAGGGCCACATGCCGAAGATGCTGAACGGAGAGTGATAGCGCGATAGCAACCGCGTAAAAGGCGATAGCTAGCAATGTCAGGACGTAGTATCCAAGAATAACAATGAAAAAGCCCATAGAAAATTGCGTGCACGAGTCCGTATAGTCCCCAGTGATTGTTGCAGCGGCTATGAGTGACACACGCCAACCATACCGATCCCCAGTTGAGCCACAAAGTTGAGCATATCTGCGAAAGACGTTGATGAATAACTGAGCTTTCTGGTGTATGTTGTGAATGAGAAATCTCGAATCGTGCTATGGGAGCACTTCAACATAGGAGGAGATCAGGAGTACCACTAGTTATACAAGCAGAAAGAAGCTAATTGACGAGCTGACAGGTTTGTAGAACCTTGTTGAGTTGGCATACAACATACAGCTTCAGCAAGGAGGCTACGCAACCGGTTGCAGTACCCATCAATGTATGCCTCTTGCTGCCAATAG
The DNA here is from genome assembly GCA_004366825.1 of Colletotrichum spinosum. Classification (NCBI taxonomy): domain Eukaryota; kingdom Fungi; phylum Ascomycota; class Sordariomycetes; order Glomerellales; family Glomerellaceae; genus Colletotrichum; species Colletotrichum spinosum. Next base: position 445,106 of record QAPG01000005.1, on the reverse strand, counting down.
TTATGGCACTCGCGTGATGCTAGGCATATTGCGATAAATTGGCGCCCAGTAGATAGGCCTATGGCTGGCTTTGCGCCAAGTCTAAAATCCAGGAAGCTGCCGTCCTTCATGTCGCTAATTACAGTGGTAAAAGGGCTGTGTCGGTCCCGATGGCTGTGGATAGGCCAGGTTTGTTTATTTTGATTGTCTGAGACAGCAAGGTAACTGCCAGCCATCTTAGTATCAGCCATACCGTGCACTATTGTGCGGGATAAGACGACCGCCACCTGGACAGTCTGTAGTACTCGTGAATCAATATCTCATGCTGCAACGAACTAGAAGGCATGCGACGTTCTAGGTCTGGTAAGATGCGAGGTAGTATTCTCTGAAAGCAGTCGACATGCGCCCTAAGTTGCGTTCTATACCTTGTGAGTATCACGCCTACAACAGCCACTGGAAAGCGTTCCTCGGTAATAAAGGGCTCCGCCTAGTGTTCCATCCGGCTCGTCGCGGCATTATCGGCGCAAGCTGAGAAGTGGTATAGCAGTACAAAGATAGGGCAACGGTCGGACGTTCCGATAAGCCATATTCAGGCCCATATACGCTTTTCTCATGGCCCACGTACTTGTTACAAGTTGACGTCGTCAAGGCCCACGGCCAGCTGAGTCGGGCGTCACCTTGACGCTTGTATGCGTACCTGTACTAATACCAGCTCGGAGACGAATTATTCTCCAGAACTTGTGAGATTTTCAGAGCCAGTATCCATCCTTCCAAAGCTCCTTGCGGTATCCCTCGGTCAGGCGTTCGTCGTCGCCGAAAACTTCCTGCCAGCCCACGAAGCCGCGGTCGAGGACGTAGACGGTCTGCGGTTCGGCGGCGACGGCCTGCTCGCTCGAGCCATCGGCGGGTTTCTTCGAGGAAAGTATTTGATCACGCTCCCTTAGGTAGCGAAGCGCGGCACTGGGACCGCGCTGCTGGGATAGGGCGCAATGGAAGACCACCGTCTTCTTGCCTTCGAGGCGACGGACGAGGGTGGGCATCATGGCATCGAGGGAGCGGGAGGGCATATTGATGCCACCTTTGATGTGGCCGCCAAGATAGTCTGCATGAGAGGTACAAAGGTCAGCTGTGCCGCCTAAGGATTGCACCTTGTGAGGTTCGGTGGGGTCGGCGTATACCATCGTCACGAACGTCAATGACGGCCACCGAGGGATTAGCGGCGGCTTGCTCAGCCAGCAACAGTGTGGAGAGTTTGTCGGCGGTGATGCGCTGCAGTGTCCCGATGGTCGCCATTGTGCGCTTGAACCGTGAGCTATTCGTGATGCAAGCCGGGTTAGCAGCTGTGGATTGTCGTCGAAGCTCGCGACTTAGTGGGGTCCTCCTACAGCGTGGGGCAATCAACGTCACGAACACTCCGCCTGCCAGTTTGACCACGTCTTACCGACTACTGTGTGGATTATGTAATCAAAATTGAATGATCCCTTTGCAGTTGAAGACTTCCAGCATTCACTCGCAGGTTCGATCATTCATGCTCGAATTCCGCATTCGAGCTAGCTTCTATGGATACCACTATATCAGCTGCCACGCCGTTGCTGTTCTCTCCAGCCGCGGGATATACTCAATGACACGTTCCTTGTCGCCATTCTCGACCACGACCTTGTATGTCGCACACATGTCGTCAGAGCAGACACCCGCTCTTGATGTCCGAAGGATGTGATCGCCGTTTCTCAGTCCTGGAAGTGCAGCAGGGGAGTCTGCAACGAGGCCTGCCACGATCCGCGTTTGAATGCTGCTTTTATCGAACCCGAAGTCGATGATTGGAAGGGAGCAGGCTTGAAATTCTGTCGATGCGTTGTCCAGAGAAAGTCCATCAAAGTCCATGATCCAATGGCCGCTTAGCATGTCTTTGAACTGCTTTTCGACAGGGAAATGGTCGTTTCCAAACAAACCCCGAATACCGGCTATCCAGTCTTTTGAACGTATGGTCTCTCCCGACCTGTTTCGTTTCGAGAGACTGTTGATAACTGTTTCTAACGGCCCTCCTACCGAAATGTCGCAAACACCGTACATCTTCCGCAAGTACAGGTCGAGGAAAAGTGCGTACGCAAACCCCCGGTTGTACGATATCAACTCAGCATACCAGTCGTTGAACATCTCATCTGCTGCGTTGCGGATATCCATGGCAATCCTCGGGCTGGTGAAGTAGCTTTGGAGACGGCCATTGATCGTGCGTATGAGAAAGTCTCTGTCCCTGAAGCCAAATCGATACGGAAGATAAACGCTATAGAATTCGGCAATACCTATGTCGGAGCTTTCGTCAGTCAATGTGCAGTTGCAAGAAGGCTGCGCATGCGACACACACCTTCAATGAACCACTCATTTTCGTAGCCGTCCTCCTCCGGACTCATGCCAGCAAAGCTATGCACCATTTCGTGTGTGAACAGCAATACCAGCGAATCGTCTGTCTCTTCGGCGCTTGCATCGCAGCATTCCAAAACGTAACTCCCTTCAAAGCCGGTACCCCCGAAGCCGACAGGAGATTTTCTGACGAAGATACGATAGGTCTCACCAAAAGACCCGAAGAAGTCTGCCAGCTTGGGAAACAAGGCGCTGTTGTAGCCCTTGAGTCGATCGAGGTTGGGCAGAAGCTGGCCAAACCAGTAGGTAGTTGCCGCTTCTTCTTCGCCCACCGAGCCAACCTCTGGATGCGACCGGACCGGACCGACCATGTAGACCGTGTTCCAGGTAGTGTCCGCACGACCGACACGAACCATGGGCTTCGTACCCTCGCCGAAGCTCCAGACACACCTTGTAGAAGCTGGGGCACCTGGAGGCACAACCCATTTCACCACGTTGGTATGGAGCTTGTCGGAAAGCAGAAGCGGCAAGAACCATTGTCCAGCTCCATGGACACCGCCGAGATCACGGCGCAGGTCAATGCGCGCGCCCAAGGGTGTAGTTTCGTCGACCTCACGAGGGGAGACGTGGAACTTGAGAATCACATCGCCGTGGGTTTCCCGCTCAAACAACCAGTGCTGCTGGGTGTTCCGACCCTCGTTTGGCACATCACGAAACCGAACGTGGAGCGGCCCCGCGTCGTCGCTGGCGTCGATGTCGCGCTCGCGGAATAGGTGACCAGGGACGTTGTTCTGGAAAGGCCAGAAGCTGAACATGGGTTGCCTGGCTTCGGCCAAGGGGTTCTGGATTCGGAAGACCACGTAGAGCCCGCTGACCCCATGGTCGTCAAAGGTCGGCGTGAGCTGGAGTGAAATGATGGGGTGGTTTGGCAACTGCATGACGGCCAAGAATGTAACTGGATGTCGTGATGGCTCTTCATGAAGATAAAGACTGAAGCGTGTGTCGCCGGCTCTAATACCACGACCTGACTTGGTCGTCGTCATCTGATTCGTCGCGACTTGGCTCGAAGAGGAAGCTGACACGCCAGCCAGTGGGGTCCCGGATAACATGCCAACTGAAGTATAATAAGTCATTTCATCTGTACAAGTTTGAGCCGGCAACTGTTTATCGCTCAACTCCCATGTCAACATGCGACGAGTACGTGGCCGTCAAGCCATTTCACTACAGGCTTAAGGAGACTCCGTCACTTGTGACAGTAACGCCTTCAGCTGCTCCTTACACACTACATCATTCAGTAATTGCTATGTTAGTACAGGTTGCAAAAACCTCAAAAAACTTTGGACGTACTTTCCGATTTTTCTTTCAGCTAGCGGTGTACTGGCATTACATCTTAGTGCCACTGTGCTCATGTTGTCTTCGTATCCCAAGATAGAAGATCTGGTGTATTAATCACTGTGCTGTGGGGAAGTAAGAAGTACTTTCTAGACTTCTGTGCAAAGTAAGGTTATTGGATTAAGCCTCTGAATGAGCACTTTGATTATTTGAATGCTTGTTAGTATAAGTAGCAAGGTAGCAATGCAGATACTGACAGCAGCTTCGGTCTCAAGTGGTGATAGCTACAAGGTTTGAGCCCATGGCAGCGACGATCAAAATATCCGACCACCATAAACTAATGATGGCCAAACACGAAAGCATAGGTAAGAACCATGTTCTCAATGTGCATTGCATCAGCTGTGTGGTCATCGACATCAATTTAACGATGATGAAGCTGGCGTTCCCATATACAGTTGTAGCGGAAACAAGCAGAAACTATGACGAAGCTACGACGGCATTCTCAACTACGACAATGATACAATACTACATTCACAACATAAGGGTGAGCTGCCTTGCTGCCATGATGACAGGTTCTCAATGGTTGAATGGGCCCCCGGCTGCCATAGGGCGCTTATGTGTCGGACGAAGATCAAGCAGAAGAAGCCGAGTGGAGCAGCCAAGGGGGGAACAACCGTAGAGAGAATAGAACCCGACGTAAGATGACCATACATTCTACCTACCTATATAATGGTCCCAGGTCGACCCCAATTCCTTCGACCTCTTGTTCTCCATCACCCTCATACTCATCAGAATGTCTCCTCCATTCCGCGCCGAACAAGTTGGCTCGCTCCTCCGGCCAGCGTCTCTCCTGAAAGATGGCGCTTCCTATGGTTTCTTTTCAGACAGAGTATCCGAAGACAACGCCGCTGCCACGTCCGAGGCCGTCGCATACGCTGTAAAGAAGCAGTTGGAACTGTCAATTCGACCCATCACCTCCGGGGAATACGAGCGCACCATCTTCTTCGATGGCATGTTCGAGAAGCTCCAAGGGATGGAGGTCTTCAGCGAACTGAGCGTTCCTCATGACTTCAGACCCTACTTCCCCACCATTCTAGCCTTTAGCAAGATGGGACTGAATCACGCCAGCGCTGTCGTCGCAACGAGCAAGATCAAGCACGTCAAGCCAGTCTACCTGCCCACCTGGGAGATGATCAAAAAGATTGTCCCCCAGAAACACTGGAAAGACTGCAAGATGACCATCCCCTCGATATCTTGGCTGCACATGTGGCTCCCCAAGGGCAAAGCGTGGTCATCCGGTGTCTACGCTTCAGACCGAGAGTACTTCGATGACCTAGCCTCCGCGTACCGCGCCGAGCTGAAGGCCTTGTACGATGCCGGTCTGAGATCGGTACAAGTTGACGATCCGAACTTGACCTTCTTCATCTCGGACGACTTTCGACAAGGACTCCGAGGGGATGGGATCGACCCCGATGATTTCCTGGATTTGTACATCTGGGCTCACAACGAAGCCATCAAGGATGTTCCTGCGGACATGCACATCGGCGTGCATTTGTGCCGCGGGAACAACCCGCATGGCCCATCATATGCGCAAGGTTCATATGAAAAGATTGCGAGTCGGCTGTTTCCCAGGCTGAACTACGCCACCTACTTTTTGGAATTCGACAATCCAGAGGTCTCGGGCCATTTCGGGCCTCTTCGACATATTCCCAAAGGGAAAAACGTCGTGCTGGGCGTTGTTTCAACCAAAATAGTCGAGCTCGAGGACAAGGAGGCGCTCATGAGGCGAGTACGCGATGCTGCCGAAGCCATGGCGCAGGGCTAGGGACGAATTGCCGAGGAGGTGCTCCAGGATTCACTTGCGGTAAGCCCTCAGTGCGGCTTTGCCAGTCATCATGTCAGCCGAGGCGTAGAAACGGAAGAGAGAATGTGGGAGAAGCTAGTTCTCGTGAGAGATGTAGCGAGGGCCATTTGGGATGATACCATTTAGAGACATGACCACGTGTTGAATGACTGTAGAACAAGAGATATTTATTTTACACTAGGCAAATTGAAATTATCTAGTAGTCTGAGAGCTAAGCCCATTTAACCAACCTTGAAGCTCAATCTGAAGTTTGAACTTTGTTGGGGATCAAATTAGAAGCTATTTGGATCTTTCGTCTTAGCCAAGACAGCAGGCGTTGAGTTTCCCAAGTGATACACCTGTGTAGTTTCGACACCACAGTACGCCATCTCAATCATCTTTTCCTGAAACAAGACGTAGGATAATTGAGAACCTAAGTCCCGGGGACGAGGAACACCATAATGCTTGATGCTCGGAGTCGGTGGTTCAAACAAGCGCCGAGCCCGAGAGACTTATGGAGTACCGAATAGCCAGATCCCGGATCAGGGAGGGGCAAGAGCGAGCTCATCTGTAGACCATACCATCGTGTCCTCAAATAGCGTATGATGTTGATTCTGATATCATTAATGTCTTCTAAAAGTGTTCGTCTTGGCCAGCCAGGTTGTAGGCTTGGCAGCGGAGATTGAGTGAGATTTTCAAACGTGACGATGTCCTCAACACCCTCATGCCGAGCCAATGAAAAAGCTCACTTGAAACAGATCATATGAAAGCAATGCCGTAACCAGGCGTCGTATTATGCCTAATGAACATTGCTGATACCTACCCTTCAATCCTCATATATAGGCATTCTAGACGCAGTAGATAAATCAACCAGGCAGCTTCTCCCATTTCATTCCAACTACTCCAATAATTGAAATGACTGCCACTGCCATGGGAACATAGAACGTCTCGCGAAGAGCCTCGTTGTACGCCTCAACAACTGCGTCAAGAAATTCCTCCGGGACCAACTGCTTCAGATTCGTGGCGCCCATCTCCGCAATCGCTTGCCCATCTAGTCCCCCTGTCCCGTGAAGATGCTTTGTGAGGCCGTTGGCAAAGACTGAATTAGCCACGGACATGAGAACTGCAGGGCCAAGGTTCTGGAACAGTGTGAGAGCTGCGGTGCCGGCTGGTATGTCTGAGAGAGCCAGCGTGGACTGCACGCCCATCATGGGCTGCTGGGTTCCAGCTCCAACCCCTACGCCCGCGATGATGGGATAAGTGATCCACTTGCTTGGTCCCGTTCCGACCTGGAATGTCGCCATAAGTCCGAAGCCAATGGACGCCACGACGGTACCGAAAAGCATGAAAGGGTTATACCAGCCCGTTAGCGTGACCAAGTACCCAGCTGTCAGAGCAGCGAGGACCTGTCCACCGACATATGGAACGAGCTTGACACCGGACTCCCTCGCCGAGTCGCCTCTGATCGCTTGGAACCATATCGGTAGCCAGATGTCGGCGGTGTAGTAGGCGGCATCGATGCAAGCGGCGTAGAGGCACGCAAAGGCGACGTTGCGCATCTTCATCAGCCGAGGGGGGAGAGCAGCATCGTCCCCCTTCCAGATTTGCACGCCGACAAAGGCAACGACCAGGGCTGCGAAGAGCACCAAAAGAGCAATCATGGGGCCACTGTTCCAGGCATACTCTGATCCGCCCCATTGCAGAGCGAGGAGCAAGCAAATCATACAGGCAAAGAAGATACCCAGACCGAGGACGTCGAATTCTTGCAATTTTTGCTTGAGCGTTTTGCTCTGGTGATGGCCTGGCTGTTTCGGAGGTCTAAAGGAGACGAGAATGAGGGCCAACGTCGCGACACCGATTGGTATGCTGACGTAGAATGCCCAACGCCATGAAAGGTGGCTATCGGTCAAGGCTCCCGAGATGAGTGGCCCGACAATGCCGCCGACGCCGGAAAACGCGCCGATAAATCCGGTATAGACGGCGCGTTTGCGAATCGGAACGGAGTGGGCCAACACGACCCAAGCCCCGATGATGATACCGCTGCAACCGATTCCAGTTATGGCTCTGCCGATGATGAAAGCCACGGAGGTAGGGGCGCTCCCACAGACGGCGAGGCCAACTTCTCTGAAGGCAATGGCCACGATGAAGGTCCACTTCAGGGAGAAGAGCTCGAAACACTTTCCATAGACGAGCTGAAATGAACAGAGCTAGAGCCGTCGGTCAAAAACCAGCTTCGCATCTGAAGTCCACGCGATTACTTACACTTAGCATGTAGGCAGAACCGTACCACCCGACATGCTGCAACGAGTTGAACTGGTTGGTTATTGCCGGGATGGCTGTCGCAATGAGCGTCATGTCGAGAAAAACCAAGAAGACGGCCATGGCCAGTCCCAAAATGATGAGAGAAAGCCTCAAGCCTTTGGGGTACTCGATGTCGGCGTCTTCGTCCACGGGCGGGTCAGCTTCTACGAATTCTTTGGCGTCCGTCGTCGTTCCGCTAGATTTCTCGCCAGCAGCGCTGTCCACATCTTGCGTGGCGGACATCTTCTCGAATCCTGTGATCTTTGTCGAATTCTGTGGAAGATGGAAGGACACACCGTGCAATCTTGCGACTCGAAGTGCCTCGTGCCAGATACAGATCTGAAGCGATTTTCCAAGATTTGAAACTTGCGACCTGAACAAAGTGAAGCAGACTTGGGCCGTTCGAGGGTCTGATGATGAGCGGGCCGGCCGCCGAGCGAAAGGAGACACGTTTTGCGAAGATGTGTCGAATGTCGTAAGCGCCGAACAGCCCTCCGAGGTAAGATGTCAGACAGTCTGGAAACGTTTTGCGAACGAGTGGCGATTCTTTGGCGTTATCGGAAAAAGGAGCGTGAAGCATGTCTTCTACAGGCCAAGTACCACAGCACAGCCCCCTGACATCTACGGACCGAGGCCAAACGTTGCCCGAAGACGAGGAGGACCTCAAGCCCTCACACCGAGATGTTGGACCGGATGCTTGGGCTGCTGACCCCCGTGCCGGGTCTGGGTCTCTCGAAGGATGAAGGAGCCCAGGCTGGTGGTTCATCAGACCAGTACCAAGCTTTGGGACGTACGTAAAGCTCTCTAATCAACCATCACAGGGTTGGGGAGAAGTACTGACCTCTTTAGGATTGCGAATTCAAAGGTGATTGGCTACAGAGGCAGTTACCAAGAGACTTGGCAGGAATCCTTTATCCTGGAGCTTGGGTCAGCCCTGCGGACCACTCTGGAACAGTTGAAGAAATTTGTGATCCTGGTAAACGAAGTCCGGAAAGGGAAGCTGGTTTAGAGACATCATCCTTCTGCCAGGGCACGCGACTGGGTGTGTCAGAACGTCCCGAGGCACTCAAGCTCGTCTTTTCGGGCGATTGGTAGGATCGGATAACTGGGATTTGTTTCAATACCTTTGCCTAGACGGGAAAGGCCGGCCAATTGCTTCGCTTCAAGACTTGGTGATGGGATATTCACATGAGTAACAACAGGCCCGACATCACCTTAATGAAATCTCCCATCACCATTCCAAACAACACTGGACACTCCTGTGGTTCTAACTCTGCTTGGAGATATTGATTCTTTTTATAGACCAGTTTAACAACGCATATCGGCATGTTTCATTGATCGGTAGTATGTCCTGGTAGAACCATGGCCAACACAAACTTGACCATCACCACCCAAAATTTGGTTGACTCACTTGAAAGACGTTGCCGCATTCGGTTGGAAGGATGATCATGCCACCCGCCCACCCCTGGAAGCCCAAGAGAGGCTAAGTAATTGTGATATTCGTCGTGGCTGTATTGAGGCTCCTCTAGCAATTAACGTTCTAGCCTCTGACCCGGGACCCGGGACCGTGGCTCCGGAAGACACCACTGCTTGCGCAAAAGTGCTTGGAAGAGGCTAATGAGCTCTTGGTCAGTATTATTTCAGCCAAGTTCATGCCTTTCGGCCCCCATCATGTCGTCATCCTTACACCAAATGAGGAGGATGGACTCTGCTCGCCTCCATCTAGTTCGTATTCTGACGCCCAGCTTGTCCACTAGTTTCACGATCCTGCGAGCGTTTGCTCCTTCGCTTGTGGTGGCGAGGGCACAGAGAAAGTCGCCGAGTCTGAGAAGATCCTTGCCGAAGTATTCTCACTGCCAGGGGCCGGAAGCGCTGACAGCAAGATGGCGAGATCACGAGGCAGACAGATGAAATCTCTGCCTCCCGTGGGCAAGATGAGCTTGCAAAGCCCCCTGCCTCCCATTTGACTATCCCGGTGGCCGTCTGTGTAACGAGGGCATCTGGCTAGTCTTACGGCCCTTGTATCGATGTGTTCTGCTGGAAATGTCTATGACACCTGATCACGCCTTGGAGCCTTCTGTTCATTCAGATCAGCATGCAAAACCAGTCCAGATTCCATTTCTGTATTCTTGCGTCTCCGCTGGTCGAGCATAGCATATCCGTCTACAGACTTGTCAACATATTCACCCCTGATTACTCAGTCTACGCCGATGGCCATGAATCCAAGGACTTCAAATTTTGACCTTTACCGCCCTATCGGCAACTTTGAGGTAATCGAAACCATATTGTATCAGCAGGAGAAGTCTCCCTCCTTCGAGACCCAGGCGTGCCCGGAAAAGGTCTGCCAGTCGTCAGCGATCCGACTTGCCTACGCAGTCGCGCTGAAGATATACCATCCCGATGAATCACTCCAGCTTTTATTCCAAAGCGGCGAACAAGCGTGGTATTCGCGGGGCACTGAGATGCACCGAAACGATCGAATCGCAACACTTCTCGAGCACGACAACTCAGGGGAGGACAGGGTTCTCGCTGCGAAGTCCATCACACACTCGAATAAGTTCGCTGTATCCGTATCCACTCTGCGAGACGATCATGGTGTGCCACAGAACCCTCGACTATCGATCGTAAAAAGGACCTATCCCAGTGTACGTTGGTGAAGCCTACTCCCAGAGAACCTAACTGACAAGTCGTCTAGCTGGAATTCTTGTTCACAGCCACCTGGGACACCTTTACTCAGGGAACCCTTTTGAGATGCGAGTTTTCCAAGGCAGGGAACTCTGCTTGGCAGGCAAGGCGCATTCTCGAAACTACCCGACAAGTTCTCGGTTACATCGTTTCCAACCCTCAAGCTCGGCTGGGTGAAGTCGAGGTCATCAGCCAAGCCGACCTTCATCAATGTGTCGATTGGAACCAATTCGCTCCGCGATCTGTACATACAACCGTACCTGATATGGTCGCCCAGCATGTGCAAGCAACTCCATCCAGTCTGGCAGTCGATGCCTGGGATCGGAGCTTCACGTACGCCGAGCTGGATGACGCTTCGTCCAGAGTCGCTGCCAAGCTCATCGAGACTGGAATCGGTCCAGATTGTGCAGTCGCTCTTGTCTTCGAGAAGAGTGCCTGGAACACTGTGGCTACATTGGGAGTCCTCAAAGCCGGAGGGGCGTTTCTGCCCATTGACCCGTCTCAACCAGCACGCCGAATCACACGGATTTTGCAAGAAGCCCAAGTCAAGGTTGTCTTGAGCTCCAAGTTCCACGAAGGCAATTTGTTGGCCATATCGGACAACATCATTACCCTGGACGACATTTGGCTTCAGTCTGTTTCGACAACTCCCGTGGATTTGAAACTCCCACCTCCAAAGCCCTGGGACTTGGCCTACATCATGTTCACGTCGGGGTCTACCGGCGAGCCCAAGGGCGTCATGATCGAGCACTCGGCCTGCTCGTCCAGTGTCGTGGCCCACGGAAAGGCGACAGGTTTCGACCGGCAGACGCGCGCCATCCAGTATGCGAGACACACGTTTGACGCGTCGATTGCCGAGATTTTGACAACAATGGCTTTTGGCGGTTGCGTGGTTGTCCCATCGGAGGAAGCCCGTGTGAACGACATCTCTGCCATCATCTGCGACAAAAAGGTGAACTGGGCCTTCTTCACGCCCTCAGTCATCCGGCTGCTTGACCCCTACACGCTCTCTGGGCTGAAGACTGTTGTGCTCGGCGGGGAGGCTCTAGGGCAGGACAACGTCGACGCATGGGCACCAGGGCGCAGGCTTATAGTCGGCTATGGTCCCACCGAGAACACAGTCTTTTCCACGATGCATGAGATGCTGCCAGGTGAGAGTGCCAGCACCATTGGGCGCGGGACTGGGACCTCGTGCTGGATCACTGATCCCGAAGATCCCACTCGTCTCTATCCTGTGGGTGCCGTCGGAGAGCTACTTCTAGAGAGCCCTCAGCTTGCGAGGGGTTATCTGAACTTTGAGGACGGCGAAGGCCCGAACAGGGCATTTGTTCGTGACCCTCCTTGGCTTACGCGACTCGGCCGCCGGGCCAGGCTCTATCGGACGGGAGACCTGTGCCGTTTTGACGAGAATGGCATCATTCACTACGAAGGCAGGAAAGACACCCAGCTCAAGATCTCCGGTCAGAGGTTGGAGGCATCGGAGGTAGAACACCACTTGAGGAGAGCCTTTGCTACCAACGAGGTTGTCGTGGATGTACTCGCGAGGCCATCTCCTGCATCTGCGATGCAGTCCAAAGCCCTCGTCGCTTTCTTCAGTCTCAAGAAGAGGACCGAAGTTGCCCTCAACGCCACGGAATTTTCTCTCATCTTACGTCCCGATACCGATCTACAGGCTTTGATCCGACGTGCAGAGGCCGACATCGGCAAGGCGCTCCCTTCGTGGATGTGTCCTTCCATCTACATTCCTCTGGATGGCATGCCCCTCAGCTCGAATGGAAAGATTGACGGCAAGAGACTGCGGCAGGAGTTTGGCAACCTGAGTCCTGAACAACTGTACTCGCTGAGCTACACTGAGCCGACGATGCGTTCCGAGGAGACACCCGAGTTGCGCTTGATGCGTCAACTCTGGGTAGAAGTCTTGGGGCTCGGAGATGCCATGATCCAGGCCGACAGTCACTTCTTTCGTCTCGGCGGAGACTCGCTGGCGGCCATGGGCCTGGTAGCGGCTGCAAGGAAAAGGGGCCTGGAGCTGAGTTTTGCGCAAATCTTCAGGAATCCAGTTCTCGTCGATCTTGCGAGTGTTCCGGCGGAGAGAGAGCAGGCTCGTCCCACGGCGAGGCCGCTGGAGCTCCTCGGCAGCAACCCAAAGATCATCGATGACGTCCTCAAGGAGTGCGGTGTCACCATGGATGACATTGAGGACATTTTCCCCTGCACACCGCTGCAGGAGGGACTCATGGCCTTGTCCTCGACCACCTCCAACTCCTTCATGGTTCAGTACGTCCTACATTTGCCCGAGGACATCGACATCGCGGCACTCGAGTCGGCTTGGGAGAAGGTCTCTCAAGCACACGGGATCTTGCGCACCCGTCTCGTCGACACCGCGGGCTTTGGCATTCAGCAAGTTGTCGTGACAGAACGCTTGGCCTGGAACGAGAACTCCAACCTCGAGGAATACCTCGAGCTGGACCTGACAAAGGTCTCTGGCTTTGGTGACCAACTTAACCGTTTCGGCGTCGTCTACGATGCCAATGGAATAGCCTCGCAGCTCGTCTGGACGGTACATCACGCAGTAGTTGACGGACACTCGGCTGGGCTCACCTTGCGAGCAGTACGCAACGCTTTTATGGGAGCTCCGCTGCCTCCCCAAGCGTCTTTCTCGTCCTTCATCAAGTACCAGAGACGGATGGACACCGCGGCTGCCGGCGAATACTGGACGTCCATGTTTCAGGGAGGGGACTACAACTCTTTTCCGAAGAAGCCTTCGTTTGCATCAACAGACTGTGAGCCTGCACATCGACACACTGAATTCGTCCGGCGGCACATACGCATGCCACCGAGAGGCACGGGGATAACGGCCACAACGCTCCTCCGAGCTGCTTGGGGCCTGGTCATCGGCCGCTTCAGCGGATCAAGGGATGCAGTGTTCGGGGTGACCTCCTCCGGAAGAAACGTTCCTTTCCACGGTATCGAGGACATTCTTGGCCCGACCATTGCCACGGTGCCGTTGAGAGTGACTCGTGACGAATCGACCAGCGTCAGGAACTTCCTGGAGGACATCCAGGCCACCTTGATCACCATGATTCCCTTTGAGCAGATGGGCGTCCAAAACATCGCCCGTCTCAACGAGGCTTGCCGGACAGCCTGCAACTTCCAGAGCATCATGATCGTCCAGCCAGAGGTGGACATGGCGGTGGACGGGACCCCCTTTGCGGCTGTCGACAGGCCCCAAGACATTGACAAGTTCAACTCCCACGCCGTCATGCTCGAGTGCAGTCTGCTCGACGGGGGAGCGAAGCTCAACGTGAACTACGACGTCGATTACCTGGATCGTCTCCAGATGGAACGCCTCGTGGACTACTTCGAGGCCGCCGTGCTGTTCCTCTCGGAAAACGACGACACGCTCCTTGACGAATTTCTGCGTCGTCCAACTGTCTCCGACATGGATCAGATGCGGGAATGGCACAGCCAGGTTCCGCAAACAGTCGCGGCTTGCGTCCACGAGCTGTTCGAGCAGCAGGCCGGCGCTCAGCCAAACGCAGAAGCCGTCTTTGCCTGGGACGGCTCCCTCACTTTCGGCGAATTGGACGAGAAGGCCTCCCAGTTGGCTCGTGTTCTTCATGAACTAGGCGTCGGCCCAGAAAAGAAGGTGGCATACTGCTTCGAAAAGTCCTTGTACACGGTCGTCTCCATGCTCGCCATCCTCAAAGCTGGCGGCGCCATGGTTCCCCTTGACCCTGCCCATCCCGCGGAGAGGAAGTCTTTCGTCGTACAGAACATCGCCGCAGACGTCGTCCTGGCATCTGAGGCCCAAGCGGATCTGCTCGGGTACCTGGGGGTCCAGGTCGTCGTGGTCAACGCGGGGCTATTTCACACACTCGACGATGTCGGCATCTGCCGCTTCTCGAGCCGGGAGGCTCGGCCGCACCATGCCGCCACTGTTCTCTTCACCTCTGGCAGCACGGGTACTCCCAAGGGCGTCGTACAGGAGCACCGGACCCTCTGTTCTGCAGCCTCTGCGCACGCAGACGGCATGGAGATGAGCAGTCGTTCCAGAATCCTCCAGTTCTCGTCCCACGTCTTCGACGTCAGCATCATCGAGATTGTAAACGCCTTGGTTCTCGGTGCTTGCCTGTGCATTCCGTCTGATGAGGAGCGAACGAACGACTTGGCCGGCTTCATTACCAGATCGCAGGCAGATTGGGCGTACTTCACGCCGTCCTTTGCGAGAACACTCGATCCTGCGGATGTGCCTAGTCTGAAAACCATCTGCATGGGCGGGGAAGCGATGACGCCAGACAACATCCAGCTGTGGGCTAGTTCGGTGTCACTCATCAACGCGTACGGCCCCTGCGAAGGTAGCGTTTGCACTGTTGCCAATCTGAGCAAGGGACATGTTGAAACAGACTCCATCGGCAGAGGTCTGAATACCCTCGTCTGGATTGTTGATCCCGAGAACCATGATCGACTCTTGCCCATTGGAAGTATTGGAGAGATCTTGATCGAGGGTCCCAGTATAGCTCGAGAGTATCTGGGCGACGAGCAAAGAACCGACATGTCCTTCATCAACCCGGAATGGGCTGTCGAGTTCAACAACAGCGAGCCAGCTCGGAGGATGTATAAGACGGGAGACCTCGGAAAGTTCAACCGGGATGGCTCGATCTCGTATCTCGGCCGCAAAGACTTCCAGATCAAACTCCGAGGGCAGAGGGTTGAGCCGGGAGAAATCGAGCACCATCTCAACGGCCTTCTCCCATCCGGCTCCCGTGCAGTCGTAGACGCAGTGACGCTTTCTGGGTCCAACAGCAAGTCGCTGGCTGCCTTTGTGGAGTTTGGCGGCGGCCGAGGGGATGCCGAGTCCGAGGCAGAGTTTGGCCATCTTGCTGATCAGCTCAGAGCGCGGCTTTCTATTATCCTCCCCGCCTACATGGTGCCATCCAGCTTCATGCCAATCGACTCGATTCCTCTGGGACCAACGGGCAAGCTCGACAGAGGTCGACTGCGGGAGTACGCCTCGAAGCTCATGGCACCACCTGAAGTGCCCTCGTCCCAAGGAGAGACGACCCAAGACGGAAATGCCCTCCGAGCCCATGAGACGGTTGCGTTGAGCATCAGCAACAAGGTTGCCGACCTGCTCTCGGCCGGCGACCACCGACGCCACTCCTCTCTTCAGGGCAGCGACTTCAACCCCTTCCACGCCGGCATGGACTCGATCCAAGTCATTTCGCTTTCCACGTTTGTACGGAAGACGTTTGGCGTCAGCCTGCCCATTCAGAAGTACATGAACAGCTCGGCAACCATCAGAGACATTGCCCGGTGGATCGTTGACGATCGCAGAGTCTCCGAGGACGAAGCAGGGGCTGTTGATCTGCTGCAGGAGATTGAGAAATACGACGAACCCCTCGCGGCACTGCCACTTCCCACGGCAGAGAACCGGAAACAGGACACGCCGCACATTGTCATGCTGACAGGCGCGACAGGGTTTCTGGGAAACCAGCTCCTGGCACAGCTCCTGCAACGAGGAACCGTACGCAAGGTCATTGCCCTGGTGCGAGGCGAGCACCCGGCGCACGCCGCCGAGAGGCTTCTCACGCTGGCCCGCGGCAGCAGCTGGTGGCGCGAGGCCTACGCGAACCGCATCGAAGTCTGGCACGGAGATCTGGCGCTGCCGCGACTTGGTCTCCGGGAAGCCCAGTGGACCAGGCTGACGGGCTCGAGTGTCGACGCAGAGCCGGTCGACGCCGTGATCCACAACGGAGCGGTGGTCAACTGGATGGCGGACTACTCGGCCTTGACGGCGGCCAACATCATGTCGACCGTCAACCTCTTGACCGCCCTGACGGAGGCGGCGGCGGCGTCGAGGCCGGTCCGCTTGGCGTACGTCTCGGGCGGACACCTATCGACGTTGCCAGACGACACCCAGGCCATTGCGCGCGAACTGAAGACGTACCCTGCGTACAGCCAGACAAAGTTCGTCGCAGAGGTGCTCGTGTCGCGGTATGCCGAGAGGACTTTTGGAGCCGGTCATGGGCGTCTTGTTTCCATCATCAAGCCCGGTTTGATTCTCGGTAGCTCTTCCGACGGCGTCTCGAACACGGACGACTTCCTCTGGCGCGTGACTGCCAGCGCGCTGGACGTCGGGCTCTTCAACGACGACGAGAGCGACGAGTGGATGGCTGCGGCCGGTGTCGATCACGTCGCAGGAATGGTTCTCGACGGTTGCTTCGATGGGCGGTCGGACGAAGATCCCCATCATTATCGTCATCACACCACCAGGAAGATCCTGGCCGGGCTGACCATGAGCGACTACTGGAGCATCGTCGCCGAAGAGACGGGGCGAGTGGCACGACCTACCGAGACGGGCGCGTGGCTACGCAGTGTGGGCGCCGACGTCCAGCGCGAGGGACCCTCCCACAGACTCTGGCCGGTTATGCATTTCCTCGAGGACAAGCGAGGCAAACTCGGCCAGCCGCCGGGGGCGATGACGGCGCGAGACCGGGTCGAGCACCAAGACAGCGTCAGGAGGGCCCTGCGGGCGAGCTTGCGGTACCTGGTTGCCATCGGCTACATCAAGTCGAGCAGGCCGTCCAGCGTCGACGGCAACAGCGCATCTGACGTGGAGCTGGCCGTCCCTCGTCCTGTGCTGTTTTCCAGGACGCCGACAACCCCGACATGGAACCATGAGCTGCACTCGAACCGACTGGGATACAAAGACGGCTCGGGCTTGAAGTCGGACGACTCGTTGGTTGTCAGGCCGCTGAGAACTCCAAGTCCTTTGTAACATGTCTACACGGTAGCGTTGCGAAGAGATTGCTCGGGGTAGAAACTGTCAAGGCGGAACGCGGTCCGAGAAGCCCAAAACACAACGGAGGGCATAATAAGTGATACTACCAAAGGGATAGCTGATTCGGGGGCCTCTTGATGACCGAAAGCATTTGTATAATGGGCAGTCTTGGCATCACTTCAAGTTGGATTTCGCCTTATAATTACCGGAACGGCCGGAACGGGAGATGCTATCCACACCTACATGCTTGAAACACTTGGTCGTGCGGTCACTGCGTGACGTAGAACGTAGGACTCGCGCGAGTTGTGTAGAGAATAAAGTGGCAATTCTACTTCATACCGCCGTTGCTGTCTGGGACACGAACCAGGACGAGTCATCGACGTAGATGATGCTACACTCTGCCAGATTTATCGGAGTTGCACTCCGACAAACTCCTCGCCAGACTGGGTAGCCATAGCCCGGTTAGGGGAACCCAGGGATCCCAGATTGGATAGTTGAAAGCGCCTGGCATCGCCTTTCGTCATGACTTCTGCTTCTTGTGCCTTGGGCTACACAGCAGCGGTCGGCTGTCACTTTTGCTATACGTATAGGTTCACCTAAAACTCGAAGCTCCGTCGTTCCAAATCAACGAGAAAGGCTTCATTCTAATGTTGGAAGTTGCCTGCGTGGGACGTCGTAGTGCAAACAAGCAACAACAAGCTCGTTCTCTCTCCCGATACCGAGCTGGTCTGTCCGTCAAGTCGTTCGTCCGGGAATGCTGGGCCAGCAGAGTTTCGGCTACCAAATATGTTCCTGCGGATCATACCAAAAGGGCGTCCGTTCCCGACGGCAGCTCGTCGAATCGAAATCTTATTTTGCACATTGCACCCGCACCTCGGGGCGTATCGAGTCATGGCTTGACCATCACACTACTCCGTAGACAGTTGGTCGTTGCAGTACGGTTAGTAGATGTGCTTCGGGAGATGGTAGGGGTTGCGGTCCGCACACGACTCGAACCGTCAAGATTATTCGGCAGCACATCCAGTCCTACAAGTACGTGAGCACAAGTAAACAACTACAAGTCCCCTATCGAGGCGTCTGTACACGCGCTCGGTGGCTCATACGCTCCTGGATGCAGCAGACAGCCCAGAGGCGAATCGCGGCTTGTCCAAGCTTGGTAGTGGTCTAAGCCACTCGTCGACCGAATCGTCCCCATGAGGCCTGGAAAGAGACGTCGTCTTGCTGTGTGCCTGTTGTACAAAGACCAGGAAACCTCTACAGGTTCTGTGTAAGGACCAAACCGAGTGGTTTGCGGTTAGCTGGTCGACCCGGAAGAGCAAATCTAGATGAAACTGGGTGCGTCAGGAGCGGAACATCTATCGGATTCGCAGTCCGATACAAAGAGCCGAGACTTTGCTGCCCTCTGGGTATCCCTTCTCTGCCTCCATCTATTTGACTTTGACTCACTAGCTTGAGCTGGATCCGATGTGACACTTGGCACAACGCCCGCGCCGTTGGCGAAGATCCACCCGGGGTAATTTCACGATGTCCACACATGGCTGGCTGACAGCAGACAAGAGAGACCGTACTCCGTACACACGTACCGATACACACGTACGCACCGGTTCTGTAACGAAATGACTGGGAAATGTCCTTCAGATCAACACGGGGAGTTTGGAAATCGCAGCAAGACGAAGCGTGTATAAAGAGCAGCCCAACAGCACGCCATCTGTCGACACGTTCATCTCATCCAACACCCATCTGAAGTCTACCATCCTCTTACATCCCAACTCCATATCCGTCTACATCTGTCAGCCAACCACCCGCACATCAGGCACCATGCAGCTCACCCTTGCCGTCGTCCTCGCCGCTGTCACGGCCGCTCTCGCCGCTCCCCAGCCTGTTCCCGAGCCTGTTCCCCAGGCCTCTTGCCCCCTCGCCAGGGTGTACGAATGCATGGCTCAGGTAGGCCACCTTCATCACTCGATGCTCAGCTCACCTGGGCTTCGCATCTCAACTAACCATTGTCAATAGTGCGCCCCCAAGAACTACGACTGCTTCGACAACGACTGCCACTGCCAGGGCTGAGCAGTTCCCTGGGCATCTCTACTCTTTTTTTACGCGAACGTCCCTTCATGTATAACCTTCGACACCCTGTATCAACTTGGATGTACATAACCCACAAGAGCAAATCCTCAAGGGCTTGATGCCATCTTGACACAATCATACCATCGTCTGAATCCTCCTTGGTATACCGTTGTACGTGAACGTCCTTGATATGCCATTGTCCTTGATATGCCTTTGTAAAAGACTCTTCTCACAACTTGCTCTTCTCCGAGATGAGCGTGTACGCCTTGGGCAGGCTCTCCAGCAACCCCTTGTCGATATCCTCAACCGTCTTGAGCCCCGCCACGTTCATCAGTATGTCGAGGTCGGCCAGCAGGCCCCTCATGACGTGCCTGACCCCGGCCTCGCCCATGATGCTCAACCCCCAGATCCACAGCCTGCCGACGAAGACGAACTTGGCCCCGAGCGCGAGCGCCTTGACGACGTCCGCGGCGCCCCTGACCCCGCTGTCGAACGTGACGACGATCCTGTCGCCGACCCTCTCGGCAATCTTCTCCAGCGCGTCCAGACTCGCGACCGCCCCGTCGACCTGCCGGCCGGCGTGGTTGCTCACCACGATGCCCTCGAACCCCAGCTCCGCCGCCCGCTCCGCGTCGTCCGCCCGCTGGATCCCCTTGATCAGGAACGGCTTCTTCCCGCCGCTGATCTCCCGCCACTTGCTCCGCGCCCAGACGGCCTTGTCCCAGCCCCACGCCCGCCCGTGCCAGACGCTGTCGATCCACGCGGCGCCCGCCTCCTCGGGCTGCTTCTCCGGGTCGATGCCCCTCTCGGCGAGCCTCCTCCGGAACACGGGATCCGAGAGACCGAGGTCGGCGCCGATGCCGCGGTAAAAGGCGTAGTTTGACGTCGCCACGTCGTCGTGGCGCCAGCCCAGCTGCCACGTGTCCGTGGTGAGCATGCACGCGTCGAACCCGCTCTCGTGCGCCCTCTTCAGCAGGGAGACGGTGAGCTCGTCGTCGTGGGGCATGTACAGCTGGAAGAAGCGCGGCGCGGCGGCGGGCGGCATCTTGGATTTGTCCGCCGCCGACGGGGCGTTGACCGCCGCCGCTCGACCGGCGTCGTTGGCGCGGGCGACGTCCTCGATGGGACACGACCCGGCCGTCGACAAGCTATAGGGAATGCCGAGTTCTCCCGCAACCTTTGCGACGGGGACTTCGCCCCCCGGGTGGTAGATTTTGTTGATGCCGACGGGCGCGATGCCGATGGGCGCCGCGACCTCGTGGCCAAAGATTGTGGTCCGCGTCGACCGCTCGTTGGTGTCCACCAGCTGCCGGGGCACAATCTTGTGGCGGTAAAAGGCCTGGCGGTTCGCCTGGTGGGTGTGCGAGAGGCCCGCGTTCGACGAGGCGTAGAGCCAGCCGTTCTGCGTCAGCTTCCTCTCGGCGAGCTCCTCGAGCTTGTCGGGATCTGAGCTATCAATCTCACGGTCAGCCAACGGCCATGGATGTTTTGTGGGATTTCTCTTTTGCGGTTTGCGACTGACGGGTGTTGAACGGCGGGACCTCGCCCTCGTTCAGCTTCCAAAAGTTCTCGCGCTGGTACAAGGCCCACGACGGCGTGTCGCGGTTCTTGATGTGAGGCGAGTTCGGATCCGACATGCTGAACAGCTCCCGTGGTGGATGGTGCGGATTTACGGTCGTGGCAACGTGCAGTTGACTGCAGGTTTTGTTCCGTTCAAAAATATCACAGTAGTCATCAGCCTGCTTGTTGTTCTCTTGACTTTAGTACTCCATAGACAGACATGGTGATGCGAGATCATCACGTCATGACGTAACCGTTGGTTCATCGTATGAGCTACGCATCCGTCCCACAGAGTCAAAAGCCCCGACGGCTTCAAACCCTTTCGGTCCAGCGGCGCTATCGTTTGCAGACTGATTACCTTGTCTCCATTTCATCTGGCCTCAGCGCCTCACTTGGCCCGGTCGGAGGGCGGTGCAGGTGATGACTCTATCGCCTCGGCAGTCTCTGCCGATATACCCATCATCAATAATAGTGGCATGGGCACGCACCAGTCATTGAAGGACTGACTTCTCGTTCATCATTGTCATTTCGCATTGGCTAACGGCTAACGGTACATATACCATGAAACAAATATAACCACAAAGCGCACCACCTCCTGGGCATTCTGGTACCCCAGACCACGCATCCGGTTGTCGTCAAAGGCAGAGACAGCAAGTAACAAGAGTGGAGTCATGATGTGCCGTTGGGAACATTACTTAGAGACGCGAGTTGAGGACGAACTCGCCAGGGGCGTGGTACGTCGGGACCCTCATCTCCAGGGCAGCGCCCGAGTATCCGAGGTCCTCGGCGACGAGCGTCGCAGCCTTCTCGCCGATGAGCAGGGCGGTCGAGTACGTGTTGCAGCCGACGTTGTCGGGGCAGATGGAGAGGTCCGCGACCTTGAGGCCCTTGACACCGTGCACGTTGAGGCGCTCGTCGACGACGCCGTGCTTGACGATGCTGTTGCCCTCCCTCGGGGCCATGGAGCAGGTCTGGAAGAGTGTTAGCTGGCTTTCGACGGACGTCCCACTTTCTTGTAGCATGATGCTGATGCGGATGATGTGGGAGCCACTTACTCCGAGACTGTGCCAGGTGGTCTCGACGTGGCGCTTGACCCATTCCTCGACGGCCTTGATGTCCTCGGCGCTGTACTTGAGTTCGTCGCGGGGGTTGTGCCGGTTGCTGCTCAGAATCTTCTTGACGTCGCACTTCCTGTCCGCCTCGTTGAGGGGCTGCGTCCAGCTGCCGTGCTGGATGCCAGCCGACAGGTTCCCGGGCAGGGCGTACGCGTTCGTCGTCGGCAGGTCGAGGTCCCTCGCGCGCGCGTCCGAGTCGTAGGCAAAGAACGGGTGCATGTTGGCCACCTCTCCGGCGTAAGCGTCCATGCGGCGGGCCGTCTCGCGAGACTTGATGTAACCCCAGACCATGGGGACCATGTCGCGCTCGTCGTTCATGAAGCCGGCGTCGAAGTCCGGGGCAGCGTACGGATCGGGCGAGGTGATGTGGGTCGAGCCGCGCGAGAAGGGATACTCGAGGAAGTGGAACATGGAGAAGAACTTGCCGGGGGGCATGACCATGTGGTCACCGAACCAGCCGGCGATGACCGAGTAGTGCATCACGGGCTTGTCGGGCTTGTTCTCAAAGTACGACTTCCAGCCGTCCTTGAAGTGGGGGGTGGGCCATCTCTCAAACTCCTGCAGTTCCTCGGGCGTCGGCCGGATCTTGACACCGGCTTCGATACCGTTGGTGGCCAGCGGGCCGGTGCCCTTGATGTTCCATTCGTCAAAGACACCTTGAACACGTGTCAGCAACCCGTGTGTCTGATCTCGCCTTGCGGCTTTGGCTTTGGCTTGTTGGCTTACGCTTCTGGACCTCGGGGTCTCCTCGGACAAAGTCGTCGAAACTCTCGGTGCCAGGTTTGGCGCGGTACGTTGAGAAGGTCAGGTAGTGGTCCTGGAAGTTGAGACCGACGCCGGGGAGGTCGACGATGGGCTCGACGCCAGCTCTGCGAAGCTTCTCGGGGTCGCCTACAGGACCGTTAGACGAAGCCGTGTGGCACGGCACGCTTCACTTACCGACGCCGGAGCGCTGGAGGATAAGGGGCGAAGACAGAGTGCCGCCAGAGACGACAATCTGCTTGCGAGCGCGGAACGTGCGGCCCTTCAGCTGGTTGGGATGAAGCGGCTTGGTAGGACTGGACAAGAGTGTGAGCGAGTGGAGGACTGATGGCGGTGGCTGCCAGGAAGAGGTGCTACTCACATGGTGCGAACACCGACGGCGCGACCATTCTCGATGATGACCTTGTCGATCTTGGTGTTGCAGGCAAGATAGAGGTTGGAGTGAACGGCCCGCGTGGCGTGGACGTAGGCGTGAGCACTGTCGCTGCGACGGCCCGTCTGTAGTATATCGAGTCAGTCACACACGCACACACTCAGTCTTCTCATGCTTAGTCGTTTGTGCTCGTGTTCCGGAAGCGAACTTGGGGCGAGTTAAGCTCACGTCTCGGTTGATCCACTTGAGCCAATGCTCGGCTCCGTGGCCAGTTGACAGATCCTGAAGGTCGTCCACGACAGGGATTCCCTGGGACTCGGCAGCTCGGAGGAAGTCATCCTTGATTGGGTATGTGCTGGGAAGAAGGACAGGTCAGCTTTGAATTTTCGGAGTGTTTTTGGGCGCTTCCGATTGCTCCCTGGCCGTCGGCGCTGGTCTCCGGACTCACTAGTTGCCAAAAGAAACCTTGATCGGTCCATCAAAGCCGTGGACGTCCCTATCGTACGGTAAGGTTAGACGGGGGGGGGCAGAGTTGGAACAAGCTTCGCCCGAACTCGCCGAGAAGGGAAACTTACCTGTTGTGGGATGCCCGCTGGTACGTCTCGTGCTTCTTCATCAGAGGGAGCAGCTCCTTGGTGGACCAGCCCTTGGCCTGGAAGTCGTCGTAGTCCGAGGCCGAGGCACGCGTGTACATCTGGCATCAAGTCAGTCGAGCTTCGTCATGTCATGATCCGCGGCTACTGACCATGAAGTTGATGGAAGAACCGCCGCCCAAAATGTTGGCGCATGGCACAATGGCCGAACGACCCGAAAGGTGCTTCGACGGCCTCGACTCGTAGAACGTGGCGGTCTTGGAGTCCAGCTTCATGTTGCGCGGGTAGATGCCCGGTCGGAACACCCATGGGTTGTTGAGATTGTTCTCACCAGCCTCGATGAGGAGCACTGAGAGCTTGTGGTCCAAGTTGGCCAACCTGTCAACGCGTGCGTGTTAGTCTTCTTCCAGAACCAACGTGTCAAGAAGTCGGATGAGACCAACCGTCCGGCCACAACACATCCCGTGCTTCCTCCGCCACAGACAATAATGTCAAACTCGTCCGGAAGTGCTCCGCTCATGGTGGCGAGACGACGCGGTTTCTTCGCTACACGACAAAAGAGGTATATAGAGTGCCGTTAATATGGAGCAGCAGTTGTTGTCAACGCAGCATGAACACCGTGCCAGTCTTGCTGTAGCACTCTTGTTGCGCTTTGGTTGATGAGATGGTGACTTCTCCAACAGGTTGTCGACGACGGGACGGTTTCTTGTTAAATAGATGAGAGAGGCTACCTACCATGGTGAGCATGAGACCATTCAGGCCGTATGGCTCCCCTGCCATCGGTTCGAGGGATGGTTCTCGACCCCGACTTTACTCCAGACCCTCCAGCATCTCAAACCAAAATTCAACAGGGAGGGAAGCAGTGAGGAGAAGCCATGGAGCATCCCCGAACACTTGCTAGGTCCCGAGCTGTGATTTGGCCCAAGGTATGCAGTGTCCGTGTCATCCGGTCTCGTTGGGCTGCGGCCTATCATCGACGCGCGTCGGCGGAAGAGTATCAACAACCCTGGGACCGTTGCATGGCATGGCGTGGCGCGGCAGCATGGCTATGCTCCCCCGATCAACAAACACGCATGCTACTCGAGCTTCCCCGCACTCTCGTCGTCAGGAGAGCTGGCTGGCTGGTTCCGTGGTGAGAAACAAAGGAGCTTAGACGCCGCATGTCGACGTACGGCTCCTACGCAGCGGCCAATGGGGACTTGCAAGGCCGAGGACAGCTCGATGCCGGCTCTTCCAGTCCAAGGCCCTCGAGGTTGACAACTTCCGCCAGCCCGAAGCTGACCTTGTCCAACACTATATCACACCTTCTTAGTTGGCGTGTTAATACCGACGGGCAATGGGGTTGACGAGACGATGATCAGCTGGTCATACTGGTTGCCGCCATCGTCGTCGTCGTCGAATCAGCCACCTAACCGCCAAGAAACAGCGAGACGGACAAAAACCGCGTGCCTGACGGGGTCTTGGAAGAGCCGCAGCTGAGAAGTCAGTCTCGAAAAGCCGCCGTGTATCCATCTTTGGAGCTCTGGTTTGTATCATGCTGCGAGCATTGGCTGTCGAACCATACCTAGCTACCGCAGTAATGGGTAGATGGCCGACAATCAGGCATCATAACAAGAGACAGCTGGCTTGCCGGAGCTTGCCGGAGCTGGTCGGAGCTCGTTCCATTGGCTTCTCCACATCCTCCACTCTTCGTCTATTTTCCCATCCTTGTTCCATCTCTGCGCCTTTGTTGCCTTTCCCCTCACCACCTCAGGGACAGCAGCCATCGGAGGCTTGCTGGATCCGATGATACCGCGGGGACATTATCCGGGGATGGGTTCACTGCCGCTGTCGCCCCGCGTGCTGCACCCCGCAATTCAAAGTCCGGGGTATCACGGGGTAGCTTTACGAAGAATCCTACACGTTGGCCGTCTCTCCCAATCCTTCAACGTCCATCTGCAAGCCAAATCCCGACTCCTACTGTGTGTGTAGTGCAAGTAGCTCCAGTCATGAGAAGGTAGGTTCAGAGAGAAGAAATGACGAGTCAGGAAGTGTTGACGTCAAGCTCATTCACCGAGCTATCCCCGAGGTGTTGGTCGCAGAGTTGAAGTCTAAGCTTGATGTGCCAACTCTTGGCTAGATCGAGCTTCACGATTGGAGGCTTTGTAACGTGCCCAGCCGTCTCGCCACCTCCCTCCAACGTTGCGGGCTTTGCCTGCGTGTCTTCATGCCGCCCGGTTGAGTCGAGAGGACTGCCGAGTACGCAGTACAGATCAAAATAGCTGCTTGCGCCGACCGCTGGCAGGACGACGAATCGTTGCCGCAGTCAAGTCGCCGCCTCCCTGTCGTAACGCGCGACTCCTGCATGCATGCGAGCTATGTCGAATCCCACAGTACTGTGCAAACACATCCCACGTCTAGACCCTCGAGGTTATCCGCTGATGGTGGGGTCCCTTCATTCCGAGCCCATTCCCGTCAGAGATTGTGACGACCAATGGTACTAGGCGTTTCGAGCATTCGGCCAATGTTGCGTCTCTTCTCTCCAGCCATTCGCTGATATTTCCAGCATCGTCCAAAGAGAAGCCCCCAACGCCGGGCGAGTGTGTGTGGTGCCATTGCCAAGCACCTGGAGCCCGTCTCCTCATCGGACTGTTCCCAAAGTTTCTGCTCCAAATCCCTTCCCAATCCACGAGGCGCAAACGGCAATTGGGGGTTCCCATGGCTTCTTCCGTCTCAAAGCTCGGTCGACCACCTTCGTCGCCGTCATGAAAATAGGGCAATTCCATTCTCGGACTCCCTCCAAGCCTAGACCTTGTCATGAGGTCCTTTAGAGTTTCGACCACATATCAGCCGGAGAGAAGACATCGGTACCAAGTATTAGTGCACTGCTGGGGTTTTCACATGGTTCGTGACAAGTGTAGCTCAAGGTGAGGCGTTTACACGGCGAGCGAATCAGCGAGTGCCCTATATGGGACGATAGGCACGATGGACAAGCAGCTCCTCTGTGGTGGCCCAAAGCGATCGTGTTCCTCGATGTTTGTATGGGCGCCGCCGCAGCTCCCACAAGGGCAGTCACGATCATTCGTCGACGGGGTAGGTGCATGACAGCTGCAAGGTCATCTTCACCCAGGTTCGCCCGGTCAACGCAGAACGCAACCAGGATCGAGACCTCTCAGTGGCTGTTTTGGATCCGCGTCGTTCATCAATAAGCCTGCCTATATCGGTGCCAACGCCAATCCCGAGATATCTGCAGAAACACTCGAGGTTGCAAACGACAAGAGCAGCACACCTTGCTGCATGCCCAGATGACCAGAGGTCACACTTGGAAGCGGGGGCCTCGGGAAGCAAAGCAGCCTGCCCGACGCCCGCTCGTACCGGACTGAAGTGCCTGAGTGCGTATTTGCCAGCATGGCCATCACTGCGTATTTGCCATGGTGGAACTGTTGTCCAGTCCACAGTGGACCGACCGGTGAGAGACGCCGTTCCGATATTGGAAAATGCGTGCCTCGGCTGCATCGAAACTGGACAAGGTTTCAAGCCGGTGTGGTTGGATAGAAATGTTATCGATCTCCGATCAGTTGCCCCGGAATATCCGTACTGCCCCGGAAAACGGGCTGTTTTGTGGGTATGCCGCGTCTGACAGAGAACCGAGTGAGACATTGAACGCAGACAACCGTAAATATGACGGTAGGTGCTGTTTTGCGGATATCTTCAGCCGAACATCTTCGAGTCCGACGACGAGGAGTATGCAGGAAAAGAGGGGGAAAGCTCCAGCAGCGTCCAGATGGGACAAAGGATTCTTGTCTGGACCACCCCCCGCACACTTGGCAGAAGTACCCCGCGACCACGCCGCAGAGTCTGCAGAAGTGCGAATGTTTGGCTGTGGGTGACAGACAAAAATGCATAGACAACGGCCGGGTTGTCGTCAGCGATGATGAGCGGAAGTGTGATGGGCAAGACGAGCAAAAGAGAACGAGTAAGAGCCGTTACCGACAGCTTGACCATAATTGCCGGGGGCCAACGGGACATAACCGAGGCCGCCCTTGTCTAACGACGGCACGCAACGACCATCCTTATTCGAGCTGGACCACGGCGCGGCAGACGCTGGAGAGGAGGACCAAGGGGACATGGTGCTTTAAAGTGTCGTCGTTTGGATCCTCAAAGCTGGCACAGTTCAAAACAATGTCCATTATGTTGACAAGTGAGGCTGACTGAGCTAGCGGTCTGTAGACATAGGGCGTCTGCCATCGAGAACGATGGTCGAAATTGGCTTTGGTGGGAAAAGGGAGACAGACCTCGATCGATAATGATGACTTCCGCGACTTTCAAACTGTCAGACAACTATCCTGCTCAGATCTGGTCCAATGCGATTGATGGCTCACCAGTGCGCAGCACCGGAACACATGAAACAGCGGAAGGTCTGCACCTCAGTGGACCAAGAGCCATTGTATCCCGAGCGTGAGGACAAAGGTTGACTAGATTAGTAGGATCGGGAACCAAGTACAAGACACCGTCATCTCCGAGTTTTCAATCGAAATGAGGACGTATTTTTGTATCGCTGGCGAAAAAGGCGGAGATTCAACCCAGCAACGTCGTCCCCCAAAGAGACTTCCAAAGGGAAACAGTCAAGTCCAACGGCTGACACTTATGTATGCTCCCGTCGGGCTTTGTGACAGTTCTCGATGGGCTGTGCATCGGGGTTTGAGTCGTCTTCGGCAGACGTGGCTAACATGGCCGAGGCTGCTGCGAACCGTCTTGCGATGCATTTATGGCGACTTGGTGACGCAGACCATCCCAATCGACGTGTTGTGGTGGCATTTGCCTGCGACACCTCATGCTTGTTGAAGTCAAAAATGCTCCTCTTCGCTTAAGATCGACTGCAGGCCGCTCCGCCAGGCTGCTGGTATGTTCGACTCAACTTTGCTCGGCACGTTGTATGTCCGGCCTGGAGAGGTAAGAGCAGAACGAGGCATAGGCCGAAGAAGGGCTCAAGAATCGAGATGCAGCTAATTTAAATGAGATGGAGCAATGACGGACACTGAAGACCGGAGCTCGCCTGCTTTCTCCTGATGACGCTCGGCCGAGAATGGAAGCCTGGCAGGTACTGCGGAGTATTATGTCAGCCGCATCCACATACCACCTTAGCATCAAAATGACGACGTAATCCGCACTTAGCTAAGACGCTTACATATACGTACACAAGGCAAAATCTCGCTTGGGAGCGGGGTCTTGCCTGCAACGAACGGCTTACGTTAAGCCCCGTTGACCTACAGTTAGTCCTCAACCCCAGCTGAAGGCAGATCAGGCCTCCGTCTCCGTCTCCGTCTCCGTCTTCGTCGGCCCCGGGCCCCGGTGGGCTGAAGAAGTCGACGCCAACGACGGGATCACTAAGAACCCCCTTGCTGCGCGCAAATGGCCTACCTACTACAATAATTCATCGTTGTACCTAGTGGTCCCGCTGTCGGCTGGCTGCCCCAAAGATGCATTAGGTTGCGCCGCACATTCGGACGACATGAAACTCTTTTCGCGCACAAAGGACAAGACCTCAGCAAAGAACACCATCATACTGGCTATGAAAACATCGCTCATGGTTCTGCTATCCACAAGCCTTCTGGCCAAACCCCTTTGCTCACTTCGCTAAGGCTTCAGATCTAATCCCAATTGCTACAGATATGTTCTTCCTGTCTAATTTGAAGTTGCTTGAGGTCTCAAACACAGTGCAACTCGGCTGGCAGATAGGGGGCCCCCTGCTCACGTGCCTCGCCGCAACAGATCGACGCAGGGCTCTTGGCTCTTCGTGTTCGAACCAGAAAGGGCCGACTGCGCATCTGCTGCCAGGCAACTGCGAGGACAGGCTCGAATCCGCAACGTGAGTTGGGTTTCCAAATGATGCTATTTCTAGGTCTTGGGCTCGAATGCGTGTCAGCATCGCGGGATGTCAATATCAGGTGGTGTAGGTTGCCCACCCCAAATAATTGACAGCCTCCTCATGTGGTTCCCCGTTGGTTGACTAGAGTTACCGACTCGAGCCGGAAGCGTGATAAACCATGTCAGCGTGTTGAACCCAACAGCCACGGGACAAGTACATGCAAGTACCTATGCGGCTGCTGACATGTACAGTACTGGAAGTTCCCAGCATCAACAATGGACAAAGAGCACAGCTCGTGGCACCAAAAGGATCTTCACTGCTAAGAGAATAGGGGATGGAACATCCGTAGGGGGGCGTGGGTTGAGGATTGAGGAGATGGTGCTTTTGTAAGCATGTGGCTTCAAAGATAATAAACACTGTCCAAGTCTCGTACCTGCGGCAGCTCGTATCCACTTCCTCTCGACGGCTCTCGCCTCTCTGTTCTCGCTTAACGTCTTCAAGCTCCCTTAACAAGTTAAAACTGGGGCGCACTCCATGCCTCGGTACCTTTCGTCGCTCACTCCGTACAGTGCGGACTTGGAAACCGGGCGTAACCAGGCGCAGGCTCGAAATGTGACTTCATCATTGCCCCCTTCCCCTTCCCCTGGGGTTCGGTTCTCCTTACTGTGAAGCACAGCGCAGCTACATTACCAGGCACCACCTACTAGGTAGCTTGGTGCACCGCCTCCCGCTGTGGAATCAGCCTGCAACTGCTGAGGCTGCACCGCACCGCGCCTTCCCGAGTCTGCTCTAAGAGCTGCCACCGTGATTTGCGTCGTTTGTTAGGCTACAGGCCGCTGTCCGCGGATCGAGCCAAGAGACTTGACCCCTGAGATTAGTTACCTATGTGCAATGTACGGAGTATAGCAATTCGTGAAGTATACGCATAGCGGTATACTCGGATCAGCGACGTGGCTCGGTTTGGTTGTGGCTGCTCATGGTGTTCTTGCCCGGGTACGTAGTGTAGTGACCCGAGGTAGGTAGGTATCTAGGTACCTATCGTCTCGCTGTCCTGGCATTGGCACTCTCAAGACGATGTCCGTATACTGAATTCCCAATAATTATGCTTCTTCCCCTTTTCCCCTTTTCTCCTGGGCCAGCCATGTCTGATGGCAATCAATCTTCACTGTCCCTGCTACACTTTTTGACTGTCACTACCTTATCTAGATGCGTCACGCTGTGGCTCATCATTGCATTGAGTTACTGCAAGTCTATTTGGCTTACCTACTAGGTAGGCACGTGAGGTAAAGGCACAGTGCCTACGTAAGCTGGTAGATAGGTACCGCTGTCTTCAGCAAAAGGTACCTCGCCTGGCTCCGAGCCAAGCAAAACCAGTATGGACCTACGCTGGCCGCTTGTCTCACCACGGTCCCTCACCTCTACGGATACTTCCAGTTGCCTTCTCCCTCTCCAACCTTTCAGCGCATTTGCACTGCACTGCACTGCACTGCACCACCACAACCACAGCGCACTCACAGACACTTGGTCCCAAGGAGAGGGGGCGTCTTTTGCGGGGTTCCTCCAGCGAGCGAGCGAACGAGCGTCTTCATACGCAACCTCGAACCTCCACCAACAAATCACGAGCCTAGCGACTCCTTCTCTTGCATTATCTACCTCAACCTCACCTCGCCTACCTTTGTCGACTGGCGGTACTGCCTCCTTCCAACACCCAACTACCTTCCTCGTCCGGTTTTGTCCCGCCCGGCAAGGAGACGACGACAATTTCAACACCTTCTCGTTCTCTCGTCTCCTCTAACGTCGCCTGTTCGCCTGCTGCGCATTCGGCCCAGTATCCCCGTTTCCGTCAAAATGTCGTGGAGACTCACGAAGAAGCTCAAGGAGACCCATTTGGGTCCCTTGGCCAACACATTCTCCCGTTCGCCGTCAACGTCAACCATTACCGACAGCAGCGAAAAGCCTCAGCCCAACCCTACCGGCTCTGCGACACCTTCCAATGAAGGAACCATCGGTACGCACCCACGCCCAGTAGCCCCCTTTTCGTTCGTGGTGTTCTCTTCACCTCCTACCTCAGCTGCAACCGCAACCGCCCCGCGCTCCTTTTTCTGACCATCGCAGCTGCCTCCGAGGCGATGGCGCAAGCCCCAGTCGTCAACCCTCCGAAGCCTGGTATTCTCGTCGTGACGCTGCACGAGGGTTCGGGATTCTCCCTACCCGAACAACACAGACAGGCCCTCGCCTCCTCACACCCTCAAGGTTCGCTTTCCACTGGTGGCGCCCTCAGCGTCGCTGGCTCCGTACGTCCTGGTTCCTCTCAACGAGTGGCCGGCTCCTTCATCAACGGCGCTGCTCGTCCACAGACCTCGGGCGGCAGTGGCTTCAGCGGTATCCCCACCAATCATGGCAGGATTTCCGGCAAGTACATGCCTTATGCCCTCTTGGATTTCGACAAGATGCAGGTTTTCGTCAACTCGGTCGAGGGTACACCAGAGAACCCCTTGTGGGCTGGAGGAAACACACAGTACAAGTTCGACGTGTCCCGTGTGACGGAACTCGTCATCCACCTGTACATCCGTAACCCAATGGCCCCTCCCGGAGCCGGTCGCAGCCAAGACATCTTCCTTGGTGTCGTTCGCATCAACCCACGTTTCGAGGAGAAGCAGGCCTTCGTCGAGGATCCCAAGCTGAGCAAGAAGGACCGCGAGAAGGCTGCATCCGAGTTCGCCAGTCGCGAACGAGCCCGCGGCCAGAGCGGAGTCGATTGGGTGGATGTGCAGTACGGAACCGGAAAGCTCAAGATTGGCGTTGAATACGTCGAGACCCGCGCAGGCAAGCTCAAGATTGAGGATTTTGAGCTCCTCAAGCTGGTTGGCAAGGGCAGTTTCGGCAAGGTCATGCAGGTGCGCAAGAAGGACACGAACCGCATCTACGCCCTTAAGACGATCCGCAAAGCCCACATCATCTCTCGTTCCGAAGTCGCCCACACGCTCGCTGAACGTTCGGTGTTGGCACAGATCAACAACCCCTTCATTGTCCCTCTCAAGTTCACCTTTCAATCTCCCGAGAAGCTCTACTTCGTGCTGGCCTTTGTCAACGGTGGCGAGCTGTTCCATCACCTGCAAAAGGAACAGAGATTTGACGTCAACCGCTCACGATTCTACACGGCGGAGCTCATGTGCGCCCTAGAGTGTCTTCACGGCTTCAACGTCATCTACCGCGACCTCAAGCCCGAGAACATTTTGCTCGACTACCAGGGCCACATCGCCCTCTGCGATTTTGGTCTTTGCAAACTCGACATGAAGGATGAGGACGCGACCAACACCTTCTGCGGCACGCCCGAGTATCTGGCGCCTGAACTCCTTATGGGCCAGGGCTACAACAAGACGGTGGACTGGTGGACGCTGGGTGTTCTCTTGTACGAGATGCTCACGGGTCTGCCTCCCTTTTACGACGAAAACACGAATGAAATGTACCGCAAGATTCTGTCGGAGCCTCTCCATTTTCCCGGACACGATGTTGTCCCTCCGGCAGCCAAGGATCTTTTGACCAAGTTGCTCAACCGTGATCCCAAGGAGCGTCTTGGTGCCAACGGGTCTGCCGAGATCAAGGCTCACCCCTTCTTCCACGCCATTGATTGGCGCAAGCTCCTGCAGCGCAAGTACGAGCCGGCCTTCAAGCCCAAGGTGGTAAGTAGCGACGCAGACACGTACCCCAGCTTGATGACACAGCTAACGACGCCCCGTGAAGACCGACGCTCTCGATACGGCCAACTTCGACCCCGAGTTTACGTCGGAAGCACCGCAGGATTCGTACGTGGAGGGCCCGATGCTCTCGCAGACAATGCAGAACCAGTTCCAGGGCTTCAGTTACAACCGACCGATTGCGGGATTGGGCGACGCCGGCGGAAGTGTTAAGGACCCTTCGTTCGTGGGCAGCATCCAGGACCGGTGAGTGTGACGGACGGGCTCTCAAGTGCAAGCCGTGATTTGCGGAGGGTATAGAAAGCATTTGAAGTGGTGTGGATTTGGTGATTCAGTTTTCAGGGGTTACCTCAGCTTAAGAGCAAAGCGAACGGACGCAGTCGGGTCCGAGTCGCGTGCGCGCAACAGCTTGCGTCTTCGTCTTTGTACGGCGTTCTGGAATGGGCATGATGACGCCTAGGGGAAAACGGAATGTAGAAAGGCACAGACATGGAGCAAGCAGACAGACAGATGAATGGCTAAGCATCTTCCATGGCAATCACGGGAATTGGAGGGTCTAGTGAGATGCAGTGGGGGTGACTACACGCATCAGCGACAAGGAGTGTGAGTGAAGCCAACGAGGCTCTCGTGACGTGGTATTGAGAGCGAGGGTCCTTTGGCCGGGTAGGTCTCTTAAATTATTAGAGTCCAGTAGATGCATGCATGAGCCTTGCTCCTGGGCCGGGACGCGTCTGATGTCGGGCCCGGGCGTCGGATCTGTCGGGGCGGACTGGGTCGGTCGGGATCGAGTAAGCGACGGGCAGGTAAGAGCTTGAAATCACCACCGATTCAGACAGACCGATCGATGGCCCGTAAACTTGATCCGGTCTCGCACACACGATGCTCGGGGGGGATATTGTTGCGTGTCGTTCGGATGGAAAATTGGCTAGCCACGGCTAGGATGGTAATAAGGCATACGAGCGTATGTATCCGTGTGCATACTAGGTGTGTACACTGCTGAATGGTAATACACGCAGTAAAGCAGAGATTGGTTATTAATAGCGAATGGGCATCGAGGCATTTCATGTCAGTCTAGCCCACGACGTCCGGTGAAGCATTACCCCGAACACTTTGGACGATATGTGCTATTATGCGGTGCCATCTTCTGCAGTATTACGTACGGAGTATACATGCTAAAATAGAGAGGGGCGGTTGAAAAGTCGAGCTGTCCTCGAGACAGCTGAGTGGGGTCCAGGCGGCTCATCGGACATAGCAGACCCAGCTGGCGATGCCAATCGGTACGGGTGCATGACGAATGGCGATCGGCGATAGGCGATTGGGTGCTCCGTAAGAGAAACTCGGAGACCAGCGAATCCATGCGATCCGTGGGAGTTGAACGGGTGGGATGCGGCGATTCGGGACGTTTTTGAGGGTCACATTTCTGGTGGGAGGGAAAGTCAAGGTACGGAGTACTCCGTACATACGCAGTAATGGGAGGCGCGAAGCGGGGCCGCGGAGGGGATAAAGAGATGCCATTACCAACAATTTTTGTTTTGTTTTGGGATGTGAAGCATCGTTTGTTATGTAATCCTTTTCCGCTTCGGTGGTGACAGGACCGGGATGGACGGAGAAATTGTGCAAAAATGTCAAGTTGCGGGTGATTTATCGTGGCAGCTGTCGACCTGTAGCCTATGTGTGCTCAATTAGACCATCATATGACAGTCATTGGCGTATCGATTCCTGCATTCTCCCATCGCCAAATCTGTCTCGGGCAAATCATCAATTGCTGCTGCTGTCGTTTACTGAGCGCCCGCTTTACGTCGTCATTATTACTCCGTACGCCTCATTTCAAGGCACCTTGCATCGTAGAGACGGACGAACCTGTGCTGAGGTAAGCTCCGCTATCGAAGCAAGGTAACCCTGCCTGCGACCCCAAGCTCTTTCAAGCTGTCCTACATACTTGTACAAGTAGGTTGGTGGATGTACCTATGATACTTGAGATCCGTATGCCACAACGCAAAGCACCATCAACGAGCTCCAAGTTTTGTCGTGAATGTTTGTCGTGAATGCTGTTCCGAAGACCGTTGTATCATATTGACTCCTTCGCCAAACAATTGCTTCAACTACTAAACAGAACAACGGGCTTTGCGGAGAACGGCAGAGCTCAATTATCAGCGGCATCCCATTCGCGCCCTACAGCGTCATCCCGCCCACGGTCAGAGCTCGGTGCCCCCCTCCCAGCGTTTTGTGCTGCCCCGCGACGCAATTACCCCTCCATGCCAGACACCTACCTACATAGGTACATCGTAATTAGTAGATACCCCACCCCGTTAGCCCTTCCCATCGCCGAGTACCTCAGGTAGGTAGGTACGGATACTCGACCTTGCCTGAGCAGGTGCACCACTCTGATCCAATTCCCACTCCACGTCCTCCCGCGTCTGTCCAGCCCACACCTTGCTGCCATTGTCAGTCCACGATAACTGGCGCCGCGCATTACTTTTCCCCTCTTCTCCTTGGTCCCGTCTCTCGGTCAACTGCGTCCACTGAAATCATCTCGTTACCCTTCCTGAGAGAGACTCCTAGCTTACCTTCCGAACTCCCACGAAGAACAGTATTTACAACCGCTTCAAGACTCGAACGATTCCCGATACAAAATGCCTCAAGCCTCCAGCCTTCCCGCCTGGGCCGAGCTCCAGGCTCACCGCGATAATGTCGGCAAGAACTTTGTCCTCAAGGAGGCCTTCGCCTCCGACCCCGACCGCTTCGCCAAGTACAGCCGTACTTTCAACAACGACGCCTCCGGCACCGAAATCCTCTTCGACTTCTCCAAGAACTTCCTGGCCGATGAGACTCTCGATCTCCTCGTCAAGCTGGCCGAGCAGGCCAACCTCGAGAAGAAGCGCGATGCCATGTTTGCCGGAGAGAAGATCAACTTCACCGAGAAGCGTGCTGTCTACCACACTGCACTCCGCAACGTTGGCGGCTGGGACATGAAGGTCGACGGCGTCGACGTCATGAACAACGACGGTGGCGTCAACTCCGTCCTCGAGCACATGAAGGAGTTCTCCGAGCAGGTTCGCAGTGGCGAGTGGAAGGGCTTCACTGGCAAGAAGCTCACCACCATTGTCAACGTAGGTATCGGCGGTTCCGACCTGTAAGTCATTGCCTTTGCGTCTCCGCCTACGCCTGTTCCCACCCATTAACTTTCCTCCAGCGGCCCCGTCATGGTCACTGAGGCCCTCAAGCACTACGGTGCTAAGGATATGACCCTCCACTTCGTTTCCAACATCGATGGCACCCACATGGCTGAGGCCCTCGCCAACTCGGATCCCGAGACCACCCTCTTCCTGATCGCCTCCAAGACCTTCACCACCGCCGAGACCACCACCAACGCCAACACTGCCAAGTCGTGGTTCCTGGAGAAGACCGACAACAAGGGTGAGATCGCCAAGCATTTCGTTGCCCTGTCTACCAACGAAGAGGAGGTCACCAAGTTTGGCATCGACGCCAAGAACATGTTTGGCTTTGAGAGCTGGGTCGGTGGCCGCTACTCTGTCTGGAGTGCCATTGGTCTTTCCGTCGCCCTCTACGTCGGCTACGAGAACTTCCACAAGTTCCTTGCTGGTGCTCACGCCATGGACAAGCACTTCCGCGAGACTCCTTTGAAGGAGAACATTCCCGTCCTCGGAGGTCTTCTCAGCGTGTGGTACTCTGACTTCTTCCAGGCTCAGACCCACCTTGTGGCTCCGTACGTCCTCGCATCGCATACTTCATCCTCTTCCAAACTGACATGAGTAAAACAGCTTCGACCAGTACCTGCACCGCTTCCCCGCCTACCTGCAGCAGCTGTCAATGGAGTCCAACGGCAAGACCATTACTTCGGACGGCACCCCTGCCAAGTACACCACCGGTAAATAAATCACCCAACTCTGTGTCTCTCGAAAAGTGTCGGGCTGACATCTTGCTTGACAGGTCCAATTCTCTTTGGCGAGCCCTGCACAAATGCCCAGCACTCCTTCTTCCAGCTCGTCCACCAGGGTACCAAGCTGATCCCCGCCGACTTCATCCTGGCAGCCAAGAGCCACAACCCCATTGGCAACGGTGTCCACCAGAAGATGCTCGCGTCCAACTACTTTGCCCAGGCTGAGGCCCTGATGGTTGGCAAGACTGCAGACGAGGTCCGCGCTGAGGGTGCCCCCGATGAACTTGTTCCTCACAAGATCTTCCTCGGCAACCGCCCGACCACTTCCATTCTCGTTGGTGGCCACATCGGCCCTGCTGAGCTGGGTGCGCTGATCGTCTACTACGAGCACCTCACCTTCACCGAGGCTGCCGTCTGGGACATCAACGCCTTCGACCAGTGGGGTGTTGAGCTCGGCAAGGTCCTTGCCAAGAAGATTCTCAAGGAGCTTGACGAGTCTGGTAACGGTGAAGGCCACGATGCTTCCACTGGTGGTCTGATTGGTGCTTTCAAGAAGTACTCCAACTTGTAATGACTAATAGCGTTGTTCTTGGCTGTTTTTAAAATTGGAAAGGGACGGGCTCAGCTCTGGAGCATTATCAAACAGTGAAGATTTCCCTCTACTTGTGTTGATTTCGTACTACACTACTGTTACTCGCAAGCTGAACCCCAGAGTATGAACATTGCTTAGCACACCCATTGAGGGACACGAGAGCGTCGTGGTCCGGGTAGGCCCGCAGTCCAATCAGCGTGCCCATATGCGATGGTCCCGGTCGTGTCTCTCTCAGCCCGCGCTCGGTGGGGGAGAGCCGTCCTGCGTGGCTCGAGTGACACTGCATCGCATTTCTGAACGCGTCGGGGCGGTGTTGTTCCAGCTTCTCAAAATGGCGACTCTCGGCAAAAGGGAGCATATCGGAATTCGAGGCATGTAGTATGCGGACAGCTTTGGACTAGGCGGCAGTGGTGCATCACGTTTTCGTGATCCGTTACTTTGAGCACGTGAATTCGCCGGAACTCTTTTTTGCCTTTTGTAATCAGCATGGGCATTTGGCATACCTTCAGTATAATTCGACTGCCGGCAGTTATGAATCCTTGTTCGTACAGCATCTTCCGATATCAGTCACGATGAACCCTTTTAGAGTTGACGTCTCAACTGGTTTCTCTAGTCTACTCGGCGTGACAACGCTTTCAAAAAGGCTGACTAGACCGTTTCAACGAGGATACTTGATCTGATACCCGTGTTCCTCTTCTCCGGAATGCTGAATCACAGCACATGGATGGACGTTCAGAAAGGGCATCGCTCGACATTACTGCTGCACTGCTACCGGCTTTTCGTCGAGTCTTTGTAGTGAGATGGTAATGTTTGATGTAATCGAACTATCATCTCGTAGTTGATCATGCGCATACGAGTAGAGCAAGGGCAGATGGCTCTGCTGGGCTCACTGCCGACAATCCTCGTCACTAAAGCGTGTTGTGCATCGCTTTCGCCTCAACAGGGACGATTGCTGACAATCTTGTGTATGATTTGAAGGATGATTCGCAGATATTACGATTCCCGACAAAACAGTTGCTCCTGGAAACTACACCAAGATGTGCACGTGTCTGAGAACGACCGATAACTAACACGGGTACTCGAGCTGTGAAGCGTTCCGTCCACCCGACAATGCCACCAACAAGGTCACGCCAATCGTGAATGCTGGATGTCGTAAGTTGCCTGTGACCATCTCTTTCTTTTCCAACCAAGCCACAGTAACACGCACGATGGCCAACGACGGAGCAGACTTTCAGATGGCAAATGTCGGAATTGTTACGGCCAATACGTTGCGTGGCGCTTTCGTATCAATCAAGGCTCGCCTGGCGTGCCATCGATTCGACTCCTGCAGCTTGCGATACTAGTCATAAACTCAGCTGAACAGGTGCAAGACGAGCCTCGCGAGGTGTGATGGGCCGGCCTCTGTAGACTCACGATGAACAAGACATGACGTTACCACTGCGAGATCCCATGTCTGGAAGAGATTCAAAAAGGCCGTTAGGTGTAGCCGACGTGCTCGAGCCGTTTCCACAAAACTTTCGATGCATCTTGACCGATCTTGGTTCGCGAGCTGGACTTAGACGGGCATGTCATCAGCGCTGTCATATACCGGTAAACGGACCTAAACACACAAAGGGCAGAAGCCAAACGTGCAAGATTCAAAGCATCGATCGAAGAAGAGTACGATCTGATCTGAATCACAAGCTGATGAGTAAGGCAGCCGATCCATCACCTCACCCCCGACCGACCGGACCCAAAATTGTCGTCAACCTCGCCTCACGCATATCCACCCCCTAAGGAGTTGATCACAACTAACCCACACGTTGACTTCACGATGTCCGATTTCCACGAAAATCGGGGTTTCAAATCTTCACCTACACATCACCACCTCCGCCAGCTAGTGTAATCCATCAAAAGTCCCAGCATGCCCGCCCTCCGGACCGCTCGGCCGATTCCACATCGCCCTCCTTCACGAGGCTCTCCACGCATCGATCGCCAGGGGCACACGGCCCAACCCAAAGTGACTTGGCCATGATGCCCTGCTCGCCACGCGTTCGCAGCCCAACCGCAATCGCCCGCCGTCCAGTGCCCGTCAGACCGCGTACACTACTTCATCGACCGCGGTATTTCGTGTGATCATGCTCTCGCTCGTCCAGACCCGTCTTTCTCATGGGCCCCCCCTTCAGAAACCCGTCCCCACCCGCCGCGTTGATCGGCGTTCTCTACACAGACGGCATGGAGCCCGTCAGCGACCTCTAATCCACAAAAACCAAGAGCGTGATGCTCCAGCCCTGGGGTTTCGCTATCTTCCTCACACACTGCCAGCAGAAGGGGGCTTCCAACGGAAGACCCAATTTTGAGAGATGCGGAGGTGGATTCCGCCAGCACAGACTCTTCTTCTCCACGAAACTGCGTCCTCATCACACTTTATGGAGCATCGTGTTTTATCTCCACGAACAAAGTCGACAAGCCTGCAGATATCTATCCCTGGGCATATCCATAATCTCCAACGAAGAAGCTCCGCTGGTTGGTCTGGGGAGCAAAATCAAAATACAAGTAGCCTGCTGTGGAGAAGTCCTCAAGTTGGGCATCGAACGTCCCATCGCGTCTGGGCTGGACGGCCACGAGGACGACGCATAGGAGGTGCAGCTCGGCGCACGTTGCACAGTAAGACTTCTCGCTCGGTGCAAATGGGTGCGCGTGTCGCCACAGGCTCAAGTCTGGACCAGATGATCGGCATATCGTGCCTGCCCGCACCACCAGAAACCAGAGAAACTGATCACATCGTAGTAGTCTTGGTCACCGCAAGTAAGCCAGGGCGAGGCACGAGGGCCTGCACCAGTGGTCCGCAACGCGTAAAGCATAATGGAATGGCCATCTCACAGTCGCGGTCGCCAAGGGTGTCTGACTGTGCCGGGTCCCCGACGGCCGGACACCGTGGTTGGCGCCGGTCTTCCCTACCTTCGCCATGCGGTACTGCAACGGCCAAGCTGCCGCCGAGCCTTCGGGTTCCCATGGTGAGAAGCAACGGCATCGGCATCGGTCTTGTTCGTCAACTTGGGCCATATCGAGGCTTGTGGGTCGACTATAACAAGACACGTATGACTTGACTGGTAAACTCGCTCTGCCAGTGCTTCATGAAGCCAAAGCACCCGTCAAAATATATGCCTCGGTTCCATCCGGATGTGTTTCATCTTCATGAGATATTGGTCGGCCGACCACGTCGGGAAAGCATCAAATGGCTCAGCCGTGATATGCGCAGTCGCTGGCGCAGTCAAATGAGAAAAGGGCTACCCTTCTCTGGGTGTGTATTGGAGGAAATCGGCCCCGCTCCTGAGGACACCCACGATGTCCAGACTGGGCAAACCGCCGGGCCTCCCTTTTGGCCGTGGTGCATGGGGTCAGCCTGTACAGCGCTCGTGGTCCCAAGAATAGCCAACCAGCAGCTGTGATGGATGATACACAGTCCATCCTGTCATCCACGGCGTGACAATGAGGGAATCAACGAGTCAGTCTCGTGAATTGATTTGCACCTCATCGTTCATGTGCAGCGCGGGCACGAGCCCCTCACTGATACACTACCTTCAGTCCTCTGGTCGGGACAACGGCTCGTCCTCCGTTTGTTGTGTTCCTGGCTGTGGAAAATGCAGCATCACTTTCCGCATCCGATCTGTGCAATATGACGGACGGCCCAGGTACGCCTTCGCGAGATGTACTTCTCAAGCCGGTGATGTTGACAATTCAAAGGCCGCTGGAGTCGTTCGCCGCAGCCGCGGCAAAAGCATAGCCCACACCTCTCCAGTCTCTTGGGTCACTTGATCAGCGCGGCATCGACTAGTCAGACTCTCATGTGAAATCGCCGT
This sequence comes from Colletotrichum spinosum, assembly GCA_004366825.1. Taxonomy (NCBI): domain Eukaryota; kingdom Fungi; phylum Ascomycota; class Sordariomycetes; order Glomerellales; family Glomerellaceae; genus Colletotrichum; species Colletotrichum spinosum. The sequence goes on along the minus strand of QAPG01000005.1, from coordinate 403,473 downwards.
CCTCAACGTGTCTATGTTCCTGTTGATCCATCACCATCTTTGGTACCCGTATCGTCTGGGGTAATCCACTTCGAGCTTGCCAGCGACCCAAGCACTGCTTTGACCACCGTTTATCTTGTGGGATGGACGGTTGAAGCTTGATGAACAGCAGGTTGCCGGCTGAAAATGGCAATATATATTGAACATCTCGATGACTTCTCCACGATAAACCCTATGAGACTCGTATGCTGCGACAAGACCCCGTTAAACTGGCGGTGAAGTCTGCGTTTCTGGCTCATGAGTAAATGGCGGTGGCGTCAAGTTTCCTGGTCATCTCTGAGCGCGCCCAACAGAACAGAAGCCCCCAAAGTGCTATTACGTAGGATCTCACGATGTTAGTCGGCAGTCGTTTCCTATGAGTCGAATGACGTGCTAGGCGGCCCAGGGTCTGGCTAAGAGAATCGTAAGGGCCCAGTTTGGCGTAGACGGATGAGGTGAGGGAATGACGGGTCCATTTGGTTCTGACAAACTCCATCAACTTGGCGGACAGCGATTGTGAGGTGCAAGTCGCGCCAGCCGAGCCAGGACCAGGATCTCCGAGCTAAACTCACCCCCCGGGCATAGCATCTGAAGAAGTACCGTGACAAACCTAGGTCAGAGCGTCTCAAGAGGACCCTTGGTGCCTAGGGTTTCCTGGTGCAGAAATTCGAGCAGCCCACACTAGATGCATCCAATCAGATTGTAGGACCAAGTACTGCTGCGGAAAGGGTTCATGGTCCCAGCAGAATTTCGCGGGTGTGAAAGCATGGGACAAAGTCAACTATGACGCACGCCAAGACTTGAAGCCGAAGGATGTCCTTCGTGGGTCGCATACTAAATATTGTCTGCTGAGGTATCCGTCAAATAGCGCAAAGACATCCGGGAGTTGTCTGTCGTGGAGACCATCTCTTGAACTACCCTGTTGCAGCAGACACCATTGTTAGGTCAGGTGCGGCTAATGCTGCTTTTTTTGCTGCGAGATCGTGAGAGGACAGGGGCGGTCTTTTCGCTGCTCTGACAGTACGACTGTATCCGTACGGTGTCCTACGTATTCTGCTTGGATATGTCCGATGCCGCGTTCAGCGCCATTCATTCCCCACCCATAGACAGCGGACGGTTCTTACTCCTGTCGTGTAGTAACAGGGACTGTTTGTCATGAATGATGATTGTATAGATGTTGGCAAATGGCCTACGAGTAGGTAGCCTGGCGTCCTGCCTCCTGGTCGTTCATGTTGTTTGGTGCCGACTATTGCCGACTATTGCTCTTCTCCAGGGAAAAGTCAACGTCACTTCGTCCAATTAGATACTGAGCTTTCTGCATTGCTGTTTGCATTGCTGCAACGCCATTGTTGACTTGGGGTTGAAGACAGCGGCGCCGTGCGAGGCTGGTTCTGATGCGAAATGCGGCCCAGGGTACATCATGTGGTCCATTACCATCAGCCGGCCGTGCCAGCGCGCCGTGATCCTCTAACCGGCCAGGCGAGAAGACTGCCATCGCCCTTCTGCCACCTACAGGTAGGTGGTTGAGATGATGTCCTTATTCTTCTAGCCGGCGCAGGGGGCACTGCCTCTTGGAGGTATGACGGTGTCGATCGGTAACCGATGACATGGACGGGCAGCGGCCAGGGCCCGGTATATCCTCTGCGACGAGACGACTCTGCGATGAGAAGACGAACACTATGACCCTCCAACCTTCGCACTAGGTACTTAGGTAGGGTAGGTAGGCAGGTGATGTTAGAGGTTGGGATCCTGTTGATTTGCAGAGCGTGGTACAAGCGAGAAGCCTTTGTTGCGATGACGACGATGTGCTCTGGGCCCTGGCTTGTTTTGTTTTTCGGCGCTTCGAAGCGAGACTCATCCGATGCTTGTCCGACATTGGCCGTCCTAGCGCGGCAGTATTGCGCTGTAATCATGCAGCAGCCTCGACATGGAAACGAAGCAGAAGCGAATGGCAGGTGCAAGGTTTCGCCCGATGTGCACACTACGAGCTGAAGCTGCTCGAACGCATTTGAATGGCACAGAATTCAAGGTTCAAGGTCCGTGCCTAATGTTCCAGAAGCTTTGAAGGAGTCGATAAGCTGCTTGCTGATGATGCCGTCGTTGACGATGGTGGTGAGGATATGAGTGCATGAAGGTCCAGGGTGTAGGGTGTTAGAAAAGCCAATCGCAATGCATCGTCGGTGGTAGACAGGCTGGAGTGTCCTTGCCAAAGACTAAACTGCGATATCCTCGGTACTCACGTATCAGCCTTCTCATCACACAGTATGTATTGCGTATGGGCTTGTGTCGCTATGGTGCGTGTCATCAACCGAGATTGCGTTCACAGAGCCTCCGGTGCTCGAGTTGATGAGGGTCGTGGTCGTGGTGTAACGCGTTCAACTTGCCCTAGATGGCGAAGGACTGCGGCAAGATCACACTGAGCAGTGTAAGCGTTGGGCCACCGTCTGTTACCTTGAAATGCGACGTGACCCCCTAAGCGCAGGTTGCGGACGACGGCTAGTAGAGGTCTGACTTGGTGGACGGTGGGCTTACCTGACTCTATTCCGAGCGCAATCCTGTGGTTGGATCTGAGGTGAGACGACGAGCATTGCGCATGACAAGACAAGCGAATGACTCACTTCACGAACAGCTGCCAAATATCTCGTGCTGGGATTATGGGTCAGTGTCCAGACAGAACCATTGCAGGACGGGGACGGAAAAAAACCGATAGCCTTCCCGACAGGTTCCAGGCTGGGCGGGGGTTCGGCGGGCGCCAGCGGGGAATTTCGGGCCAAAACCGCGCGAGGAAGGACCACGGCCGCCGCAAACGGAAGCCTCGGGTGCGCCGTGGTTTCCCTGCCAAGAGAACGGGACTTTGAAGGAACGAGACGGAAAACAAAAGAGTCCCCACCACGTACACCGTCAGAATAAGGAAGGGACTGGGGAGAGTTGCTGTACTGCGAGTACTGTGAGTGTGCCTTCCTTTGGACGATGCCACCTCGTGGAAAGGCAATCGCCAGCAAAAGCCAAGGCAGGTGGTTTCGATGGGTAGCACTTGCTCAAACGTCGATTATTCGTCGATTTGTAGCCCCACTCTGCGATACGTCTGCGATACGCATAGCAGGTACGGCGTACGCCGTACACCAAGAACTTCACTGCCTTCCTTACCATTGCTGTTACGACAAACATTGACTCTGCCCGACCCAGTACCACACCGTCTACGATTGCCTGCTTGTAGTGCAAAGTGTATAGTAGTCAGTGCACTTACATCGTCTTATACGAATCATGCAGACCATGGAACCCGTAACAACCACGCATGGCTTCTGTCTCCCCCCCACCATTGCGCACTAGGTTGCGTGTTGAAGAAAGGGCAGAAGTTCCACAGTATCTACGGAGTGCTGTGTACGATTACCTGAGATGGTGGGGTTGAGCATGGAAGTGTAGATGATAGAAGTAGACGCCGCCCTTCAAGGCGTGGAGAAGTACACATTCCAGCACGTTCGATATGTCACTGTCTCTTTCCAGAACAACCCACCTCCAGTCGTGGGCCACTACCACCATCGTGAGCCGGGCTCGAATTCCCAAACGTACAACAGCGACAAAAGTCATGGCTAAAGAAACATTGCCGTCCAGTCGCGTGGGCCAGCCGAAGCAAGGCAAGATGGACTGACCGGTGGCTTGAAAATGGAATGGGAAACCAAAGTCTTTGTGCTGAATCGGCATGCAGACCCAGGCCAGTCCACTACTGTACCTGCACTTGTGCATCCGCATCAAATCAAATTTAGACGTGCAACATCGCGTCGAATCAGAGCTCACTTGTAAGCCGAAGAGTAGCAGTACGAAGTAGCATCATACCGCCTGCTGACGGAGGAGGTGTTTCGCAGCACCCTTCATGCAGGCGTCCGTCTGCGAGAACCGTCTCAAAGAGGATATTTAGGAGCTGCATGACGGAGGACGTTCTTCACCCCTTGTCTGCCCGCCGTCCCGCTTGACGATGCAGCAAAATGTTCTTCTCCGCCTCGCATTTTCGGTGCAACCAATCGATGCCCCAGATGCAGACTCTGGAGGCAGCCGATCCCAGCCGAGCTTCACCCAGCCAGTCATCATTGCTAGCACGAATGCTCGCCCCAGAATCCAGAATCCAGAATCCAGAATCCACAGCAAGACGCAGCTGCCCAACCACTGCCAACGGACCACGTGCGGACCTCAGGTCACTACGTACACACATTTGACCAGGACAGGATAGGTAGTCACCGTCATGGACCCACGGACGCTGCTTCGAACCGTCCAGCCAACGTTTGTCCGAACATCCGCTGCACGGTGGCACCACACCCACCTCGTCACCGTCGGCGTCAAGAAAGCGAGAGATTGCGGAGCCTACTCGTCTGGGCGCGGCGACGACAATCAAAGTGGCGCCATTTCCTCCTTCCCACGAATCGAAGCTCGACATTGGCGGCTTGGTCCCTCGTCGCAGCCTCCCGCCAGCCGACGAGCCTGACAATAGCCGCCCGTAATTGTCTTGTTCAGTTGGCATTTGGTACTAAGCCTGCGTGTCCCTGCCCCTGCGCGGTAATCCGTCCCGTTTCATGGCTGATAATCTGACCTGCAACCACTCATCACCATCGTCGAGACCAGGGGTTCAGGGCGTCACCTCTGCTCACTGGCACAGCTACACGGCACCGCAAGTGTCGGAGGGAGCCCAGGTGAGGCCGAGCAAGCACTGGGCAAGCGGAAAAGCGTTCCGTCAAATCGGCCGAAGACGGGCCTTGGATATTCTACTAGGTACTTTCCCATGATGCATGGCAAGCCCAGCTTGGCCCGGCCCAACTCAGCCCGTCTTCGTCCTGGTCGATACACAGTAATTACACTGCGGCTACAATCAAATGCCTCAGATGCGCAAAAGCTCTCTGACAAGTCTGTGGTTGATTAACCAAAGTATGCGATATCACATGGGTTTTAAGGCTTGGGAGTACGCGCACACTTGATACTGCGCAAGGCAATTAAGGGCAGGCTGATCCCTGGAATAATTACCGCAAGTAAGGATACACACCGAATTCCCTCTCGACGTGTACACATACACGAACATTCATTTACGCTGGACCCTTGGTCCTCTCGGCGGGCCGTCCGTCCATCCATCGCGAGGGAGATTCAGGAACAGGGCTCGAAGGCATCTGTCCCTAGCCATTAATAGTTGGACTCGGCAAGTCGCTGCTGATCCCCCATAGCATTATGATTGATTTGCGACCGACACCGCGATAACGCTCAATAATGCCTTTACCGCGGCCACTCGTTGGCCGTCGCGAACCCCCTTCATGAGCCAACGTCGATATTGCTCGACGCACCACTGGCCTGCCGCATCAGTTGACTCGAGTCCTTTGTTGGTCGCGCTTTTCACCCGAGAACTGATCTTCGTTGTGATCCCCGGTCACCACATGTTCAAGTGTGCATTCCGCTCAGGGTCCCCGTGGTTGTTGGCCGGACGGAACCGGCATCGCTTTCCTCCATCCATACAGCTACCCGCCCATCCATCCTAAACCCCTCTACATAGTACTTCAAATGGTAGTTTACGTGAGCCCCAGGCGATCGGGAATAGGGGCTGTACAAGGGGCTTGGACTGGTTGAGGCGGGCGTACGATATTTCCCCTTCAGAAATGGAAATCGCCGTGTCGTGGACAGGCAATGCAGGTAGACAATCATGTGTAAATAGGCAACACTGTTGTGTCTTAGGCAGCTCTGCTGTTTCGGGTGGTCTATTTCGAAAGCAAAAGTGCGGGTTCGCTATTGTTTCGAGCCGCTGGACGTATCCCTCTCCCACCCACGACGTCCATAGACCTACGCAAACTTCCAGGAGGGACTGGTAAAATGCCTGGTGAATGCAACGCTCGTGATTGTCCACAGGTGACCATAATCCGTCTGTCTGGATAGTTTGAGCTGCCACTTTTCCTCTGGCCCGGTGCCTTCTACGATTTGCCGACGGGCATGACAATGATACAGACCCCTTCACCCATAGACATCAGAGGTAAATGCGACATGAACTGCACGTCCTCACTGCTTGGGATGAATGGGAGCCATGGCAGCGTCACGTTTTGGGCATTGAAACGTTGAAAGCCCCTGAACAACCCTCTGTCCGCAATGCTCTCAATACGCCAGACGTGTAAACGCACCTGCCAATGACGAACGACGAACCCTCTAATGGTACCGCACGCCTTGGTCCCCTGGTGCATTGCCCACATCCCCATTCATCCACATCCATCGCGTCCCGGCCCAACGGAGTAACCGCACCCCCCTCCCTGCGTGTTTTCCTCGATCCCACCCTACCTACTACAAGTACGGACTAACAGCAAGTGGAGGAGGCTGTATCTTTGACTTGATGTGGTACAGATATGGACCCACTCTTTATTGTCAAAAAGCCCTCTGGTTGGCCCAGAGGTCACAGTCTGAGAGCTAATTCGGCGCGGCTTCGTTTCAATCTTGAGAGCGGAGCCCAGCAGGCACAGTGACGGGATGGAGGGAGTACTGCGTAAAGCAGCAACGTCCATTCGCAGAGGGGAGGGGAGGGAAGAGATCAATGGGGATGATGGCATGGCTGGGGTTGGCTGCGGTGTTATGTCATTGCTCTCACTCCTCCTTGACACACGCCACAGAGTTGGGTTAGGAGGGGGAGGCGTTTATTGAGACGCAACCCAGGGCGGCCCAAGGGTGGCCCCAGTGTGTTGATAGCAGGGTAGACTCTACGTACCATTTACGTCGACGGTGGAGATGGGCACTGCGGTCCCTCATGCTTTCCCTTTCAAGCCGAGCCCCCCACTGTAAGTGAGCCTTTCACACGTCAAGGCCATTCATACCATGGGCCAAGGCACCTTGCGGGAGGCAGGTTGCACTTGATTACATCGTCGTCGTACTCTGAAGGCGAGCTCTCCCAGATATAAGTTTCGCCCATTTCCCCTCTGTTCATCCTCTTCATCTCCGTCACCATCACATCACTCTATCACTCCATTCCGATTAAGCCTTTATTCAAAAAACCTATCATACATATACCTCGACGATCAGTCTACCTGGCACCCATCACCACTATTACTACCAAACAATCCTCTACACCTCTTTACACATCCATCATGTCGTCGACAACACAAAATAAGAAGGCCGTCCACTTCGGTGCCGGTAACATCGGCCGTGGCTTTGTCGCTTGCTTCCTTCACAACTCTGGGTACGAAGTCGTCTTCGCCGACGTCGCCGACGCCCTCATCAACAAGCTCAACGAAACCCCATCATACCGCGTGATAGAGGTCGGCGCTGAGGGCACAAACGAGAACGTCATCACAAACTATCGCGCCATCAATTCGAAAACGCACGAGGCTGAGCTTATCGACGAGATTGCCACCGCTGACGTCGTCACGTGCTCCGTCGGTCCGAACATCCTGAAGTTCATCGCTCCAGTCATTGCCAAGGGTATCGACAAGCGATCCAGCGATCTGGCTCCCATTTCCGTCATCGCCTGTGAAAACGCCATTGGCGCTACCGATACTCTGGCTGAGCACATCAAGGATCCCCGCAACACCGCTCCCCACCGTCTGAGCGATTACAGTGATCGTGCTCGTTTCGCCAACTCGGCTATTGACCGCATCGTTCCTGCGCAAGACCCCAATGCCGGCCTCGACGTTACGTTGGAGAAGTTCTACGAATGGGTCGTTGAGCGCACACCCTTTGACCAGATCCCTAGCATTGAGGGCATCAACTGGGTTGATGAGCTCGCTCCTTTCATCGAGCGCAAGCTCTACACTGTCAACACCGGTCACGCTACTGCTGCCTACCACGGATACAACCGTAGTAAGCGCACAGTTTACGACGCCCTGCAGGATAAGGCTATCATGGCCGAAGTCCGTAAGGCTCTCGAGGAGACTAGCAATTTGATCATTGCCAAGCATGGCATTGACGAGAAGGCTCAACGCGAATATGCTGCCAAAATCATTCGTCGCATCGGCAATCCCCATCTCGAGGACGCTGTCGAGCGTGTTGGTCGTGCACCGCTTCGCAAGCTCAGCCGCAAGGAACGTTTCGTGGGTCCTGCCGCGGAGCTTGCTGAGAAGGGGCAAGATTGCTCTGCCCTCCTTCGCGCCGCGGAAATGGCTTTCCGTTTTCAGGAGGTGGACGGTGACGACGAGAGCAAAGAGTTGGCTCAAATCATGTCGGAAAACGGTCCCGAGGATATTGTAACGAAAATATGTGGCATTCAAACTTCGGAGAAGATTCACCCGATGCTGGTGGAGGTTGTTCGTAAGGTCCAGGCTGACAGCGAGGAATGACTCTCGAGCCGCCTCTAAGTATCGTTATGACTTACGCAGTATGTATGCCAGCGGGGGGGCCTTCCGGTTAGAATGCCCAAACATTGATGCAGGTTAGCCCTGATTTCATTTTCCCTTTTTTCCCCAACGGAATGCTTGTCGCATGAACCTATTGGACGAGCAAGATATTCCTGATTGCCCTGTCTCGAAGGTGAAGAGCAGTAGCATTTTTTGGACGGTGGAAATAGTTATTTACCCGCGCTATACCCCTTTGGTTAATAAAATACTTTACCCCAGCCATACACGGTGGGCAACTAACTGGTATCCGATATTGTGTTATAGAAAAGTGCAAAGACTCATACAAAAGCCTATGGTTACTGGCCTGGTTCGACGTACTCTAGATCCTGAAAACGCTAGCCCTGGTTGCTTTTTTGAATGGCCTCGATGGCCTTAGTGGCCCTGGCAGTCATGGTAGCCAACCCCGGGGCCCTGATAGCCTTGGTGGTCTTGGTATTGCATCACTGCTGGAAGAGTACATCAATCGTGGGCGTCAATCGTGGAGGTTGTGATTCTATTAACAAAACAGTATGGCGCGGATGCAAAACGACTTGCACCGTCCAAATAAATGTTACCAAAGAGCAAGGGCACAACATCTCGAACAGAATACTTCAAGTTCCCGTGGCTGAGCCCAGCCCACTCCCAGACATGCGGAGACGTCTCCTGTCATCCCAACATCAACCTCCGACAATCTCACTTTGGGGAGGGGGGCTCGACAGAGATGACAGTGAAGGTTGCTGCAGCAGTATTGTGTCCAACCACTGGTAGTGTTGCATGCACTGCTGTAGAAAGACCCTGCTATGAAGTTGCTGCCCAGGAAAGTTGGTCGTTAAGAGGCAGAATCTCAACCTGATATCGTACGGGAATCTGATGGATACGACTGAATTGGCTCTCTTGAACGAGGCCATGGAGAATGGAGTGGTTCGATGTAAGGATCAAGGTCAGTTTTGTGCATAGGAAGAAACTATCAAACTCTCTGACATAGTTTCTCAGTACTTAGCCAAAAGTGATTCCGTTTGGACGGGCAAACACAAGCCTGCTCCTCTCTGGCCTTGGTTCGTTCCGGCACCTAGTTGAACAGCGAATCGGCTACAGACTTCAGCTTGACATCAACTGACGGGCTTGAACCGAGCAAACGGACTTTAGTCACATGTACGAAAACGGTAGATGCGTCTGAATTATGGCATATTCGAGTTTCGACTTGCGAAATATGGAATTTCGGCATTTCGGACTCTCCTTTGTCAGGTTTGTCTGTGCTAGCTAGGCCTCTGAAGTGAGGGACGGTTGTGAAATCCACGGCATGCTGTGGAGTGACCAGTCTTCCGACAACACGCTTAGAGGTGGCGCATCACGGTGGGTTCCCCTCCCCGGGCTTCCGTTGTCTCTCGGCTCGAAACCAGGGGTTGTCTTTGCTGTAGCTTCCCGCTTGAGAGTCACCGCGACGCTGGCATTATAGTGGTTCGTGATGAGATGTATCTTCCTGGTAGAAGACCAAAGCACGCGGGGCGCATTCATTACGAGACGAAATGACCAAGAGGCAACGTGAGGCAGACGTATGATGCCTTTCTGTAGATTAGAGGTCAAGAGCCACAACAAACAGGAGTGGATAGTGCTGATGGAAAGGAAGATGAGCCAGGTGAGTGGATTCGGCAGCGGTGAGCGAGCAGCGGTACGTAGTTTTAAGCTCTGCCCAGTGCCGACCAACCCCGCCTAAGCCGGGAGCTTCACCTCGGATTTTCTTCAAGCGCAGCGCAGGCGCAGGCGCAGGCGCCGCAGGGCAGCTCCCAGGCCGGCAAGTAAAGCTGGGAAGCACATGAAACATTTGCCATCTTCCAAAGCCCTTGTCGCCATGCCTGACAGATAGCTATCCGTCCGTACCTTGGGAACCTACCAAGTGCTACTAAGAAAGACACTGGCCTACCTTGGGTACCTACCAAGTAAAGAGATGCTGGCCTACCTAAGGTAAAGTAGCTTGCGTAGACACGATTGATGGATCGGCAAGATGGTATCCGTAGTCTTCCCTTTCCACCCCTCGTTAGTATCGTCATCAGTCCCAGGGATACTGCAATCGAGCCATTGAAGTAATGAATACTTGTCCATGTCCATCTATTTCCCAGGGAGTCCAGCCCGTGAAATAGTCAATCAAAAGCACAATATCCGCACTGACGCCCAATCCAACATCCGCATCCACACCCGCGCCATCGCGCATCGCTCCATACTACACGACACACCGACACCGCCTTTCGCAACTCGACCTGCCACCTGGCTCCTTGACGGGCCTGACTCTCACCCATACACTACTCTTTCTCTCTCTCTTCCTCCAGCGTGTCTCACCCCCACCTTGGTCCGACAAAATTCCCCGACCGACGCGACGAGGCTGCAATTGTCCAAGACATCCGCCAATATTTGGCCAACGGAGTCGAATCGATAGCAGCCTTGCAGATTTTGCCCACCTGCCTCAACTCATCCCCAGTTAGGATTGCTGCCCATCACGGCCAGGTTGCTGCGACACTGAAACCAACACTACTACCACCAACAGCAGGCGGACGAAGCCCCGAAGCACAATCTCCCCAACAAATCAACAAGCCACTCACCGACTTTGCCGTGTTCCCCTTTTTGCCTTGTTTGCGATACTGCACCATCAGTTCTCCAGCTACTCGCCATCTTTTTTAAAAAAATTCCTTTTTGCTGCTGGCCAATGGTCCCTTGAGAGCTTCCTCTCCACACCACAATGAGCCAAATTTTGACCTCTCGGCAAGCAGAGGAGCTGTACGACCACCCTGCATGGCCAAAACTTGAAACATCGACATGCTTACTATTGCAATAGGCACAAGGCTATTATTGCATACCTCTCTTCGAGCAACCTGCCAAATGCCGCTGCTGCTCTTCGCGAAGAGCTCCAGATTGGTGACTCCTTTGATGCTGCTACTTCCAAAAAATATGAGGGTCTGCTGGAGAAGAAGTGGACCAGTGTCGTGAGGTTGCAGAAAAAGGCGCGCTGCTCCCCCCTCGCGTCCACACGACCACGACTGACCTCGGCCAGATAATGGAACTCGAGTCTCGAACCGCCTCTCTGCAATCAGAACTGGACAACGCGACACCGACCTCCCTCTCGCGCCGAAACCAGGACCCCGTTAGCTGGCTGCCTCGCTCACCAGCCCGACACACGCTCCAATCCCACCGAGACCCCATCACCTGCGTCGCCTTCCACCCCGTCTTCTCGTCTCTAGCATCAGGTTCCGAAGACTACACCATTAAGATTTGGGACTGGGAGCTGGGCGAGCTGGAGAGGACCATCAAAGGCCACACCAAGGCTGTGTTGGACGTCGACTTTGGAGGACCACGAGGCGCCACGCTGTTGGCTTCCTGCTCGAGCGACCTCACCATTAAGCTCTGGGATCCTTCAGACGAGTACAAAAATATCCGGACGTTGCCTGGTCACGACCACAGCGTCAGTGCGGTCAGATTCATTCCTTCGGGGGCCGCAGGGGCACCGGGCTCGGGTAACCTTCTCGTTTCGGCCAGTCGCGACAAGACGCTGCGCATTTGGGACGTGTCGACGGGTTATTGCGTCAAGACACTCCGTGGCCATGCGGACTGGGTTCGCGACGTGTGTCCGTCGCCGGATGGGCGCTTCCTGCTGTCGGCCGGGAACGACCAGACAGGACGACTATGGGATATTAGCGCCGCGAATCCAGAGGTCAAGCTGATGCTCGTAGGCCACGAGCACGTCGTGGAGTGTTGCACACTCGCGCCGGCCACCGCCTACCCTCACCTGGCAACTCTCGCAGGTCTGAAGAAGCCGCCAGCGGCGACGAACGCGGCAGAGTTCATGGCGACGGGCAGCCGCGACAAGGCCATTCGGCTGTGGGACGCCCGAGGCAATTGCATCAAGACGCTCACCGGCCACGACAACTGGGTGCGAGCTCTCGTTTTCCACCCAGGCGGCAAATATCTGCTCAGTGTATCGGACGACAAGACATTACGATGCTGGGATCTTGCGCAAGAGGGCAAATGCGTCAAGGTGCTTGACGACGTACACGGCCATTTCGTTTCATGCCTGCGCTGGGCACCAGGCATCAATCGCGAGGCGGCACCCAATGGCGATACCCAAAACGGTGCCAACGGGACTCCGAGCAAGGCGGTCGCGAAACCTCAAGACGTGCAGATCCGGTGTGTCATTGCGACGGGCAGCGTCGACCTGAACGTGCGGATCTTTGCCAACTGAGCGTCGAAAGACTTCCACGATGGCGAGCATAGAAGCTGAGAAGGCAACCCGCGTCGTACGCGGTGAAGCGGTTGCCAAAACGTCGTTGCTCCAACGACAACTCCATACACGGCGTAACGATTCACGAGGCTATGGGCAAGGAGACAGGCGTCAAGGGGTTCAATGTAGGGCGTACCTGCCAGCGATCAAATGATGCCCTCGCTAATGACACTTTCAGGGGAGCTGGTACAAAATCGAATAGATATGCGAAGCGCGTCCTCGCTGGGCTTTCAGTCATGCATGTGTTCGAGCATCTATGACGCATTGTTGGTGACGGCGCCGAGACAGACTTTCGGCGACAGATCGGTGTACATTGGACTGGCAAAACTGCAGTTGACGCGGGTCAGGTTCCTAGGGCTGGCGAGTCGTCTGCCGGTCTGCAACAGTATATTCGAGAAGAAGAAGCGGCGATTTGATGCACCACAGGGCGAGAGTAGCAGGTCAAAAAACTCCCAATACCAGATCAAGCTCATATATAAGACCTTAGCCATTGTGTTGCTGCTACAACATTACAAAAGGGTATCCTCAACGCCAGGCGTGTCATCGTGCCGTTGCGTGCAAATTTGCGTCACCTTCACCCCTCCGCGTCTTCACCAAACTTGGACATCCAATGCCAGCAGTTACTCATCAGCTTCCGTACGCCGCATGCCAATGGACTTCTGTTCGCCCGCTTCGATGGTACGTTGCAAGCGGAATACCGCACTAGACAAGAATTAGCAACAGCCGGAATAGAAATGCTGTGCGGAAGACGGTCATACCTTGGCGCACTTGTGACGCGCGTCTTTCAGCGAACTGAAAAAGTACGGTATGCAGCCCAGGCAGCTCACGAAGCAGACCAGCGCGGCCAGGGCGTGGGTGAAGCCTCCGGACGAGTACTCGACGGCCGTGACGCCCCGCGCGTGACACTCGGGACACTCGACGAGGGCCGGGTGCGGACCCAAGGCGGGCAAGGGCGTTCCGTACGGCTGGAGGTTTTGGGGTCCGCCGGCGAAGGACTGTTGTGGTTGAGGTTGGCCTGTAGGAGGGTAGTAACCGCCGTAGTTGGCGTCGGGGGCCGGTGAGCCGCCGTATTTCGGCATCTCGTGAGATTCGGGGTGTGCTGGTTGCTGCTGCTGTTGGGGTAGATAGGTCTGCGACTGAGACTGGACGTGAGGCTGGCTGTGGCCCTCGTAGGGAGGATATGCGGGCGGAGGGTTGTTGGACATGTAGTTGTCTGAGGAGGGGTTCGGGGCGGCGTGGGCCGGGGTAGCTGTCGGTTTGTCCATGACTTGCGATGGTATGGGTTGCCTGTTCTTCAGAGTCGGCGAGGAAGAAGGACGAGCGAGAGTATAATGGGAGGAGAGAGAAGCTTCAAGCAGAGTTTGGACATGCAAGTTCACTTATATCAACCAGGCCGAGAGAGGGCGGCACGGCACAGTTCGTTCGACCGGATCTAATGGGGCAGTGAATGATGTCTGATATCAACCTTGCTTTTAACAGCTAGGTGTGTGATTTGCTGCTGGCTGTAGGTACACTCGTACCACAGACTGCGAGAGCGAGATATCAGACGAAGGGGGAAGCGGATTCCACGGCGCGAAAGTCACGTCTGATGTGGGAGAGACTTTGCTGCTTCTTGTGCATGCTGCCGAGGCGCAGGTAACATTGCACACACACGCACATGGATGCACACGAACGTGCGAGAGATGGAGCGAAGGAACAGCAGCTTTGCAGCTTTGCCTCGGGCGCAGCGGCATCGCGAGAACGTGTCGAAAGCGAACGAGGAGAAGAGAGACGGCACTTGGTCACCAGGGTGGACCTTGATTCCCACATGATGCTGAGACGCGGAGCCAACCAGTGCAACCTGGGACGGGACTGCCATGTGCCAAGTGGTGAATGATCTCATGTGTTTCTGGCGAGCCGTTTGAACTGGAGGTCATGAACAGGGCACGGGGGGAACGCGAGGGAGTTGGGCTGCGGCGATGTCATAGTCATAGCAGGCAGTCCGGGGGGTGTTCAATGCGGAAGGGTGATTGGGCCAAGTGGTGATGTGCAGCAGTCGGCTCGGTCTGGGCGCGGGAAATGGTGTTGAGCTGAGCCACACTGATGACGCTGCCACAGGCGGTGATTGGTGGCGGCATGGGGCGTTGGCTGAGCCACGCGTGCACTCGCCACAGTTGGCGATGCTGATGGCACAGGGTTGTTGGTCCATTTTGCCTGTCAAGTGCGGATCAGTCAATGGGTATACTGTTGTCAGTTTTTCTATGGCTCAATGAAGCATTTAGACTGTCCAAAACCAATTGTCACAGTGGTCGCAAACTTGGATCCTCGAGGATGCGGCTGGCTCAGGAGGCAACTAGCAGATCCTAGCCAGCGGTGGTGTGACGGACCAACGGCTGTGACTTTTATAGCTTACAACCAAGCAGAGGCATTGGAATGCTTGTGGGGGAAAGTCTTTGGGAGGCTGCAGCCACTCATTCCTTCGCTGCTGAAGAGACTTGATAGTCTTGAGGTGAGTGGGAATCGCGTACTCGCAAGCAGGTTGATCAGGAAGCCGGCGAAAGACGACGAAAATAGCGAGTAATGGCAACAACGATATCCAACATCTACTTATATGTTTGGGGGGAAACTATATTACGGCTTAATAGTCGTCCACCGCGTAAGGAGTAGACAAAACAGACAATCGTATAGGAGGCCGGCAACGACGACGATGTTTACCACGCTCACACGACGGAGTCAAATACAGTAAGTAAATTAAGGTAGTTAACAGCGTTTTCCAAATACAACATCCGAATGTCGGCTCAACTCTCACCTGCTCCTTGCTGGCAACGAACTCCTTGCGCCGCAAACAGGGGCTGATCCGCAGTACCATCTGCTCAAGGGTCATGTTGGCCGGTATAACAGGCGTCCTGCTCACCCGCCGCATCGCACGCACGTTGCCATCTATGAACGTGGACATCCGATTCAAATCGTTGCTGTTCTGGTGCAACCCAAACGCCGCGATCCCATTCACCGGCGTCTCCTCCTAGCCTGCTTCCATCCTGGATGTTGACACGGCGCCGAGGATATCGGGGAGTCTCGTCCCGGCGCCGGCTTCCGATGAAGCGTCGGCGGTTGTGAAGGAGTGTTTGAAGACGAGTTCCTGGAACTACCTAATTAGGGGCCCAAGAGCGCCGAGAAGTCGGACTGGAGGAGGCGCGACTGGTACTGGTAGAAGATGCGCACGCCGAGCATGTTGATGAGGTCGCCCTGGAACCAGAGGTCCGACGAGCCGAGTATGTCGACCGTCTCAAACCGCCACGCGACAAGCGTCTCCACCGTCGTCCGTAGGTAGGATGCCCACACGTCGTACAACCAGCGGAGCCGGCTGAGGGTTTCGCAGTCGTGGAACTCTGGTTTCTGCGCCATGTGGCCGTTGAAGTACTTTCACCTGGCTGGAAGGTCATGCCCGTGTTGTGCAGGTCGAGCGTGACCATGGAGATGGACCGTCCAGGGTCCGAGTCGACATACGACCGACTCGAGATGCGAGATTTGTAACGGCGTTCTTCAAAAGTCCCACGCATCTCATGTAGTTCAACGGCCCACGATATGATTCCAGGCGCTCCTTCGTGGCGTCCAAGAACTGTCGGTGAATCTCATCCCACGGCCGACCCGAGTCGTCAGAAGCCCCCAAGGCACCGTTCGTTGCCGTTCGACCGGTTTTGGGCGCCACTTCCAATATGCCAAACACCTTGTACCGATGCGCTCCCATGAACCCCCTTTCACCCGTGTACGCCTCGACAATACCGTCCAAGACACCCAGGAGACGAGGATCGCCGGATTCCTTGACTTAGTCGGGGATGCGGTAGTGGTATTCGACGGCGACGACAAATGCGCGGAGGTTCGACGGCAGCCAGGCTCTCAGATGCAGACCGTCGTTCTCCGGAGAGGAATCGTACTTCTTTCTTGCCAGAAACGCGTCTATGAGAATATATGCTTAAAACTTGAGACCCGAAGCAGCTGGACATCGCAATGTAAACGGTGCCGTAAACTTGCCCCATCGTACCTATATGGCGGCGGAATCGTAGCTGTTTCCCGAGTTCGGGTTCGTCGAGATGAAGTGAAGCGCGTTGGGCATCCGTTGCAGGATCTCCTTGAGCTTGATCATCTCTCGGAGCTGACTCTCGTTGTTCCTGTTCATGACGTGCTCCTGGCAGGCGGCGATGGCATCGGGACCGTATTGGAATGAAGCTGCAGCAAATCGATACCTGGCGTCATCTCGAGCAAGATGAATGAACTGACCTGGAGTGTTCGCACACCCCTTCCAGAAGGCGACCTCGGTCCTCTCTCTAAACATCGGCCGACCTAGTTCCCTTGACCAAAAGTAACGCAGCAACAGGCTCCCAAACGCGTCCCCGCGGAACGCAACCCGGCATCCGCTCGCAGAGGTCCGAACAAACGCGACAGTAGCAGTTGGCGAGCGCGCCAGTGGCTCCGTTGTGATCGGGCGCTTAGAAGCCGTACTCAGCGGCAAAGTAGCCATCTTTTCACCCTGACTGCGATCCGACACCCCCGGGGCGGAGGATGACCTGGCGTGTCGGGGCGTCCAGGGCGACTGCGAGGAGGTCCCTGTCGTCTGCAACGAGGATGTCGACGTCTTTGACCTGGGCGAGGTGTCCTGCCGATGAGACATCCGAGTATATGATGTCGATGATGGTTTTTCGCTCCCTGGGTTGCGTGAGTATGTCATAAGTGGTTGAGTGGCCATCTCACCTTGCGCGATGCCAATCGTCACGTCAAGGTCGACTCCTCGTGATATCTGGCTCGGTCAGCTCCAGCCTCTTGAGAAGATGACTTGTGGTGCGGACAAGCGTGTCCCACACTTTTGAACCTTTTGTATTACTCGGCCAAACCCCCGAGGCAGAACAAGTCCGACGGTTGGGATGGGACATGACTACATCGCGGACGGTGAGGTAGATCGCATCCGTCAGTGTATGAGGACTCCTGCCGCGTCAAAGCCATCGCTACGAAGCAGAGTCTGAATACACGTCAAATGGGTATTGTTTTGGCTTGCAAAGCCGTCTAAATGTATCTGCTGCCCACTATAATCTGGCCCTCTGCGAGTCGTCCATCACAGTGCCTCGATAGCCCTCTCAATCGTCGCGAAGCTCTTCTTGAATTCTGCTTGCACAGACTTGAGGTTCCGAATATCCTCAGACAGTAGATCCCTCCACCAAAACATCCACTCACCAATCTCCATGAAATTGGCCTCGTCGAGGTCGAGCCATTCGTTCAACTTGTCATGCCACTGACGGAACACCTCTGTGACGATGACCTCCCCCAGCACCTTTGGTGTAAGAATGGCAGACCACTCGAAAACGCCCAGGAGCGCAGGGAGATACGGCTCCTGGTCGCTCGGGTCGACTTTGAAGTTCTTCCGGAGGTATCGTCCCATGGCAGGCAGCGCGTGGCACAGCATGAGCGGCCGCCACTGCTCGCCGAGCACGTCGCGCCACTTCTCCAGGCCCGGGATGACGCCGCGTTCAAAGTTCCACGCGTCGATGAGCTGCTTGAACTTGCGTCGCACCTCGGCCACGAGGCCTGTGCCCTTGGGGTCGAGGTGGTACGAGGGGAGGTACTGCAGCCAGGGGAAGAGCCACAGGTGAGGGAGTTTGTGGCTCTGCGTCTTCTTCTTGGGGTTCCATTCCGCGACGGCGGTTTCCATTTTGCGGACGACGCCGTCGAGAAACTGGGCGCGGACAAAGGGCGGCAGGAGATCGTTCCATGCCTCGAGGACAGCCAGCAGCGGTGCCGGGTTGAAGACGTCCCAGTCGCGGATTGCCGACATGGCCCTTGTGTACCAGAGTTTGTACATCATGGTCTCGTAAGGTGTCGTTGCCTTTTGGTGTTGTCGGTAGAGGTCGTTGCTATTCAAGCCCGTCGACTCCCACCTGTCGACCGACTTGTTACCCTCGCCAGACTTTGTTAGGAGTGGGCTGAGGTCCTTCAACTCCGAGGCGAACCGCGTCGGCTGTTCCAGCAAGTCCCAGTCGGGTTCGCGGAAGAAAGGATGGATGGCAGCAACGGCGAGGTCAGCGACGTCTTCTGTCGCTGGGCCGATGTGCTCCAGCGCCTTGTTCAGACATCGTATTACTTCTGTCCATTCCGTAGCCAGGGGTAGTTCGTTTGTAACAATATTGGAGAAGAGTTGAAGTCTTGCCAGGTCCGAAGCGAGATCAGCCATCTCTTGCTCTTTTTCGCGCAGGTCAAGGTCGACCCAGGTCTTTCGTTCCTCCAGATTCCTCCACTCCTCCGAGAACGCTGCCAGTTCCGCGTGTGCGTTCTTCACCAACTTGCGCGCTGCCATGATCTCGGGCGATTCCGCCACAGCCGCAGACGTTGGCGTCAGCAGTCCAGACGCAGTGGTCAAAAGCTTGTTGCCGGGTCCGGTCATGTCCAGAATCGGCGCAAAAGCTTCCGGGATGTGCAATCCCGGCGCAGATTTCCTGATTTCTTCGGCCGTCATGTACTTTGGCTTTTGTCGTTTCGGGGTACTGGCGCTGCTGCCGCCGGTGCTGGCGATCTTCTTCTTCCTTTCTCGTTTCCTCTTCTTTTCCTCCTCATCCGAGTCCAAGACGGCCTCGCCGCGGAGCTTCGCCTGCCTCTTCTCCTCTTTTCGCTCGTGTTCTGACTTTTCCCGGACCGCACCCAGACCAACACCCTGGGGGCGCAGATGTGCCTCGATGATGACGCTTCGACCTTGTCCTTCTCGTCCAAGACCGGTTCCCTCCTTGTATCCCATCTTGGCCATCATCCGCGCACCAAAAGACTTTGCATTCGCCTTGCCTTTTGCTCCGTTAGCGCCAAAGGCACTCGGTCGGGCAACCCTGGGTTGCGATGGTGTGTCGACGACGTCGGGGTTCAGGACAGGCGCATTGGCCGATGACGGCACGAAGCCTCGACCGAGAGGGTTTTTTCCATCGAATTTCGTCTTTGCAAAGGATCGGGCAGGCGCGGCAGCGGCTTCCGCCTCGCTATCGTCTTTCCGTGCAGAAACGAAGCCCAGCCCGCGCTGCGCGCCGCCGAAGCCAAGCCCAACGCCCCTGGTTTCTTCTTCGGCATCGTCCATATCCTCGTCCTCATCTTCTTCGGTGTCTTCCTCATCGTCAGAGTACTCTTTCTTGTTCGCGAGCTCCGCATCGTCGTCTTCGTCGTGGTTCGTCGCGCCGGTCGAAACGAAGTTCATGCCCCTGTCGCGCAACGTCTTCTTCTTCCACCTTCGTCCAGGACCATCGTCTTCGCTGTCGGAGCCAAATATCCCTAGAGCGGCGCGCTCTTTTGTGTTTCCAACACGTCGGCGCTTTCGTGGGTTGAGATCGCCAAAGTCATCTTCTTGCGACGGATCCGTCACAGGCGCTAGGAAGTCGTCTTCGTCTTCCTCTTCTGATTCGGAGGAGTAGTAAGCGGCGGTCTTTTTGGTGAGACGGGAAGGATCGAATGTCGGAAAGCTAGCCATGACTGGGGATTGCGCATGGAGCGAAGTTGGCGGCTGTTTGGAGTCTAGAAAACAAACGACACTTTTTGGGAGATGCCGTCAGTCACGATCACTTGGATGGCTTGGACATGGTCACCGAGACCTGGACGCGTTGTGGGTCTGTGCTTATCTAATCTCAAGTTGGCCTCAATGGTACGTACAGTTTCTCTCTCTCTTCGAGCTTCATTTTTCTCACCTCGACCAGCATCGATTCATCATCATTGGCTTGGGAAGACCGTTTTTCGTGCTCAACGAACCGTCAAAGCTCAGCATGGCTATGGAAGCGAAACCCCGATCTCTTCCAGTGCTCTGAATTACTGGCAGTTTGGCAGGTGATTTACCAAATGGACGAATGACTTTCATCAGCTTCGAATGAAGCTCACTGGTCCCCGATGTACTGTGACCTTCTTGTACATCGCCGTTTGGTTGACTTGCTTTGTTTCTCCATTTCTACATATCAAGATGCCACTGTTATCATGGAGTCTAGCTTGGGCGAATCCCTCAAGACCCGATGCGTTGCCATTCGCCAACCTTCGTATTAACGTGATGAACCCCATTTACAAGTCACGAATGCCGGCAGCCAGACTAGTCTTCAAATCAACCCAGCCGCTCTGGCCGTAGTACTCTTTCAGCCACTGTTCCGCTTTCTTGGCTGGCAAAACCTCGCTGAGGTCGCGACCCTCGTTCTCGTCAGGCTCTGGAATGAGGTTGTTGTCTGGCCTGAGCTCCTTCAGAATCTTGAAGACGTCTGACTTGTTCGCCTCACCAGCGAAACCAAAGATGCGCTCATTCTCGATGCCTTCGCCTAGAAGAGCGACGGCATGCAGACGGGCAATGTCACCAACGTCGACGTAGTGTTCTGACAGTGTCAGTGTTTGCTGCTTGTGACAGTATGTCGGGGGACACTTACGGGGAATGTACAACTGGAAATTGGTTGGGTCGCCTTTGACGATGTCGCGGACCCAGCCCATGGTCGAGCCGTAGATCTCGGGGTGAAGGACCTCTCCCCACTACAGATTGTCAGATTCATGCGAGCTAAAGCGACAGGCTGGGGTCTTGATCTTACGGTGCAGTTGGGTAGGACGGCACTGAAGGCAAATGGCGGCTTATTCTTTTCCACCCACTTCCATGCAGCACGTTCGCCCTCCGTCTTGGAGGCGGCGTAGGTGTTGTAACCCTTCGCATTGTCCGGCGTGTTGGGGTCCCAGGCCGCCTTGATGGCTTTCTCGTTCCAAGTATCTGCGTGGTGATTAGCAAGACATGGAGCTGCGGGTAACGATCGCCATACCCTCATTGACCCGAACGCCGGTTTCATTCGTCTTCGGAATCAGAGCAGCAGAGGAAGAAGAAGTGAGTACGACACGCTTGAGGGTAGGCACCTTGGCGGCGGTAGCCAGGAGCGTCTCGGTGGCCTTGACTACCCATGGGATGACCTGGTTCGGGTCCTTGCTGAAGCTCACGTCGGATGCCTGTGCCGTGTTATTTCGTGTGTACTCAAATCACTAGTTGCGTAGTGTCTTACCACATGGGCAAGACCCGAGACTCCATCGAGAGCCTTGAGAAGCACATCCTCGTTCTCAAATTCTGTCAAGATGATGGACTCGTACTTGTCCTTGCCAAACTTTCCTTGGAAGAACTCGTCCAGCCAGGGCTTGTCGGAGCGGACCGTGCCGCGCACACGATAGCCTTGCTCGAGAATGGCATTTGCGACGTGAGATCCGATGTAACCGTTGGCGCCGGTGACGAGAACCCAAGAGCCTTGGGGCAACGCGTTGAGCTTAGCCATGGCCGATGATTTTCTGAGCTCTTAGAATATAAAGTAGTTGAAAATTAGCAGATAGTATAGTTGCCGGTGAGAAAGCTGAGGAGGAGATTGTATTTGGCGAGTATCAAAGCATCACCAGTCGAGGACCAGACGAACTCTTTATGCAGCGTCAATCTTGGAGTGTAGGCCGCTCCTGCCTGCGCTCTTCAACAACCCCATTTTCCATACTTGGGACGAAAAGGCCTGTGACAAACGCGCCCGACTCGTCTGAGAAGTCGATGTGATGCATTACATCAGTAGGCAATGGTGTGGAGCTTTGAAATCAAGTCGTCACGGCAAGAATATCGCGAAGTGGAAAGATCCAGTCAAAGTGGATTACAAAGGAAACCAGATCGACATGAAGAAGACCGTGATGATTTGCGACGTCGGATTGCCCAGCAGAACCAAGAATGACGTGCTGATTGCATGTATTCCAATACCGACCCTTGTTGCGATTCTACCTACATAACTACCTAGTATGAGAGGTTTGCGCAGGAAGAAAAGGAGAAGCTCTTCGGGCATTCGCGTCCGGACGCGCATTTGTAATGCATCATTGGCTCAAGGCGTATGTATCACGACTGCTGGGACACGACAAATGCCGAGTTCCACGGAGTTTGGCGGCCTGGCTTGATCCAATTCGGCTTACAAATAAGAGTTTGCCAGTAAGCAGCGCCTACACGGATACTGACGACTGTCTCCTATTATTATACTACAAGGTCAGTTTCTGTGTAACGGCGATGGGTGCCTACCTAAAGCCCGCAAAGGCCGATGGCCAAGATCTGACATGGTGCAGAATCTAATCCGAGGTGGTTGGAGCACTAGCCGGGTGAAACGAGGTTGCATAATTCCTAACCCGATCAAGATCTCTCAAAGACGTACGGATACGCAGTTCGGAGTAGATGACCTCTGGAGCCTTGGGAATATGCCGTCAGCTGCGATGGGCTGGGTTGCAGCCACTTTGGGCGACGAAGGGGCAAAGTTGGGTAAAGGCCGGGATAGACTGCTGGCAGGTTCCAAGGCTCCCATCTTCTCTGGTCACAACCCCTATGTCCTTGAGATTGTCGAATGCAAAGCGAAGAGTGAGCCTGGCTGGCTGTCTGTCTCACGTGCTTCACATACTATCGTGAGCAACGCTGCAAGGCTATGACGGCAGCGGACCGATCGCTCGGGCTAACTATTGCAGAATTGCAAGGTGGACAGGGCAAACAGGGCGGGTGACGTGCGGCCACTAGAGGAACGCTTTGGGTATGCCACCTCAAGGAGGCCATGGGGAAATCTCATGTTAATCGAGTATCCGTATCCGTACATAACGGTACTCTGTGCACTGGGCAGTAAGGGCCAGCCTGCGTCGGTGCCAGCTGTCAACGTGGGAGGTTCTGCAGGGAGGTTTGGCAACGTGGCAAGCCGGGGTTGCAGAAACCCGATAGCTAGGTGATGGTGATTTGTGGGATGGGTTTTCGTCCAGTCTGGTAAATGTCTTGAATCTGAGGTGTTCACAGGGCTTGGTAGAAAAGCGACACAGCCGAGGAGGCCATGTCGGGTGAGTTGTATTATGCATGTCGACTCAGGGTGAAATGGGAAATGGCTCACATGCCACCAGTGCCGACGGCTGAGCACATGATGAGCCAACTGGAATGAGTCGTCGAGTCGCGCAAGTGAGAGAATGGGATTCAGTGAGGGACACTAGGATGAGATGAGATGAACAAGACAGCACCACCTCCGGAGACTGAAGACGGGTGAAATTGATATGCAAAAGAAACGGTGACAGAACCTTGACTGGCTCAACCCCTTTCTCGAGACGGGCAGCATGTCAGCGCTGCTGCAACCATCCCCCGGCTCATTGCGGCATGATGAGGGGCTGCTGTTAGTGGTGATGTACCCGGTACGTGATCATAGGCGGTTTTGAACACACAACTCCCTGGATACGGCATTGTGTCACTGCTGGAGTAGACGCCATAGCACCTAACTCACACCCTCAGTGATGGTCTCCGGAGCCAGAGGCCATGTTGGCGGAATCCCGTCTTCCTGGTTCAGGACCCAACAAAACCCTCGCTCAACACACAAACGCACACACAAAACGAAACATGATGGAGACGTCGGCGGCAACAGTACCAGAGCGAGAAAAAGAGAGACGAAGTACGTAGACAGGGCCACTTCGCGGCACCAATGACAGGAATCCACGCGGGGCTGCTGGTACTCAAAAGTCCACATCCCCCCGATTTTCTTGGGCTGTAGGGAAGGGCAATGAGGGGTCATCCACGAACCTCCGCGACCCCTCGACCAGAAGCAATTCACCTGCAAAGTTGAGGACCCCTTTATGATGCGACTTGAAGGGTGTTGCCGGGCTTTCTTGTCGAGGACGGCATACCCTTTTGCCGTCGACTGTCAGTGACCTAGGTAAGCGAGGTGAGAGCCCATCCCACTGCAGAGGGCGATGAACGAAAAACACACATGCACTACGTAGAAGAAGTCTGCAATGGTGCGCTGTAAAGCCTGATTGCAGAGAATTACCAAGTATTCTGTACTGTCCACATAACAAGTGGTGAGACGTGGACAAAAGCAAGCCTGCACTTTCGCCGTTGCTTCTTGATGATTGTCTACGCGCGGAGCGAATCGATGCAAAGCAGACTCGCGAGATGGGCCCGGACTCGGGGGTTTTCGACTCGATCAGAATGAGATCCCGCTTCTTGGTCGAAGGAAGAAAAGCCGGATCATTACTGAGGCGGCGCCACCATCATCTTGATTTTTCCGAGGTGTTCCTCTGTAAGGTATGGCCTTTGATAACCATGCTTACATCATCGACCCGATGTGTCTTTACACATGATTCCGGTGGGGAGGTACCACCACAGCATCGGCACGTGCTTCACTTCGCTGCCAAAGAAGACTGAAGTACTTGGATAGGTACCTAAGGTAGTGGGCTAGAAGCACTGGAATAGCAATCCACTAAAGCCCAGCGCAGCCCCGCGCAGCCATCAGGCGGGAAGCAGCACGAGGGACGGGAGGTAAGGCGGGCTAATCTTTCAGCGCGAAGCCAAGTTCCATGGCACGACATCGCATCGCATTGCATCACTCTGCATTTCCTTGCTTCCAGCCATCTTTACCCCCCAAGATCTACGGCCGTCGTCGTTCATTGAGGGAGTACGGATACTGGTCTCAAAAGCCGTCGACGAGAGTGCACCGAGCTTTGTAAAGTCCACGGGGTGAGCTACCTACCTAGAAAGCTACGTGGAAAGCTACCCAAGGCACCTTAGGTAGGTAGGTACGGACGGATAAGCACCTTCGCTCGAGGGTCGTCCTCGAGAGCGTTCCGAGGACAATGATCAGGCGGCCCACATGAGTAACTGTACTCTAAACGTCACACTGCGCACACTATCCATCAAGTACCTCGACCTCAGCTTGACCAGCCGCATCAGCGCTCTGGACGCTTTCAGGCCTTTTCAAGTGCCTACCTAACGCCCTTCAGGGCTTCTGTGCCGCGTCCCGATTTCCCATTCAACTGTTACGACCAGCCCCAGCCCACGACGACTCGATGCGCCTTATCATACCTCACGTTAAGTCCTCTGGTATTCGATACCTCCACTCCTACATACCACTTCCTCAGCCTGCCTCTACTTCTGCTCTGCTTCAAGCAAAGCAAAAGCAAGCCGTTGCTTTCCAGCGCTTGCTCAGACAGCGCAAGACACGAGACTCAGTCAGCGGTCCAACTCGGGCGCCGAGGCCGACTCCATTTCCAGGTCTATCGGACCACCTAAGGTAGCTGCCAGTCCGAAGAACTCATCTTGGGCGATACGACCATCATCAGCTTGACTTGCTCGACTCCATTCCAGTCCAGCCCCAACACGCAGCCCAGCCCAGCCCAGCCCAGCCAGCAGGTAGCCAGGGCCAGATTCAGACCGAGAACCTGGAGTCTTACCTAAGATAACCTTACCTTACTTCAAACCTACCTCTGCGCAAGCCAATCTCGACGTCGTTCCGCTACCACCTTACCCCCGACTCGGTGCCTATCGCCAGAAGATCACCGACTGCGATAACCAAACGAAAACACTCTTCGCCAGAGATCCACGACCTGAGTCCTCGACCGACGACGGCTCCGGCTTCAGCCTGTCCTCCATCTCTCCTTTATCGAGCTTTGGTTCGTCTCTGTACAACACGCCTTTTCCACTTTTGTACGTACCCTTGTCCTACCCCCGACTCGCTGCCTCGCTTCGTCGAACCTCTTCGTCTGTCTGCCTTTGCTTCGGATCTGTCGTCACCCTCCTGGCCCTTCTTGGAGCAGCACATGCCCCAGTAGGCACTATCGCAGATTCTGTTAGCTTTACCGTCGCTTCCATCTCTTCGAAGGGGACAGTGTATCGTGTGTGGCTGCAGTGCCGCCGGAGCTGCATCGTCAATTTTCCCTCACCCTCGTCTTTTCCCCCTCCATTATCAATCAGCTCCTCTTTTCTGGGTCCCGATGCGCCGGCCCCTCACTCCGCCGGCGACATCATACCCAATTCACCACACACACGCACACACACACGTCCTGGATGAAAACCCCGTTGCCTTTGCTGCGTACGGCCGACGCCGCTGCCCCTATTGTCCACACAGCTGACCATCGACAGTCTGCCAGTAATACGAACAACCGATACCCATCCGCGAGCTTCATATGCGTTGAGAGCATAGGCATAGACGAACTCTGCCTGCTTCTATTCAACTGCGCTTGATACCAACAGGCTTCCGTCTTGCGCATGACGGACTACCGAATTGCTACTCCGTTTATTTTGCTACCGCTCTGTGTCTGTCGACGCCGCGATTGCCCCGGCGCCGTGACATAGGCCTACCCACACAACCGCCAACATGTTTTGGAGGTTTGGCGGCTACGCCAACATTTCCACCATTGATACCATTCTCGAGAAGCCCGACTTCACCGTTGAAGACCTCCTCGATGAAAGCGATTTGATCCAAGAGCTCAAGCAGCACAATGCAAAACTAATCGAGTACCTCCGGGAGGATAAGGTCCTCAAGACACTGCTCGAATATGTAGTTGCGCCGAAACTTGAGCCCGTGGCGACGCCCGAGACGGACGAGCCTAGCGACGAGACCAAGGGCAAAGGCCGCTTGCTTCCCTTCTCGAGACCTCGCGCGTCTTCGCGAGCCACGGATACCGACAATGAGGAGGAGGAGCAAGAGAAGAAGCGCAACCGCTACGCATATGTGGCGGCGGAAGTGCTTTCATCCGACACGTGGTCCATTTACGAGGCCCTGATGGAGAACCAGCCATTGATTCGCGAATTCTGGCAGTTTCTCAAGCGCCCGACGCCTCTAGACCCCCTTCAGGCCAGCTACTTCACCAAGGTCAACGAGGCGTTGTTCGATAAGAAGACGGAAGAGATGGTCATCCTGCTCAAGTCGTTGCCTGATGCCGTACCGGACCTGTTGCGTCATGTTGAATGCCCCATGATCATGGACCTTTTACTCAAGATTATTGCATTAGACCGCACGGAGGGTGGGCAAGGTGTTGTCGAGGTAAGCCGACACCATGTTTCGCCGCGCTCAGAGCTGACCGATAATAGTGGCTTCACTCCAAGGATGTCGTGCCTACGTTGCTTACTTGTCTGAGCCCCGAGCACAGCTGGGTTGTCCAAACAGCCGCCGGCGACTTTATCAAGGCAATCATTACAATCTCCGCCAACGCGTCGCAAAACGAGCAACAATGTATCGGTCCGAACGAGCTTACACGCCAGCTTGTATCGCAGCCATGCGTCGAGCAGTTGGTCAAGTACATGCTGGGAGGCGGAAACCCGCTGACCGTTGGGGTTGGCATCATTATCGAGGTGATCAGAAAGAACAACTCAGACTATGACCCTGATGTTGGCACAGAAGCAAACTCGGTCCCCTCCAGTAGGGATCCCATCTACCTCGGCACTCTCCTGCGCTTGTTTGCACAGCATGTGCCCGACTTCGTCAACCTGATTATGAACATTCCCGTCAAGAAAGAGAGGCTTGGGTCCACGTTCGGCGAGAAGATAGAGCCTCTCGGGTTCGACCGATTCAAGACTTGCGAGTTGATGGCCGAGCTGCTTCACTGCAGTAACATGGGACTTTTGAACGAGGTCGGCTCCGAGGACGTGATTGCGCTCCGGGACAGCGAGCGTCAGCGCTTGCGGGCGGAAGGCAAGCTCTCCCCTAACCGAGGAGAGGAAGCCTCGTCCAGCGATGACCTGACCATGCGCACCGGGCATTCGTCCCCCGAGGAGGGCCGTCGGCTGGAGGTGACCAACATCTCCGACGATGACGGTTTTGAAGAGGTCGAGCCTAGCCGCGAGATGAACGAGGATACCTCGCATGAATTTGTCAAGGCCGAGGAGGAAATCTCCGCCGCGGCACCCGCGACGTCGTTCTTGGATAAGGACGAAGACGACTTTGTGGATGAGCCGCTGAGCTCCCCCAGGCTGAATGTCACGGACGACAAGATCAAGGAGCAGCGGTTCGATGACCCAGACCTGATTGTGGCCCCCCTTTCGCCTAGCAAGCCCAAGCCCGCGTCTCCCGAGGACAACGTACCCAGCTCGGAGACGAAACCTCCGTTGGAGAAGGGAAAGGACACTGAAGACAAGGCTCTCACGGAGAAGATGCCTGAGGTTACAGAGGATTCCCAGACGGACAGCAAGACGGAGAAGGTTGCAGAGGACGCCATCAGCAAAGTGGAAGAGCTGTCCCTGGACGAGAAGGCGAACCAGAGTGTGCTGTCTGAGGAATCTAGTCAAAAAGGCGATGAGTCTGACTCATCCGTGGTGTACACTCCCAGTGCTACCGAGTCCGAGGTCAAGCATGAAGCTGCCGAGACACTTGACGACTCCAAGTTCTCACCCCGCCCCGAAGACATGCCTGCACCTCTTTTCGCCAAGTCCACCATCGGCACAGACTCAACAGGGATCAAGAGCAAGAACAAGGAAACGGAAACGGAAGCTGCATTTACAGTCGATACCCCAGCGATGCCTCCAGTTCCAGAGGCGCCAGAGGCGCCAGCACCTCTTGGGGCGGCTTCAAGTGACCAGCCTGCCGCCATTCCCGCGCGGCCGGACCCCAACACTGTGAAACCCGTCGTGGGTGACTATCTGAAGATGCAGTTTGTCGAGTATCGTGTTGTGCCCACCATTCTGGTAAGTTGATTCGAGACTCCAGGGCCAAGAGCCAAAATCGTATTAACGTTCCTGCAGAACTTCTTTTTCACATATCCATGGAATAACTTCCTCCACAACGTCGTGTACGACATTGTCCAGCAGGTCTTCAACGGCCCGATGGACAGGGGTTTCAACTCGACCTTGGCCATCTCGCTATTCGAGGCTGCGGACGTTACCAACGCCATCATTCAAGGCCAGCTCGCTAGCGACGAGTCGCAGGCCAAGATGAAGACTCGCATGGGCTACATGGGCCACCTGACTTTGATCGCTGAAGAGGTGGTCAAGTTTACAGAGAGGCATCCCCCCGAGCTCCTGTCAGAGACTGTCCTCGAGAGAGTCATGGACCCCAGATGGATCAACTACGTCGAGGGTGCGCTAGCTGAGACGCGCGAGCGTGATAACGCCATTCTCGGTGGTGTCCGGCCTGAGGTCGCCCTCGGCAACCGCGCTGGCATGTCTGGCAATGGTCTCGCGGCTGTCGGCCTTTCTGGCATGGGCTCGTCCTTCAACTCGGGAAGCAACACGGGCTCCAACGTCCTGGCCGAAGCAGGACTGAACGGCAACGCGGACAACCAAGATAACGGCGGCAATGGTATCGGCCCCTTTGCCATTAGCTCCGGCACGCTCATGTCTGGCTTCGGCAGCTCCAGTGACGAGGAGGACGACGGCGAAGAAGAGAACGAAGACGATGTCAATAATGAGGTGAGTGATATGTTCTCCGAGCTGCGTGAGATGGAACCGCCGGCGTTGGATCCCTGGACGCAGTCACTGCTCGACAACCATCCGGACTCGGATGATGACAAGGACCGAACGATGAATGCGTAGTACGCAGACGAGACCAGGCCCCGTCACGCTGGAGAAGCCCCTGAGCACTACACCATATTCAGTGGCTGTCGCACACTAGGGCTGGGATCACATGAGGAAGATGCTGAAAGTGATGATGAAACGGTTATTGTGTACGAGCACGACGAGAGGTTGGACGACGAGCGTGCCGCCGAGGAGCTGGACGAGGATAAGAGCATGATTCGGCCTTCGCTTGACGTTCTGGCCTGGCTTAGACGGAGAATAAGCAGAGATGACGTAGACGAGGCACCGGAGGAATAACAAGGTCATGACTGGATATATCAAGGTCCACGGGGGGTGTTGGGTTGCGTTTTATCATGTAACGGGGCGGCGACTAGTGTAGGATTACATCTCCCCGTCCCTACTGGCGTCGAGTGCTTGGGATAGCACGCAACTTTTGGCTTTGTTTTCCTATCATCTCCATCTCGAATCCTCGACACCACGACGTCAATGACTGCACCCAGGGAATTCACGCTGCGCGCCGACAGAGGCGGAAAAGCCGAGCTAATGTTTCGACTCTAGTTTCGGGCCTATACCGATCCACTGAACAACTCTGCGTCGTCAATGAACCCGCCATCGATCCCGCCGCCTCCACCGCCGCCCCCGCCGCTGAACATTCCTCCCTCCCGGGCCAGACTTCAGCTCGCGGCCAGGCTCGCAATGCATCAGAAGAACAATGCCGCGGCAGCCACTTCCAACGAGGGCGAGGACGGCAAAGAGAAGACGGAGACGGAGACGGAGACACTCAAAGACCCGTTTGCAGACGACGAGGAGGATGAGGACGCGGATAGCGACGACGACGGCGGTGAAGAAGTTCAGGGCACAGGAGCAGCGGAGGCTGGCACGGGGGCGTGGGGTGCAACGGGCAGAGGATCATGGTGGCGCGGCATGTCAAGACAGGGCCACGATCAACGATATGACGGACAAGACGACTCTGACGAAGACGACGACGACGAGGAGTTTGGAGACTTTGCCATGCCCGAGGTGGACGCCGCACCGGGTTCTGATGCTGACGATAGCGTCGTTCTCAAGCCGCTGGCGGTGCATCCGCCCCAGGTCCAGTCTGGAGGCAAGGCATTCAGCGGCCTGTGGCCGTTCTCGACGTCGCCGGGAGCGAAAGAGGAGAAGGAGAACGGTGAGGCAGGTACTGGCAATGGCAATGGCGAGGATGAGAAGCCGGTCCAGGCTGCTGTCGAGGCGGCGCGGAGGACAAGCATCGAGGACCCCGACGATGAGGAGGAAGTGGTGGTGCAGAAGCCTTCGAGTCTGTGAAGCACTGTAGACGGAGACTAGACGGGCGTGGCGCCCTGGCCCTGTTGTACTATAGGTGTTTTGCTTACGCTGCGCATGGTGTAGAGTATGATTGAATGGCCAATGCATTGGATCAATCGTGACGCGCTTGTTACGGTGACGAGAATGGCCATGGCATAATCGAGGTGTCAAGCTGTACCGGGTATTGGGAGACTGAAGCTCTGAATGAACATCACGGCGAGCATGTCGGAGTTTACCCACGTCCAACTGCCGAAGTACCCTGCCTTGAATATAGGGGCTTTACAAGGAGCTTGGGCGTTGACAGGGCACCTCTTTCACCTACAGCCTCTGTGGTAAGATACCTAAGCAGAGGGGCAATGGCAGGGAGCCCCTCCCCTGGGAAAAAGCCCCCAGCAACTTCACGGCTTGTGTCGCCTCGGTCCAGCACGACGGGAGGTACATCACTTCATGCGTCCACCAAGCTTTGACGAGCCGCCGCACGTTTGGCGTTCAGACATGACCGCAGGAAGCATGAACCATCACCGCCAGCCACCCTGGTCCTGACACGATACAAACAAGAAAAGACTCGAGGAAAAGAAAATGCGGTCGAACCAGGCTGCAGTCGGCCGGCCATCCGGTAGCGATATGCCATGGTCCTCGTCGCCGCTGTCTCTGCCGAAAGACATTGTCGTCCGCTTCGCCTCCGCTGTCGCATTGTGTGTTTACGTCGGCCTCTACCTTCCGGTAAGCTCAGCCTCCAGCTCTTTGACCCTCGCTATGCGATGGCCTGGTCATCGATGGTATACAGACACTCGGCCTCTGGGAGCGGTGTCCGCCCCAGTCACCGGCGCCGAGCTTCCACTCGTGAAACCGACCGCTAGCGGGAGAGTGACCCCCTTGGGACGCACGACGCGCGATGACGCGGAGGCTCTGGTGCTGTCCGATGTATCTTTTCGTGGTCTGAAGATGCTGCAGGAGATGGGAATGACCACGAGTTGAGCTAACGCGCACGCGCTTTCGAGCAGGTTCCTGGTCGGAATCGAAGCCCTCCCCGACTCCGTACGTAAGGCAGCCACCATCCGAAGAACGAGTCAACGAACGTGGCCTTTGCCTCTGCGAGATTGTATAACAGTGTCGGGATTGTCTTCCCTGCTGTTGGATTGCTAGTGGGTATACGGAATAGAGAGAGAGAGAGAGCAAACAGGAAAAATGGAGGATATGATCACGAAACCGCAGGCTGAAGACGCCCCCGTCTACAGACAGCCACCGCCATGGACGAGTCGCATCCTCTACGCGACGAAACTCCATGGTTTACAGTCGTGGTTCTACCAGAGGGCCAGCTTCCAGTTCTGGAAAGCGTACTGGTTCCCTCCGCCGGGCGCGCCCGATGTCATCAAGCAATACGACTGCAGGCCGAATCTCTTGGTCCGGTTCGTTGTCCATATTCGCGATCGCTGTCCGAATGTCTCGTCTGCTAACACGAGCAATAAGCATCTTCTTTCCCTCCGACTATGACCAAACGTCGCCGCAAACCCTACCGACGCTTTTCTCGATCCACGGTGGTGGTTTCTCCATCGGCGTGCCGGACGACGATGACGCCTGGAACCGCACCTTTGCCGACCTCAACGGCGCCCTCGTAGTGGCGCTGAACTACTGGAAGGCACCGTGGTCGCCCTGGCCGAACGGCCTTCACGACCTCGAGGCGCTGTACCTCGCCGCGGTGGAGGACCAATCTCTACCGATTGACAGATCTCGCATTGCCATTACAGGTTTCAGCGCTGGCGGCAATTACAGTTTGTGTCTGTCGCAAATGAAGAGCATCAAGGGCCACCCGACCGCTTCGCCGAAGGCTGTGATGCCAATCTACCCGCCCGTCGACTTTGCGACGCCTTTGGAGAAGAAGGAGCACCGTCGGCCGTTCAAGGTCGGGCAGCTTTCGGGCATCAGGGGCGAGAAGCGGGATTTCGTGTACGCGTTCGCGCCCGTGTTTGACTGGTCGTACGTGCCCTACGGCACGAACCTCAGGGACCCTCTCCTCTCGCCCATGTACGCCTCGCGCGCCGACTTCCCGGACAACGTGTGTGTGGTCGGGGCGGAACTGGACTACCTCGCCTGGGAGGCGTGGGACTTTGCGTGCAAGCTCGGCGGGAAGAAACCTACCTCGGCGACCGTGGGGAGGAAAGAGGTTGCCAAGACGCAGGAGTTGGAGATGGCGGACGAGAGGTTCGCGTGGGAGGTCAAGGACGACAGGGGGAGCGTCAGGTGGCTGCTCGTCCCGGATGTTATCCACGCTTTCGACATGCACGAGATGGGGGCCATGGTGTCGGATCCCGAGACGGTGAGGGACGGGAACGCCAAGGCTGTGAAGGTTATCAAAGTGCTTGGGGACTGGTTGAAGAGTTCTGCCTGGAAGGTATGATGGCCTCCAGTGGTGATGGCTGGTATCGATTCGATAAGGGGCTTATAGATTGGGACGGACATTTCCGAGGGGTCCAATGATGTTAAAGAATATCTCACTGAACTCTGACATTCCAGATTGGACATGTGTGAACCGAGAAGGCCTTGAGGGCTGTGTCGTGGGGCCGTCGCAGCAGAGTGGATTGGACCCCAGTGTCACCTACGTTTTGGAACCAACAATGGTCTTAACGAGGTTGACTTCATTGCCATACTTGAACGTCAAGTAGCGCTGGGTCATGTCATGATGGCGCTGTCTTGAAGTGGTTGAACTCTGGTTGGTTGATGAGGGGCCAGCGCCTGTTGAGCATCGTGGTCGCCTGTCCGGCGGAGGACATACAAAGGTTTTCTGTCTCTGAGGTGTCGTGTTGTGTATCAGGATTTGACAAGACGAAGTGAATACGTAGATGGATTTCCGAGTGGCTGGACTCTGGCTTTGGATCTAGATGACTTCTTCCAACCAAGCTTTTCGCAGAGTTGTACGGACGAGAAGCGTCCAATACAGAACCCCAACCATGAGAGATGTAGAGGATTCGGACGGGTTCCAATGTTGAAAGTCGTACGATATACCAGCTGATGGAACATGGGTTAATGCTCCGCGCAGCTCGGCGACGAAAGGAGTTGTTCCCTCGAATTATTGACCGCATTGAGGTCTTGGTATATCAACACGTCTTGAAAGACAATTCAGCTTCACTGCAATATCAGAATTGGTCCAAAGACCTAGAGTTTATCCAAAACATTCAGCAGAGGGAAGTAATAGAACGAAGTCATCGTGAGTAGGTCTACGTCGAGGAAGTCATGTGTCAGCGTTTGGGGCCAAGATGCCGGCAAATCACCAACTGCAAGTCTCTACAAGAATACTATCAGATCGTTCAACTTGCAGCAAAATATTCAAGAAGCACGTGCATTTCTTCATCACTTGCTGTTCAGAAGCAGTAGGTCATGAAAACGGTCATTCTCGCCATGAGGGGTAAAACTCAGGGCCTGGGAGCGTTGGCCATATCGACTATGAATTTCCAGCCAGATATCGAGGTACTTTCAACATCGCAGATACATCAAGCGGAAGAAGCAAGGGCGTATTTGAACAAACACGAATTGAAGCAGGTAGCGCAGCAGGAAATGTCAAACCGGCACGGTAGTGATGGACTTCAGCTGGGGGGAAGACAGTCTCTGTATCCAATGACAGCATCGTGCCGGCAACCAGTTGAGAAAACGACCCAGTAACGACCCAGTAGTAGCATATCACGTCTTGAGTTGATTGACCACCAGAGGTTGCTGGAAGAGTGCCGTTTCCTTGGTTTGCGGCCATGGAGCAGTGACACGGAACAAATGGCCTCTTCGACCTCTGTTGGGACACCATCTAGAATGATGGATGCGTACAAGACAACTGTACATCACCCCATGGTAAGGTACAATATAGATGAGACCGGCGGAAGGAGCACAGCAGCGCAATCAAACCCTCGCGGTCTTTGTTCAAGAGCGTCTTCAAGGTTTCACAGACGATAATCACGACTGAAGAAGAAGCGAGTTTGAATCGCGAACCCGGTAGACATGCTCCCTTGGAATTCTCAAGGACTTCTCAAGGGAGAGATATTAGCTGTTTGCAGGGCGACGTTGCACCAACGACCGTTGCTGAGGCATCGCCGAGTTGGGATCCTACAGTTCATGCTGATCCAAACCCATCCGAACATTGTCGCCAAGGGCCCAGGGACGCTGCGGTGTAGACACGATGGATGCAGTTGTCCAAGATGTAGCACAGCAACAAAAACAAAAGTCACTGTAACCCATGCAGCTCTCTCAGCAGAGCCAACTCGACCGAGAACTCGTGACCGCGGCTGGAGGCTGCAGACAATCACCCAAGACGGCGAGGAAACCTCTCCCCCGGCGCGCTTCTTGGCCAAACACATCGCCAGAAAGCGGTTCAACCAATCGCCTCTCCCTTGCGTCGGATCCGAACGGGCTCTTGTTTGCTTGTACCGTCGACTTTGCTCCGAGTCTCCCAGCACTTCACCGATGCGACGTGGACACCGACACGATGACACTGGCGTCGCAGTAGTGCCCGTCGTAGACGCAGAAACCGGCCTTGCGCTTGGGTGGGATGGGAGGCATCTCCAATTCGGTGACCTCGAGCTGACGCCATTGCGAAGCTGCGGCTGCCGGATGACCATGGCCAAAAGCTGGCTTGTCCATACAGCAACGGCCTGGATCGCTCTTCCAGGGAGAAAAAGTTCCCACCCGAGGTGATGCTGGGCAAACGACTCGGGTGCATCCAAGGTGAAGGCGGACATCGGACCAAGGATTCGGACGCCATGGCTGTCCCCGTCGAACTGCATCTCGGGTCCTCGGTCTGAGCACAGCCCAGCCCAGCCGGTCTTTTTTCTTCTCTTTTTATTCACTGATGGATGGCGAATGGGTAATTATCTCATGGACATGAGCACTGCACTGCCGCGTGGGTAGTTGTTCGAAACAGGCGCTCTCGCGGCTAGGTAAGCTAGGCAGTACATGCCATGTCCCGTTCCGGCTTCAGTTTCCGTGAGCAAAAAGGTGAGGCTGTCCAGAGAAACCAGCCAGCAGAACCGAATGTGATGTATAATTTCGTTTCGTCTACTGGGCGGCTGAACCGCGTAGGCTGACGCGATGTGGGCGGGGATCAGAACGCAGTCTTGCCACAGTCTCCCGAAGCGGCGAGATGGCCAGGCAGCGGGTTCTCGAGCGTGGGTCTCTGGTCTTGTCTGTATCAAAGTGAGGACCCCACGGGACATTTGATGAGCGTTCTTTAGTGGTACTTCACCGCCTCGCTCTGGAGATTGGATACACGACAAAATGATGCGGATACGTTTTATGAAGAGGAAAAAAAAAAAACACTACATGTCTGCAGGGGGGTTTCGCAGGTCGCATGTATCCGTAGTTTGCCGCGCGTTGAGCGGTCTACACCAACGTGGAGCGAAACAGACTGACTCGCCGGAGCTCCGGACGGACGGCCTTCGTGATGGACGGGGGGGGGGAGCTGTTTTCTCTCGGGGGGATCACGGCAGTACACGTGTAGTCTGCTGGTTGAATGCGGCGCACTGATTGGCGGCGGGGGGGAGGTATCACGAGCTGTGACGGCCTTCCTACACTGGGAAAGGAACGTGGCAGATCAGTTGCTTGATTTTAAATTCGACAGATTGGAGTGTGAACCCAGCCACGTGCAGCTAATCCGGATGGCCGCGATCGAGTCAGAGAGGGGACATGGGGGCTTCGTATGGATATCTGAGGGACAAAGAGGACCTCGTGACCCTTTGGCGTCCGTTGCAGGATATTAAAGACTGAGGCTAGACTACCTTATCACGATGCATGTCTCTGAGCTGGGGTGGGTTTCCGGAACTTTTTGTCCCTATAATTTACGGGATATTGTTGCGTTTGGTATGGGATACCATGCGATTGCGTTATCGAGGCGGGCTGAATTGTTCGGGTGCCGTGAGGGCAGCAAGAGGAGGAGACAGAGACACGACGAAGAGAGAGACGAACGAAGACGCAATCAAAGAGGATGTGGATAGTCAAACCCCAAAAGAATTCGATATAATTTCCCAGCCTTACGAAGCTCTCCGCCGAAGGCAGCCCGCCAGGCATCGCCATTGGATGCCCTGTGTCATGTACTCTTCACCTGTATCTGTACTTGGCGTCGTAGGCATCGAGAATCCGGGGGTTTCTCTCGTTTGAGGCTGCAGTTTTTTTTTGCCAAACCCCTGGCATCCATCTGCGCTGGCGAGCGGCGAGCCGGTGGGCGTATCCGCACGACCGGATGGCCTGGTTGGAAAAGGGACCTTTCAGACGAAGACGGATTCTACAGCATGCGGACGGGAAGCAGATTCATTTGGCATGTCCATGGCGTCTTGGCGGAGAGCCCTGGGGGTGGCTGTGGCGGGAGAGGCGGCGGCCAGGATGAAGGGGTCTTTTGGGTCTCTCTGTACGGACAGCCAATGTCAACCGAATGCTCACCGAGGCGGTCCCGAAGGTAATTTGTTTGTTGAGTGAGGCATCTCCTCGCGGCAGGACTAGTTGATAATTATGGGCGACATGCTGGGCGCCGTGTGTCGGTTCACTGACCGAGGACGCGTCTGGTCCGTGGGCTTACGCTTTGTCGGGCCTCTAGCCTCTGATTACTACAGTAGGTAGGGGTTCGGTAGTCTGGTCGGTCAGTCGGTCTCGGGCGAGCTTTGTTCGTGAAACTCTTGGTCAGACGGGCCTGGATGCTGGTGCTTCGCGAGTACTGTTTCCTTGGTGGTGTTTGCCCACCTCGTGGCAGCAGACGAAGCCCAGGATGGGATAAACGGCAACGGGGCCCCCTCGTGAGTGGCGATGGAACGAGCAGACACCACGGTGATTGCGCTGGCTAGTAGTGGTGGTTGAGGAACAAAGTAGACTGGCTGGCTCGCGACGTGGTTGCTGTCGGCCGCGTATTGTGCACGCGTCCCGTCTCGCCAGCAGCCACACCTCGACAGGAAGTCATCAGCAGGCGGAGGTGAAACGAGGGATTCAGTAACCTCGACAGGAAGGGTGACTCGGGGAGGAGTGCGTTTTGTGTCGGCCGAGGAAACGTGTCGAGAGCTTCGTCAACACGACCATCTGGCAGCAGGGGTTGTTGACCTGGAGCGGACGGCATTCGTGTTGTGGCATGATGGATGCTGACTGCGCAACCAGGTCTCGGTGTGAGGACGCCTCCTCATCCGAGCATGTGCTGAGGGGCAAACATTCAGAGTTGGGTGATCGAGGTGTAGTAGGATGGGTGATGACGAGTTGTTCATGCCGAGGGGTGGCTCAGCCCTCCGGAGTCCAGACCGAGGTGTCAAGGTGAGGGGAAACGAAGCATCGCATTACTGTACAGAGATGGACTCCTCACACGATGCCGACGAGAACAGGAACATGTCCCCGGGACTTTGGGAATAGGAACACTCGGCTTGCTTTAGGTTTCCCAGCGAGCTGAGCAGGATCGACAGACGGTCTGGAGACTTGGGGTTTCGCAAAGGTCGAGCCGGAGGCCGCATGGATCATGGAAGGTGAAGCTCCAGTGCTTATGAATAGACGGTCAACTCACGGATACACACACACACACACACACACACACACACACGAATGCCTGGTTTTGGTGGAGGTGGAGGGACGGCAAGGCCACAAGAAGCTTCTGTCGTGCTGCTGTCCAGCCCGGTGTGTCCCGGGAAGAACCTCGTCGGCGTGTTGTACACCAAAGTTAGTGCAAAAAGGCTGCCCTGAGGCTATCGTGGGGTGCTACTCGGTATTGGCGATGTGACGAGAGCCCATTCGTTCGGAGGCCGAGAGTCAACTCGCAGCATGCTCCGTACGCGCAGACGAGTTTCATCCGCTAGAAGGAATACCTCACCCGACTTTTACTGTGTAATCAGCCATCTACGGGAACGGAACGGGCGCTCATCGCCAGGCAGACGGTTTCTATTCTCACATCTGCACAGCTGCACACCTTGGCGAGCTTCGCCCCCTCGCTAAGACGAGGCACCGAAGCCGATCCAGACCCAGGCCCCCAGGAAAAGGAAGCAGAAGCCGAACACAGCCGCGCCGTGGGTGTCGTTGGGCGCTTGTTTGGAGTAGCAGGCCCGATGGCATCCATATCGCCTGTTTCTGTTTCTGTTTCGGCGTAGTAGTAGTTGGTAGTAGTAGCAGTAGTTGTAGTAGTAGAGAAGTCGATGCTGTGCAGTGTGGCTGATCAGAGAGACACATCCCAACGTAACACTCCGTAGGCAAGGCAGAGAGAGAGGTAGAGATCAGATGCTGGGACGGAAATAACCTGCGGCTGATGGATGCTACAGACTACAGACACAAGTCAACCGTCCAAAGTCCACCACGCAGGTGTGTCCGTCTCTCGGTGAAGCTGCGTCCGTACTGAGTACTCTTGAATCACCAGGCGTGGTGTCGTGTCTCCTCTCTGTCTCCTCTCTGTCTCCTCTCTGCCTCCTCATCGTCCCAACCTTGCTGTCATCAGCCGTTGCCTCCTCGTCGCCATGCTCTGTTGCCAAACCTCGTCGACGGTTAGAGAATCCCACCCGAGTGGCTCAGGCTCAGATGCTCGTCGTCGTCGACGACACTGACAGCGACAGGGAACAACCGAGTCGAGCGGTCTGAATTCTGCAGTGTGGCAGACACCACACGGCGTAATCTTCGCATCCTTGTCTCCCGCACACGTCACCCCTGTCCTTGCGTCCTCTCCCTGTCTCTCTGTCTCTCTGTCTCTCTGTCTCTCTGTCTCTCTCCCGCCTCGTCTCTGCAATCCCACTCACAAACGGCTGCCTTCCTTCGCCTCCATTCCAGCCTGGTCGGTCTCCAGCAGGACGCGGGTATGCATGTCCTCGGCAGGCCGTGTGGCCATGGCGTGGCGTGGCGCGGCATGCCTCAGCACACTCTCTCGTCTCCTCGCTCTTTTAGTGTTGGACCGTTGTCCATCTAGTCTTTTCGTAGTCTCTTTGCCCTGGTCGCTCGCTCATACAGACCCAACGAAAGTCTGCCTCTTCCCACCCTTGCGCGTCTCCAACCTGGACCCCAGGACGTCAGAGGGGCCGGGGCCATGGGACAGCTCGATCGTGTGTACTGCAACCAACTCCGTATCAGCCCAGTATGCCGACGGATACACCATGTCGGTTCCTGAGTGTTTGCTTTCCCTTGGCCTCGCCGCCTGGGTCTTGTTCGAGTCAAGTACCAGGTACACATCCCGGTTCTACAAGTCGGGCCTTGGCGACGTGAGGTGAGCAATATTACTTGTAATCGTACAGAACAGACATGGATTCGTCCCAATGCTCTTACTCAAGGACAAGAGACGTCGAGGATGAATAGAGCTCCAGCATAGACATGGGGAGTGTGACGGTACATGGCATGGCAACTTGCCGTGCTGCGAGTCCTCCCGGGTTAACTATTTCACTACTTGTACATCGCGGCCCTCCATCCCTCGCCCGTCTGCCTTTCAGACCCGTTTGTCCTTGCTTCAACCTCTCGGTCACATCTTGCTCCCTGTGTGACGGTCAACCTCTGCCCGTCTTACATGTCGTTGGTTCTTCCAAGAGCCTCGTGCTAGCAAACGGCCCCCGGAAGCGTGGTCGTCACATCGCCCCCGACCAGCCTCGACTGAAGCTATTTGTTCATCCCGTCTGACCAAACGCTACCCGAGCATCTTTGACCCTCACTTTACCTTTGCCCTGTCCTGTCCTGTCGTGTACTGTCGTGTACTGTCGTGTACTGTGCTGTCTTGTCCGCCTCGAGGCAGACGGGCCCGACTGACGTCTGATCTGTTCATCTGGCCACGCGCATCCGCACCCGCACGCGGCCGTGGCACCTCGTTCTGGTTCTTTATTCGTGTTTTGTGTGTTTTTTTTTTTTTTGAGATACCCTCGGACGCTGTTTCTGCAGCCTCTCCTCTCCTAGTCAGTCACCTTCGTCTTCTCCATCTTCAGACCAAGTCAGTTCGCAGCCAGGACCACTTACACCCACATCATGGCCAACTCTGTCAGCAACGACGACAACAACGACAACAACAACAACGACAACCACCACCACCACCACCACCACCACCACCACGAAGACGGCAGCAGTAAGCTGCTCGCCAGAATCGACACCGCCATGTCATCCTTGCACACGGAATCCGTCGAGGAGCGGCTCCTCTCAGCCACGGCCGCCGTGCTGAGCATCCCCAAAAACAGCATCGCCCTGTTCGACTCGTTTGCAGACCTCGGAGGCGACAGGCGTACGGCCGTGCAACTCAGAAAAAGGTGCATGAGCCTCGGACTCGCCGTCAGGACGAGCGACATGCTCCGCTGTCACACCTTGGCCGAACTCCAAACCTGCATCACCCCGTACGGTCAGGCCGCGGCCGTGTGCGCGTGCGGCAGAGACTCGGACCAAGACCAGGACCAAGACCAGGACCAGGACCGCCACAGCCCGTCGTCGCCCTCTGATGTCTTCAGCTCGAGTCCCAGACGCAGCAGCGGCGAGTACTCGACGTCGTCGTCATCGTGCGAATCCCACCCACCACCGCACAGCAGCAACAGCAACAGCAGCAGCAGCAGCAGAAGAAGAAGCAGAGGCAGAGACAGCAGAGACAGCAGAGACAGCAGAGACAGCAGAGACAACAGAGACAGCAGAGACAGCAGAGGCAGCAGAAGCAGAGGCAGCGCCAAAGTGGCGCCCCTGAAGCCACCGCAGCTCCTCATCGAACGCTTCATCGAGTCCACGCCCCAGATCCTGCGCGCCGCCGTCGTCAGGCCAAAGGCCGGCTACCTCGAGGGCAAGCTCGTGGCCTTTGTCACGCTGGCCGCCGGGCGCGTCTCCCAGTCCAGCCTGTCGAGCATCCGCCTCGTCCCCCAGTCGCAGATGCACTTTGCCGGCAGCCAGATCGCCGCCGTACGCCTGGCTCTCGAGACGGCCGAGAGCTCCCATCCCGTCCCCAACTCATGGATCGCGCTCGACCAGATGCCTTCCGACGGTGAGGGCTCCGTCGACCGGAGGCGCCTCCAGACGTGGATCCAGAACATCAACGAGGACGTCTACCACCACATGTCGGGCCTCGAGTCCCACGACCTCTTCCGGGAGCCGCTGACGGACATGGAGCGCCTCGTGCAGAAGACGGTCAGCAACGTGCTCCGGATCCCGCAGAGGCAGGTCGGCATGAACTTCTCCTTTGGCCAGCTCGGCGGCGACGACATGTCGGCCATGATGCTCGTCGCCGAGTGCCGCACGCAGTCCGTCACCGTGAAGCCCGACGACGTCCACCGGTGCTCGTCGCTCGGCCAGCTGGCCGGGCTCGCCGTCCGCAAGAACCACGGCCGGCCGTCGTGGGACGAGGAGTCGCCCGAGTCGCCCGACGGCTTCAAGCTGTCGCCGATGCAGCAGCTCTACTTTGACACGGGCATCGGCGGCCGCACCGAGCAGCGGACCGCCGGCGACGGGGGCTACCGCTTCAACCAGAGCCTCCTCCTCCGCGTCAAGAACGGCAACTCGACGCTGGACGACGTCCACGCCGCCGTCGCCGCCGTCGTCGGCCACCACTCGATGCTCCGTGCCCGGTTCCGCCCCGGCGTCGACGGCTACGGCTGGACGCAGCGCATCGCGCCTCGAGTCGACGGCTCGTACGGCTTCCGCTACCACTCGGTGAGCACGACCGACGAGGTGCTCGCCGTCATCGCCCAGACGCAGACCAGCATCGACATCGAGGCCGGGCCCGTCTTCGCCGTCGACCACTTCCGCACGCACGACGGCCAGCAGCTCGTCTACCTCGTGGCTCACCACCTCGTCGTCGACACGATGTCGTGGCGCATCCTCATCCACGACCTCGACGAGCTCCTCAGAGAGGGCACCCT
Source organism: Colletotrichum spinosum (assembly GCA_004366825.1). Classification (NCBI taxonomy): domain Eukaryota; kingdom Fungi; phylum Ascomycota; class Sordariomycetes; order Glomerellales; family Glomerellaceae; genus Colletotrichum; species Colletotrichum spinosum. The sequence goes on along the minus strand of QAPG01000005.1, from coordinate 360,510 downwards.
GTTTTCCGAGCGGTCGATGCCCTTTCGGAAGTGGAACGAGATGCAGGACAAGCACATCTGCAGCCAGCCCGACCAGCTCGCCGACGTGCAGGGGCCCTACAAGCTGCCCGGCGGCGACTACGGCTACTGGGGGCTCCAGGATTCCCCCAACACGTACGGCGACATCGCCGTCGCGAGCTTCACCCTCGCGCCGGAGCTCACGTCCATCCTCCACACGGCGTGCAACCACGTCTTCAGGACGGACATGTCGGACATTTACATGGCGGCCCTGATGCTCTCGTTCGGCCAGACCTTTACCGACCGCCGCACGCCGGTGGTGTGGAACCAGGAGCACGGCAGGGAGCCCTGGAGCGCCGATGTCGACATCACCGAGACGGTGGGCTGGTTCACGTCTCTGTGCCCGGTCTCGCTCCAGGTGGACGCGGCCGACGACCTCCTCAACGTCCTGCGCAAGACCAAGGACACCAGGCGGTCGATGCCGCGCCGCGGGCGGAACCACTTCGCCTCGAGGTACTTTGGCCCCCGGGCAGCATCGCGCAGCACCGAGGGCTGGCCGCTCGAGATCATGTTCACCTACGCCGGCTCCGTGCAGCAGCTGGAGCGGGAAGAGGGCGTCCTCGAGCAGCTCACGATCCCCGGCCGGCTCCTGGCCACGGACGCGTCCGACATTGGGCCCGGCGTCGGCAGGATCGCCCTCTTCGAGGTCTCGGCCATGGTCGACCGCGGCGCCGCCTCGGTGCAGATCGTCTACAACCGCAACTGCAAGCACCGGGACAAGGTGGCCGAGTGGGCGCGGGCCTACGAGCATCTCCTCCACGAGGCCGTCGGCCGGCTGCGGTACCGCGGACAGGAGCTCACCCTCTCGGACGTGCCGATGCTCGAGACGTCGTACGAGGGCCTCGCGAAGCTCCACACGGACCGCCTCGCCGCCCTGGGCCTCGCCAGCGCGGCCGACGTCGAGGACGTGCTGCCCGTCACGGACCTGCAACAAGAAATACTCGTCAGCCAGACGCGGAGCCTCGAGACGTGCCACGGCCACGCCGTGTACGAGCTGTCGTCGCCCGGCGGCCTCCCCGCCGCGGACCAGGCCCAGATCTGCGCCGTCTGGCAGCACGTCGTCGCCCGGTACCCGGCCCTGCGCACCGTCTTCATCGACAGCATCTCGGACAACGGGCTCTTTGACCAGGTCGTCCTGCGCAAGTGCTCGCCCGAGATGCTCTTCGTCGACGCCGAGGACGGCGGCCCGGACCCCGTCGACGTCCTCGACGCCCTGCCGCCCATGAGCGCGACGCCCTACAACCCGCGGCACAGGCTGTCCGTCTGCCGGTCGTCGACGGGGACCCATCTGAGGCTCGACATCAGCCACGCCCTCTGCGATGTGAGGCGGTCCATGTCCGTTGCGTGTCTCCCTTCTGCCAAGATTGCTAACCATCATCGTCCACCCAGGCCCTCAGTCTGCAAAACATCATGTCCGACCTGAAGAAGACGTACAACAGCTCCGGCTCCGTCGTCGTCAAGTCGCCCCTGAAGATGCCGGAGCCCTCCCACGCCGCCTGCGTCCGGTACGTGTCCTCGGCCCGTCGCGAGAACAGCCTCAACTTCTGGGTCGGGCGCCTCCGGGAGACACGACCCTGCCTGTTCCCGCGGCTGATGGCCGTGGCCGACAAGGAGGAGGACAAGATGCAGCACACGAGCTTCCACGTCGACCTGCCCATGGCCCAGATGGACGACTTTTGCCGGGCGCAGGGCGTCACGAGGTCCGCCGTCGTCCGCGTGGCGTGGGCGCTCGTGCTGCGCGCCTTCACGGGCTCCAGCCAGGTCTGCTTCGGCTACCGGTCCCCGGGCCGCGACGGAGACAACGCCCCCGAGGGCCTGCACGCGGCCGTCGGCGCCTTTGAGAACACGACACCGTGCACCGTGGGCCTCGACGGCTACCGGACCGTCGCCGAGGTCCTCGTGGCCGCCGACGCCGACACGTACGCCTGCCGGCCGCACCAGCACGTCTGCGTCTCGGAGATCCGGCACGCCCTCGGCCTCAAGGTCAAGGGAGGAGGGGGAGGAGGAGACGACGACGACGACGACGGGCTGCTCTTCAACACGTGCCTGTCGTACCAGGAGGAGCCCTACGAGCTCAAGAGCAGGTTCAGCTCGGCGCGCCCGCCCATGGGCCTCTCGTGCGTCCAGGCGCTCAACACGCCCGACTTTGACGTGACGCTATCCCTGACGCTCGCCGGCGGCCGGCTCGTCACCGGCGTCTCCCACAGGGCCATGACGCCGGCGCAGGCGCAGAACCTGACAAACACGTTTGGGCGCGCCGTGCTGTCCGTCGTCGCGAGCGGCGACGGGTCCATGGTCGGCGGCATCGACCTCTTTACGGACCGCGACTACGCGCAGCTGACCATTGGCGACTGGGAGACGGCCGCGTCCACGCCCTCGGCCGTGGGCGTGGGCGGCGAGCCGCACGGCTGCGTCCACGCCCTCGTCGCGCAACAGGCGAGGCTTCGCCCGGATGCCCAGGCCGTCTGCGCCCGGGACGGTGACTTGTCGTACCGGGAGCTGGCACGTACGGCATCCCGACTGGCGACGTATCTGGCGCAGTGGGGTGTCCGTCCCGGTGTCTCGGTGCCGGTGATACTCGACAAGAACAGATGGGCCGTCGTCAGCGTCCTGGCCGTTCTCAAGTAGGTCGTCTCTGACATGGTCATCATCATCGTGATGCTCGAGCATCTCCTCTCCTCCCGACTAACAGAACCCAGGGCCGGCGGCTGCTTCGTGCCCATCGACGCCGAGGACAAGGCCAACGTCGACGTCTTTATCCGCCAGCTGAAGCCCAAGACGGTCGTGGCCACCGACATGAGGTGGAAGTACCTCGAGGTGGCCGTCGACGGCGTCATCGTCGTCGACGACACGCTCCTGTCGGTCAACAACCTGGCGCTCGAGGCCCCCCTGCCCACGGCCGCGCCCGACGACGCGGCCTGCGTCCTCCTGTATCCCGGCTCGTCGCGCGGCAGCGAGGCCAAGGGCATCGTCTTCCGCCACGCGGCGCTGTCGGCGGCCTTTGTCGCGCAGGGCCTCGCCCTCAACCTCGACGCCGGCAGCCGCGTGCTGCAGCTGTCGTCCCTTTCCGCCGACACGGCCCTCGTCGAGCTGCTGGCGACGCTCGTCCACGGCGGCTGCGTCTGCGTGCCCTCGGGCGTCGACAGGACCAGCGACATTGTCGGCGCCGCCCGCGGCATGGACGTCAACTGGAGCTACATGACGCCCGTCCTCGCCCGCAAGATGACGCCCGCCGCCGTCCCCGGCCTGCGGACCGTCTGCTTCCGCACCCGCCGCCTCGACGCCGACACGTGCGCGCCGTGGCTGGCCAAGACGACGGTCCTGCTGGCCTACGGCGCCCCGGACGTCTGCCCCCTCGGCATCTCCGTGCTCGAGGTCGGCCGGCCCGCGGACCTCTCCCGCGTCGCCCGGCCCTTTCTCGGCCGCTTCTGGATCGTCAACCCGGACGACCACCGCAAGCTCGTGCCCATCGGCGCCGTCGGCGAGCTCATCATCGAGAGCCCGACGCTCGCGCACCGCTTCGTCCCGGGCCAGAGCCTGGCGCAGATGCCGCGCGACTCGGAGCTGCTGCGGCTGCCGTCGTCGTCGTCGTCGTCGTCGTCGTCGTCGCCGCTCGAGGACGGCCGGCCCAAGACGCGATACTTCAAGACGGGCCACCGCGTCCGCCACATGGACGACGGCACGCTCGGCTTTTTGTCGAGCGGCCGCGACGACGTCGAGTTCGGCGGCCACGTCGTCCCCGTGGCAAAGGTCGAGCAGAAGCTGCGGCGGTGCCTGGGCCAGGGCATCGACGTGGCCGTCGACTCGGTCATCACCCGCGACGCGCAGCCCGCGCTGGCCGCCTTTGTCGAGTTTGGCGACAAGCTCTTTGACGGCTCCGAGGACCTGAGCCGCATCACCACGACGACGCGGGAGCGCACCTACATCGCCAGGAAGCTCGTCGAGTCGTCCGTCGGCACCGGGCTCCTCCTCCCCGCGCACATGCTGCCGACGCTCTTCGTCCCCGTGAGGCACCTCCCCGTGACGCCCTCGCTCAAGGTCAACCGCCGCAAGCTCCAGAAGATGGCCGGCTGGCTGTCCCAGGAGCAGCTGCTGGCCCTCTCGTCGGTCCCGTCGCCCGACGAGGTGCGGTCCGTCGGCATCAAGCCGCTGCCCCTGACGCACGTCGAGGAGCGCATGCGCTCGCTCTGGGCCCGCGTCCTCGGCGTCGACGCGGCCACGATCCGCGGCAACCAGAGCTTCGTCTCCCTCGGCGGCGAGGCCTTCCTGGCCGCCCGGCTGGTCGTCGAGTGTCGGAAGCAGGGCCTCGTCGTCGCCCTGCCGGACGTCCTCCGCGGCGCGACCCTCACCGACCTCTGCCAGGGCATCACCCTGGGCGCCGAGTTTGCCCTCGTCGACACGACGAATACGACGAATACGACGACGACCGCCGGCTCCTCCCGGTCGAGCGGCGCGTCCTCTGTCGGCTCCGCCTCGGACATGCTCTTCGAGGAGCGCTTCATCAACGACGTCATCGTGCCCAAGCTCGGTCTCGCACGCGAGGCCGTCCAAGACGTGGCCGAGGCGTCCGCGGTGCAGCTCAAGTTCCTCGAGACGGGCCTGCTCAAGGGGGCCTCCAGCCTCAGCTACTTCACCTTCAACTTCACCGGCCCCGTCCAGTCCAAGAAGCTCGAGGCCGTCTGCTTCTGCCTCGCCAAGATCCACCCCATCCTGCGGACCGTCTTCGTCACCCACGAGCGGCGCGTGTACCAGGTCGTCCTCGGCAGCTTCGTGCCCGACTTCAAGCGGATCGAGGTCCCGACGTGGAGGGTGGCCGCCATGACGGACAAGGTCGTCAAGCGGGACCAGGCGGCGGCGGCGGCGGCGTCCCTGTCGCTCGAGGCGCCCGTCACCAAGTTCTTCTTCGTCGACGCCGGCAAGCAGTCGAGCCTCGTGATGCGCCTCTCGGGGGCCCAGTACGACGACGCGTCCGTCTCGCTGCTCCTCCAGCACCTCAAGAGCATCTACGCCAGCCCGTCGCGTCCCCCGCGGCGCGCCACCTACTGCGACTTTGTCCGCTCCGCCCGGCTCTCCCACGTCGCCGGCGCCCTCGACCACTGGACGTCGCTCCTCGACGGCGCCAGCATGACCCGGGTCGTCGCCCACGCCAGGCCGCCGACGCCGAGCGACAAGGTCAAGACCATCTCGTCAAAGGTGGCCGTCATGTCGCTGGCCAACCTCGGCATCTCCTTTGACACGGTCGTCAAGTCGGCCTGGGCCATGGTGCTCGCCAACCTCTCGGGCTCGGGCGACGTGCTCTTTGGCGAGGTCGTCGAGGGCCGCCACCTCCGCCTCGCCGACGGCTCCGACGCGTCCGGCATCCTCGGCCCCGTGTCCAACGCCATCCCGGTGCGCGTCCGCTTCGCCGAGACGCTCAGCAGCCCGCTCGAGCTGCTCAAGTACGTCCACGGCCAGCGCGTCACGGGCATCCCCTTTGAGAACACGGGCTGGCTCGACGTCGTCGACAAGTGCACCAAGCTGCCGTACTGGACGCCCTTTGGCACCGTCGTCGAGCACCGCCACCAGGACGCGGCCAAGGGGGACGCGGCCAAGGGGGACGCCTCCTTCAACCTCGGCGGCGCCGTCAAGTGCCGCTTCGCCATCCTCGAGCCATCCAGCAGGGACGTCCCCGACCTGCACGTCGTCTCGACGCAGGACCACTCCAGCGCCGCCGAGATCTCCGTGTCCTTTTGCGAGAACCGCGTCCCCAACATGTTCGCCAGCGAGGCCCTGCGCGCCCTCTGCTCGACCATCGAGCTGCTCACCTCGGTCTCGATGCTGCACCCGCTCATCCCCTCCACGTCCGACTACGCCGCCGCCGCGCCGCAGATCCCGCTGCCGCAGATGGACGTGACACCGCACGCGACGTCGTCCGTCGCCGCCGCGCTGCCGAGCGAGCACCGCGCCGCCGTGCAACAGGCCGTCCTCGACGCGTGGACCGAGGTCCTCGACCCGCGCTCGCTGGGCGTGCCCGAGGACCACCTCCCGCACGCCGCCTTCTACGACCTCTGGGGCAGCGCGATCCCGGCCTCGCAGCTCGCGCGGGCGCTGTCGCTCGCGCTGCCGAGGCTGGGCGTCCCCGGCTCTCACGGCGTCGCCGTGTCCATGGAGGAGGTCGTCGCGCACCCGACCGTGGCCGGGCAGGTCGAGCTCGCCGCCCGCAAGATGCGCGACGCGAAGCGGCGCACCATCTCCGACGTCTTCTCGCCCCGGGCGCCGCGGCGGCCCGCGTGGAGCAAGAGCTTCCGGAGGCTGACGACGGCCGAGCGGACCCCGAGCAGCGCGAGCGGGAGCTCGTCGGGTTCCGCGGGCGTGTACCGCAGTTCCTCGCAGAAGCATCAGCAGACGCAGACGCAGACGCAGGAGACGCAGCAGCAGCAGCAACCGTTCATGGACTCCATTGCGGAAACGCCCGCGGGCACGAGGGTGGGCGAGGAGTACCTCTCCACCACCACCGCCGCCGCAAGGCTGCCCGTCGAGCTGGAGGACCTGCGCCGTCCGACGCTGACGCTGGCGGTGACGCACGAGGCCGGCAGCAGCATGGAGAGCATGACGACCGGCAGCAGCCGCAGCGACGAGGAGGCCGAGGACGGCGAGCGGGGGGACGGCCGGCGGCAGAGCGAGGCCGGCGACGCGGTGAGTCCGATGACGGCGTCCACGGGCCCGACGCCCGCCGCCACGACGCCCGTCGTCGCGGAAGAGAGCGCGTTCAAGATTCGGAGAAAGGCCGTGAGCGTTCTGAGCAGGATGAGCCGGATCGGCGTCGTGAGTCCCGCCAGCACCACGGCCGGGTCCAAGTTGGGAGTGTGATATGTCTCATGAGGATGGCGTTTTTTTCTGGAAACAGAGTCTTTTGATGAAAAGCTAGCCGTGGCGCAGAATATCTTCCTTGTCAGTGTTGCGAGATGTGGGACAGCGAGTCTTGATGATATCCGATAAAATTGTCAGTTTACAGCGTAGTTTTTTATTGCGAATACTTACATCTCTATTGCAGTTGGCTTCCGACGCACACGAAACCGTAGCAAGGGTCTATCAAAGTGTCATTTCTTTCAATACGGAAAGCTGTGGTTGATGAAGTGTCAATATCGATCTCTGACTCTGGTCTATCGTACAACTTTCCAAAGCCTCTATTACTTCCGCACAACACCACAGACCCATCAAGTGCAGCGACTGTAGCAGGATCTACTTTTGTTTGCAAACACAAGGACTCCATGACACCTCGCCAGCCGAAGCAACGCCCGGATCCGTCAGATGCAGTAGCTCAGATCGAACGGCAGCCCAACCCGGGCAGATTACCTCGACCTTTGCATACCAGAGTCCAACTCTGCATAGTATCGCGGTACCGGCATCTCCGTAGGACTTATGTTTCTTGTATCGTAACAACAGAGCTCATATGTTCTCGCCGGACGGGCATATTTGTCTGGGTCAAAGGGACTCGGTCGTGTATTCAGAGCCTCGACGACAGGAGGGGCCCTCGGCCTCCGGTGCTGCTTCAGTTTCTTCCGACATAGAAAGAATGCAAGCCCGGCGAGTGCGACGACGCCAACTCCAGCCCCTACTCCAACGCCAACAGTCGTGGTCAGCGGAAGACCTGGGTTTGTATATGCTGGCACATTGGCAGACGTTGGCCGCGACGTGGTGGAAGCTGGGTTCGTAGGAGCAACCTGGTCCGCCGTCGTTGTCTTTGCCTCGAAATCCGAACCGCCCCAGCTCATCGAGGAGATGGAGGCATCTGTGGTCTGGGATGTCGCGACAGTCCATCCCACCACCGCGATTGCGCCAACCCACGATGCCGTCTCGACGGTGGTGACTGTTATCCTCCAAGCTCGCCTATCCGTAATGGGAGTCGACGCGAATGTCAAGACGGCGTCAGCCAGGACGTCGGACTGGCAATTCCCAGCCATGGAACCGCTGATGCCGTGTGCCAAGGTGTAGTCGCTGAAGACGCGTCAGAAAAGACTGAGACGAGAAAAGACTTTTCAGCCCAGACAAAAACAAGACTCACGGGGGACAGCACATGGCAAGCGTGCTGGTGTCGTCCTTGACGGACGAGGCAACCGTCGACCGGCGATCGGGGCAGGCCAGTGGCCCGATGCTGACGGCCGTGTGTCCCTGGCCGTCGTTGAGGCCGAGTCGACCTTGCTCCCACCATGTCGTGACTGCTCCCGGGGCGCATCTGACTCTCGTGTCAATGTCGATGCCGAACCCGGGGTCGTACGCCACGAGACTGACGCCGTTGAGACGGAAGACAGTCGAGCAACTCGATGGCGGCGTAGAGGGTGTAGGGAGTGCGATGAACGACGTGATCGTGCCGGACTTGTCTGTCTCGGCGGGATACGGCTCTTCCATTGTCGATCAAGTTGAACAGATACTGCACTTTGGTGTAGAAGACGATAACCATGAGGGTTTCCCAAGTAGCAGTTGATCTGGAGAAACGGAAAACAGCAGGGTTCCAGCCAACACTTCAACAAATGTCGTCTTCACTCGTCTTCTGCCGCCAAACTCCCAAACGAGAAGAGACTCCCAAGAGCTGGGCCTGTCATGCTACGTCTGCCGTTACAAAGACATCGTGCCAGTCAGTCGTCCCAATTTGCCACTTTCTTCTACCTCGTTGGCTACATACCAACTCGTGAGGTATCCCGTGTGCTGGCGTCGAGAGCAAACCGTCCATAACACCAGCCAAGCCATGGGTACAGCTCCCGGCCCTGGCCTTCGCAAAGGCCTTGCACCAACATGATGCGACGCCAACGCAGCTCCGCCAATCAACGTCGACAACCGCCGATCGTGGCCGTAGCGCGCGGGAGAAGAGAGAGGCAAAAAGGGCGAACCAACAGACACTCTTGCGGGCCGCAGACGAACAGAGTTGCGTCGTCACATTCTCCTAGTTGATGTTGATCTAAATAGGTCATTACGCCTTCGCTTCCAGCCCCTTGGTGCCCAATGACGTGACGTATTGCAACTTGCACTGTCAAAGTGCGAGCTCAACCTCCAACGCGTGTAGTCTTGATCAGGTGGAAGCGCCGAACGGGTACGCTTTCCGAACTGTCACAACACCAAGGCGGCGAAGGCATGGATGCCAGATTGGAATCGCCTTTGCCGCCGAGGGTGTCATCGATCGGAGGGATCCCTATGGGCATGTTGGCCGCCTGGGCGAGCGCTTAGGGCGAGGTCATGAAGACAGTGATACTCCGTTCAACCTATATCATATGGCTGTCTTTGCTCCTTCTTTAGAATTTGGATTCCGCTGGCGCCACTGAGTCGAGATACACCGACAACATACACCCAACGATGGGATTCTCTCCAAGCAGGCGAGGACGGAGCTCGTCCACAGAGTCTCATTCGAAAACGGCGGACTCCATCGGCGACGACGTACGAAGAGCCAGGCGCTCGCTTCACGCCAGAAACCCCAGCTTGCGCAGAAGAGTACGCAACGCGGTCATGTTTCTATCTTTTGCGGGACTTGCAGGCGTGGTCCTGGCTGGCTACCTCTCAAACCATGCCCTCGGACATGTTCAACACACCCCTCAGTCGAGGTTCACAAACTGGGACGAGCGCCGAGAGAATGTCAAGGACGCTTTCGTGACGAGCTGGAACGCCTACTCCAAGTACGCCTGGGGTGAGCGTCTCCGTCTCGAGCGTCTTAAACCCTCTACTGACAGCTGCTCCAGGGAACGACGTCTTCCACCCACTGTCCAAGAAGGGTTCCAACATGTCGCCCGAGGGACTGGGCTGGATCATCGTCGACAGCCTCGACACCATGATGCTCATGAACCTGACCGAGCCACTCGCCGAAGCGCGCAGGTGGTTGCACCGCAGCCTGACCTGGGACCAGGACCAGGACGTCAACACCTTCGAGACCACCATCCGCATGGTGGGCGGCCTCCTCTCCGCGCACTACCTCTCGACGAAGCTCCCCGGGGCCGCTTCGAGACGCGACTCCGTCTACCTCTCAAAGGCCGTCGACCTGGCGGACAGGCTGTCGGCTGCCTTTGAGTCCGAGTCCGGGATCCCGTACGCCAGCGTCAACATTGGCAGGCGAGAGGGCATCGCCTCCCACGCCGACGGCGGTTCCTCTTCCACGGCCGAGGCCGCGACGCTCCAACTGGAGATGAAGTACCTCTCGCACCTCACCGGCAACAACGCGTACTGGCAAAAGGCGGAGCGCGTCATGAGAGTCCTCGACGATCAGAAGATGGAGGGCGGGTTACTGCCGATATTCGTGCACCCGAGCCACGGGCGGTTCACGCGTGACACGGGAGATTCGGCTGGGCAGCCGAGGCGACTCGTATCACGGTAAAGTGAGCCGACGAAGGGAAAACAAATAAATAATTTGCCGTGCCGAGACTGACGCATCGCAGAGTATCTCATCAAGCAATATCTCCAGACCGGTGAGACCATCTACCGCGACATGTGGGAGGACGCCCTGGATGGCGTCCAGACTCACTTGGTGACGACGACGCGCAACGCCGCCCTCAGGTTCATTGCAGAACTCCCCAGTGGCGTGGGCGGGGGACTATCGCCGAAGATGGACCACCTCGTCTGCTTTCTGCCCGGAACCATCGCGATGGCGGTGAAGTGACCCCCGGCACACCTCGTCTGACGGCCAGCTGACGTCTTACACAGACGACCCAAGGACGACCGTTATCAGAGGCACGCCGCGGCCCGGAGTGGACCAGCCGCCACGAAGACGAGATGCAGCTCGCCGTCGACCTCATGGACACCTGCTGGGGCATGTACGCCGTGACCGACACCGGCCTGGCCCCCGAGATCACCTGGTTCAACGCGACAGACGCCGACCTGCAGAGCAGGCCCGGCGACAGGGTGCACAGGAACCCGAGCAGCGGTAATGCTTCCCTCTCTTCCCGATCGACAACCAGGTCCGAATTGCCGGAATGCTGACACGTTGGGGGTTTTTTTTTAAAGCCCTCTCGAGGTGGAAGCAAGACTTCGCCATCAAGCCGCTCGACGCCCACAACCTCCAGCGGCCCGAGGCGGTGGAGAGCCTGTTCATGATGTACCGCGTCGCCGGCGACGCCGCGTACCGCGAACGGGGCTGGGCGATCTTCCAGTCGTTCCGGAAACACGCTCTCGCGCCCGACGGGGAAGGGTACACGAGTCTCGGCGACGTCCGGACGGTGCCGCCGGCGACGCGCGACAACATGGAGAGCTTTTGGCTGGTAAGGTTTCGCCCCTTGGACTGCGTGGAAGACGGGTTGGCAGAGACTGCCGAGGTGGTGAGAACGTGTGGTGCTGTATTAGTATGAATGCGTGTTTTGGTATGAGTACACAGCCGGAGATTTGGTCCTTACAACTTCTGTCAAGAGTAGACGATGCTTCTATTGTCCATTGTCAGTCATCTTGATATCTGCTGTCGTCATGAAATTAACGTGCTTCGCCTTTGCAGACCGTCAGTCGCTCCAACACGTCGTACTTGCTGGACTGTTGCTCTTTTACGCGCATACGTTTGGTCGCACAGAAAAAGAAAAGGGTCTCTTGAAGACGGGTATCTCACACAAACACAAACAAACGCCGTGATGCTATGAGCTCATGCCGCGTTCATGAACTTAGCTCATCATTTGAGATCTAGCCAGCCTGGCGTAATACTCGTCCGTGTCGTAGTATTCAACGCCGTGCTGCTGACCTCCAAAGACATCCATGGGATGAACCGTCGGCTGCTCCTCACCGTCGTGGACATTGCCGAAAACAACAGCCGGATCAAGTCCTTTCGTGGGATCGTGGGCTTGCGCTCCCGCAGCTCCCGACAAGAAGCCGAAATCAAAATCCGGTATCGCTGGATCTCCGTACAGAATATCCAGCGGATCGGGCATCTCCGGCGTTGTCCCTTGAGTGGTGAGCGTGGACGGGGACGTGTCGGTCGTCGTAAAGGACGACGACCCAGCAGTCTCTGAGATGGAACCGTCCCACCCAGCGCCGGGCGAAGCGTCTTGATCGACGCACTTCTCCCGGCTCTCGAGCTGTTGATACCCCTTGAACAGCGCCAGCTGCAGGTTCCGCGCGATTTCAATGACCTTTTGCTTCATCCCCTCCTCGACGAAGCTCAGTTCCCGCTCGACTTCCTGCTCCAACTGCCGACGGACCAGCGTGGGCAGTTCGCGGCGCAGGTAGTCTTCGTACCCGCCGAGGGCAGTCTGCGCGTCCTCCGTGCTGTAGTCTGCTGGGGGCGTCAGTCTATCGTCATCCGAGCTCAATCAAGTTCAAACACGTACAGGGCGACGGAATCTCCCTTTCCCGCACGTCGGGAAATACGATGGCGTAAACCTGCTTCCACTTTTCGGCCTCGGTGAGTTCCTTTCCGCTGGTCTTCTTGCGCGAGCGGAGTTTCTTCTCCTGGTCTTGGGTGATGCCGTCCACGACCTCCGGCTCTGATACTTTGCAGGGCGTCAGCGATCGAGCGTGGGCTTGGAGATCCGCCTGTGTCTCAAACGGCTGGGAGCAGCGCGGGCACGAAAACTTTGGGAGAGAGTGCTTGCGGTAAATGTGCTCCCTGGTGCTAGTCAGCAAGTTACATCGCGAGATCAACACATCACATACTTGATGCGGTGGACATGGTCCCAGCCGGGCCCGCAGCAAGGCCTTTTGTTCTTGTACTTTCTTGGGTTGTGCTTGAAGAACGGGCAGGCCAACTTTGCGCCGCTGATTTCGTCCTCGTGAACCCTCGGCAATTTGGATCGCGGCGCCGTGTTCTCCCCATCATCGACGACGTCGTCTTGATTATCATCCTGCTGGCCTCCGTCGGTAGGCCTATCACGCTTCGGCGCGGAGCTTCTGCCCGCTGGTGCGGTTCCCAGAGACCCCGCAGAAGCAGCAACGTTCCGGATGCCACGTTTCCTGGGCGCCGTGTACGCTTCACCGACAGACGGCGTCGGCCTCGAAGCCAGGGGCGGTTCCTCGATATATTCCGGCAACTTGCCGCGCCTCAGGGACACCGGCCCCGAACCCACTGCAGGACTGTCGATTCTGGATCCGAGTCTGCTTTGTCGTGGAGACTCGAAGCGTCTCTCTTCTCCGGCTTCCTCACGACGCATTCCGCCACCGAGACGATTCCGTATACCCTTTCTGGGTGCAGGAACCCGCGATGCCGAGGACGCGGCCAACGCCAACCTCTGAGGAGCTGAGGCTGAATTGTTGGCGAGGGTATTCCGCTGTACTTGTTGGTCGCTGCGAGGTCCTGTGAGTGCTGCCTCCTCGCTCTGAGACATGCTCGTGTCCATGTTGTTCGCAACCTCACCAGGAGTTGCGTGCACATTGCCGAACTCGTCTAAGGATTCCGAGACATCGAACTCTGGTGGTCTGGAAGATGCTGCGGCTGGCGCTGGCGGCGGCGGCGGCGGGACTGGAACGGCGCCTTGCATCCGCGATCTCCACGACCGCGCTGGTATTACATCTGCACGTGGATGGCCTGAGGGAGTGGCAGATCCGAGTTTCTTCTTGCTTTTATTGGCCAGGCTGGCGGACAACACGCGCTTAGGAGTCTCGTTGGGAACCGACGAGAAGGACGACTCAGCACCTGGGAAATCTCGTCTTGGAGCTGCGCGCAGCGGCACGTTGGATATAGGCTGCAAACTTCCCAAAGACAATGGGAGGCCATCGCTGCGACGACCTGGCAGACTGATCTCGACCGTAGTTTCGTCGTCTGTCTCGACGCCCAGTCCTGGAGGTGCTGACCCATATGATGACGGCCCGCTGCGAACATCCAGAGCAGGGCTCTTGAACGTTTCTGTTAGGGGCGGCGAGTCTTCTACTTTGTCGAAACGCGTTTCTTCATGGACGAGGGTGATGGAATGGCTGGAGTCCACGGCAGGGTGCCATGTGTCGTCCAAGTCTGAAGAAAGCGAGGCATCGCTCTCGGGTGCGAATGAGGACAGGAGACCGAGAGACTCGACCTCTGGCAAGTCTTCGTCCTCCTCTTTCACTTTAAGCTTCACATCCAGCCAGCTCACGAAAGTCGACATGACCCTGTCGACCATGACCCTCTGGATCGCTCTGGTAGGATGTTCGCTTTCGGCATCATCATCCGATGAGACGGAGCCATTGTCGGCGTCTGGATCTGGCGACGTCTCTCCTTTAAAGGCGGTCATGAGTGAAGATGCCTGTGTCTGAAGTCGACCGGCAGAGTTCCTGTAGCTAGTCAAGTCGACACTGCCTTCAGCAGACATGGCTGCATCGTCAGACTTGGATGGAGTCGCGTCATGGGTTCTGATTCCGGGGTCACCCGCTCGTTCCAGGTCGGCAGTTGAATCAGAAGCTCCAGGATATCCGGGAGAAGGAGCTGTAGGTCTTAGAGGCTCTGGCAAGAGAGGTCGGTCATCACCTAGTTGCGTGTCGTCGTCGGTTTGATGAGGATGGTCAGGGGAGGGGGCTGTCTTCCTCGATGGTGGGTCCATGTCAGGAAGATGTCAGGCACGGCAATCGATCGATATCATCCGAACGGTCGAAAGAGCGGGACCCCCGGGTTGGAGTGAGGGAATGCCTTGGGTAGTAAATGTGGTAGTGGCAGAGTGAAATGAAGGTGAGATGGCGATGGCCTGTTTGCTGATGGACTGAGTGAGGCACTGAGGGAGGAGCTGAGTGAGTGGCTGAGTTCTGCGCCACTGCGTAAAACTCGACGCCGCTGTGCGGCTGAGCTGACCCCACTGGCCGAGCGGTGGCTGTCGGGCTGGTAGTGACAATGAGGATTGACAAGAAGAATTGCTGCTATTCAACGTGAATGGTAAGCTAGAGACTAAATGCAGCTGCGAAGTCATGGTTCAATCATGCACAATTCAAATAGTAGTATGTTGTATCTATCCGGATGTCAACAGGATTCGGCAGAGCTTGAGATAGGTCTTGTCTGCATCTGGTTCATGAAGCTGAGCAATGCTGAACCTCATGATTGGGTCTGTCAAGTCGCTTCGGATCGTCCCAAATCGTTCAATCTTCAAGTAGAGCCAAGCGCATTTCATTCATTCGTCAGAGTCTCTCCCCGGAATCCGATACGAGCATGTACGTGAAGGGCAGCTCTGCCTGAATGTACTCGCCATGCCTTGTTCCCACTCGTCATCTGCAGACACCAAATGGCCAGTCAGAACGAGAAACGCATCAAAGCAAGCGTGTCTCAGTAGGGTGACGCCCTACTATTGCCGCGTGTAACCTCTCCAACGGCAGCTGCAGCATCCATTTCCCGTCGCCTTTGTCGAACTGCTTCATGCATGAAGCGGGCAGCTGGCGTATTCCCTGCGAGAGTGGAACACGTCTCTGGGAACGGAGAAAGCCAGCAATACCCAAAGAATTTGCGATCCATGGTTTGCTGCGCATGTTTGTGAGCAACACGGAGCAACAAACATCGTCTCGACATCGTGAGGGTGGAATCGGTGTGTCACGATGGGAAGAAGACGAGCGGAAGGGGAAATTCCTGGCGCGTTCGGAAGGGAAATACAGAGGGCAACAGTGGGAATCAGCGGGGCGTTTGTGGAGGAAGGGCGCCACAGGGCGCCGAATTGACAGATGAAATGGGGCCATCGGGGGTCTGGGGTCACTAGAAGGACTGAAAGGGCGCCGCTTCTCCAAGCCGTGGGCGTCTTTGACACCCTGTCACGCTAAATGAAGCTTGAATTGTGTGCAGCAGAATTGCCTTAACCATGGGACACGCCCACGTCTTGCGGACCACCGGGTGAGAAGTGTTGCTCGTTTTGTCTGATTTCAGACATTTTGCTTTCTCAGTTGCAGCAAGAGTGAAGGCTGTCTATCGATGTTCAGACTGTGGTTGGGGCCCATCGTCGGCCACATCTAGTTCGTACAGAGGAAAACACCAGACCCACCAACGGAGATGCTCGATTCGGGGTCACGACCAGGAGCAACAAAACCACGCCAGACAGAGGATGATGATCCGGACGGCACAGCGGTATCGGACTATACACCGGCGGCTTGTTATCGTCTCGTCCACCTCTCACATCACCCTCTTCAGCTCGAGCGCCGATATCTCCCAAGACACCAACCGCCAACCACCGACGCCTCCTAATCTCCATCCCCCGCAAATGCGCCCCCAGACCCTCGAGGGTTCGAGATCCTGCTCAGCGGCTTCAAATCTCTCGGGGTCCTTGGCTCTGCAGACGCCGGCGTGGCGGGAAACCACTCAATCTGGCTAGACCGCAATCTACCCTCGATGCTGAGATATCGAACAGAGAGGCAGCCAACCGTCTTCAACAGTCCATCGCAGCCATCCCTGCCACCTTCTGCTCCTGGACAGAGCTGTTATCTCGCGGCACAGGTTACCAATTCCCCCAGAAACCCCCAGAAACCCCCAGAAACCCCCAGAAACCCCCAGAAACCCCCAAGCGTGGCGGAAGCGTCCCATTCGTGGAGGCCCTGGCTCCCAAGATTGATTGTTCTTTAGCCTACGCAGCCACCGACAACGGCACTGCGACCTGCTGGTGAGCTGGACTGCATAGATAAGCAAACGTTGCTTGGCTGGTCTTGGGTAGGCGGCGCGGACGTGATATAAGACCAGGCACGCCAGGCCCTCTCCCATCCCCATCTTGCTTCACCGTGACAACTGGCCACGGTGTGGTGGTTATGATGGCTGGCAAACACACACACACTTTGACATGTTCAAATGCTCCCAGGCACGGGCAAACAATGGTGGGTAAAAAACACTCGTGGTATCTTGATCTTGCTAACGAATTACTAGACTTCTTGAGACTTTCCGTCCCAGACTCCTCCCGTCAAGTGACGACGGTCTGCCATTACACTGTAAACTGAACCGACAAACAGGCCCATATGCCTCGGAGAGTTTCTCAAGGGCCTCTCTGCTCTGAATTTCTTTCGTCTTTTTTCCCTTCTTGTTCAAACGGGACATTCACACACACAACCGCCGCGCTTACCAGACGTGGCTGAGCGCACGCTTCCACGAGGGCATGGCGGCGAGGCGGGCGCGGTAGGCGTGGATCTCATCCCAGTCGAGCTCGCGACGGCCGGTGTCGACGTCCATCTGGGAGGTGCGCAGCCACCCGGTGCGCTTCCAGCAGAAGCCGCCGACCCAGAAGACGATGACGACGGGGAGCGCGAGGTACGACTTGAAGAAGCCTTCGGCGCCGTTGAGCTCGCTGGTGCCGGGAGGGGCGATGGCCGTGTAGAACTGGCGGCGACGTTAGCTGTCTGTTTTTGCTGCGAATTTTTTCCATCTCGCCGAGCGCGCGGCGGGTGAAAGGGGGGACAAAAAAAAAAAAGAACATACCTGAGCAGCAAGCACGACGAAGCAGAGGAAGAGACCGATCCAGGACCCCGTGGTGCCGCCGATGGCCTTGAAGGGGATCTCGTCGACGGTGTGGCCGTGGTAGGCCCAGGCCTTGCGGAAGCGGATGTGGGCCACGCAGATGGAGGCCCAGGTGAAGACGGCGGCGAGACCCGAGAGCGCCAGCAGCCAGTCGAAGACGACGGGCCCGGACGCGCTCAGGTTGATAAAGGCCAGGGGGGCGAAGAGCATGATGGCCATGACGGAGGGGAGGGGCCGGCCGGAGCGGTCAATGTAGGTGAAGATCTTTGGGGCGTAGCCCTGCTGCGCGAGGGCGGTCAGGGTACGCGATCCGCCGTAGACGCCCGACACGCCGATGGACAGGACGGAGACGAGGATGACGACGTTCATGAAGTGGTCGAAGCCGACGAGGCCGGCGTACTTGCCGACGAGCACAAAGGGGGACGCCTTGACGTCCGAGTAGGCGGACTCGGACAGCAGCGCGGGGTCGTCGGAGGGGATGAGCAGACCGACAAAGAAGAGGCCGAGGATGTAGAAGAGGGTGATGCGCCAAAACACCTGCTTGATGGCGCCGGGGAGCGACTTTACGGGGTTCTTGGCCTCGGCGGCGGCGAGGCCGACGAGCTCGGTGCCGGAGAAGGAGAAGGCGGCCGTGACGAAGACGGAGCAGAAGCCCTTGAAGCCGTTGCGGAAGGCGCCGGGGTCGTACCACAGCTTGGCGCCCTGGTAGGTGTTGTAGCGGCCGCTGGAGGGACCGCCGCCGAGGACGAGGACGAAGCAGATGATCATGAAGACGATGGTGGCGCCGAGCTTCAGGCACGACGACCAAAACTCCTCCTCGGCGTAGCCGATGGAACCAAAGATGTTGATGACGAGGATGGCGACGAGGAAGACGACGATCCACACGGCGACGCTCGTGTTGGCGTCCCAGTACTGGATGACGAGACCGGAGACGGTGAGTTCGAGCGGCAGCACAATGGCCCACTGGAAGACGTAGTTCCAGCCCATGGCGAAACCCCAGGACGGATCGATGAAGCGGGTCGAGTAGGTGTAGAAACCGCCAGAGACGGGGTACATGACGGCGAGCTCGCCGAGGGCGTACACTGGGCCGGGTCAGTCTTGGACGTTGTCTGGGTTGCCGACGCGGAGGCGCCACTTACCGACGTTGAACATCATGATGCCGACGAGGAGGAAATCGATAAAGAGAGCACCGGGACCCTGGAGTTTTCTCCCGTCAGCGCCGACATTCCACGGAATACACTATCCAAGGCAGACGAAGCAGACGAGAACAACTTACACCCTTGCTGAGGGCACCGCCGGAACCGACAAAGAAACCAGCACCGATGGAACCGCCAATGGCAATCATGTGCAGGTGGCGCTTGCTCATGGAGCGGTCGAGCTCGACGACGCCGCGTCCGTACTCCTTCTTGGTGAAGGACTTGAGGTTCAGGCCGTTCTTGGTCGCCCAGCTGTCCTCGCTGACCTCGCCGCGGGCGGCATCGTTGTTGCTGCCGCTGTCGTAGCCGGGGAGGCTGCCGGTGGCCTTTTCGTCGGCCTCGAGGACCTTTCCGTCTTGAGCAGCCATGGTTGATGGGGGGGGAAACCAGTCGGGTTGTGTGTGTTGTCGCGATGGCTGGGTATTACTCAAGACTGAGTGTGGGATGTGGAGGGACACTACTATGTAGAGATGCCCGTCACACACATACACACACGGTGGGAAAAAAGAATGCTTCACGGGAATGGGACCCGAAGTGGTTGAAGAAGGGGAGAGGGAGAGAGGGATGCCAGGCCAGACGCCACAAGATGGGACGGGAGGGGGGACAGCAAGGCCTCTTTATGAAGGAAAACAGAAGTTGGCAGATCGAGACGGACTGAGGAGGAGGTCGTGCAGGGACTCGGTGTTCCTATCCAGCGGCGAGGCGGATCGATTACACGCCAGGTCTGGCAATCCGTTGACGATGGAATATTACAGCACAAAAGGGAGATGGGGAGCGGGAGAGAGGCGACGACCCCAGGACCCAGGACCCAGGACCCAGGACCCAGGACCAGGCACGCTCGTCTGTAATGAGCCAGTCGACGCAGTTATTGCTCCGCTCCGCACCGCACCCCTCCCTCTCGCTCGTCTTCTTTACGGGCAGATCTGGGCAAGGATGGGCAACACGACAGGCCATCCCAGCCGAAGGGGTGGAGGGGGAGGGGGAGGGGAGGACCCCGTTCGTCGACGGGCTGCCTGTCGCATGCTATCTGTGGCGTTCTGGGTCTTGGGTCTTCTGCGTAGTGTGTGTATCAATGTGGGATTATGGATGGATGGGATGAGATTCGGAGTGTGGGTAGCTTACTGGGCAGACTCTGGCTTTTGGGACGTCTTCTCTTGCGCCCCCAAGGGGGGTGATGGGTGGCGTATATGCGTTATTGAGCACATGAGCGACGATTGAGGAAAAGAAGAGTTGGATGTCCGAGTAGACGCAAGGCGGGAGAGCCAGCAAACCCGCAACCTGCACAGTACACCGGCGTTCTGGGGGGGTCCGAGGACAGGTCGAGTGCAGTGTGACGATCCAAGCCGACGAGGGGATCCAGGCGCGGGTGACATGGCCATTCTCGGCCGACGAGGGTTTGCTACGGTCGATTGGGTTGTGAATGGGATACAATACCAAGTTATCCGTACACCGAAACACCATGGCCAACTTGGCCAGTTTGAGCGTGGCGACACTCTCAGAGAGCATTGTACAAGTATGGAACAATTAGTCTACTCCGTCTTTCGGGGCAGTGGACTGTTCTCTCCAGACGGTCGTCCCTCTCTCTCCACAAGCCCGGGCGATGCCAGGCCCAAACGAGGAGACTAACCCACGAACCGGACACGAGATGCCTGCACTTTTGCAGATAGCGTCGGTTGCGCTGGTTGGCCAATGGGCAGGGCCTTCACCCCAAGCCGTTAGCAACTGGCAAATGGCCCCGAAAAAGTGGCCGCTCCTCCACATCGAATGGCTTTGCTTTTCCCGCCCTCGCCACGATACCAGGCACGCCCACCGCGCCGCCGTCAACGTTATCTGAGGATCCGGTTCGACCCTCGCACTCGACTGTGGGACCTGCGAGTCGAGTGGAGCGGCTGGCACGACTTCGAGTTGCCGGGACTCGCCTGGACGCGGAGAGAGGTCCAGGTCGCCGCCTTTTGGCTGGAATTCGGATTCGAATGGCAGTCGTTGCCGTTGAAGTGCCTTGTAATAAAACCTGATACCATCGTCAAGTATGCCATGTGTGTATCCGTGGTGTAGTATTCGTCTGCCGAGGACACTCGACGTTGAGGAGGCTCCCCGGAAAGCCACAGGTATGTATACACGAGATGGGCGTGTCTCTGGTGGCCAAGCGGCTCCCTTCTCGGCACGGCTCCTGCGGATCGCTTTGTGTGTGATGTGATGTGACGTGAAGTGGTATGGCTAACCATTCTGTACTTGTAAAGCTCCGTCCGTCGCCTCCGTATTCCTGCCGCCATCTCTCGGCCTGCGTCGCCAAGCTCAGCCGCGCTCGCTGGCCTCGACCGCACCCCCATCCCCATCTTCAAGAGGCCTCTACAGTACAGTGATCACTACGTACTCTATCTGTACTCCGTAACAGCATTCCGCAGAGCGTGCTGGCTGGTCCGGGTATGCAAGTGTGGGTGGGCCAGAGACGATCTTGGCCGCCCCAGGTTTCCCTCGCCCTCATCCTTGCATCACCCTTGGCCACCCATCACCACCCCCGGGTATCTCGCAGGAACTGGGCAGCAGCACTACAAGTACGCACTACACAGTAATGGACGGAGCAAATGCGCTGCTGGGCGTACGGCCTGCCAGAAGAGACGGTCGGCTCATCACTGTCGCTGGACTGACGTCTGTCTACATCCCGCCACGCAGGGGCATTGCCCATGTGACCGGCTCGGGTGAAGCCTCTTCAACTCAATCATGTATCAACTCGATTAGATGCGACGTCCAAGCTCAAGGTTCGTTATCAGTCAACCACACGCGTCAGGGTCTTCAAGCACAGTGAGCTGGCAGAAGCCGGGATGAGATTCGTTTCGGGACCGAGTATCCCAGATGAGGACCATTCTGCAGCAGACGACAAGGAAAAGGACTCGAGAGAGATTGGGTCCCACCCCAGGCTGATAGCCGCGCCGGATTCCAGTGGTCCTTTTCATCATTGCACCGTGCAAGGCATGTGTCAGTGTCGCAGCCGTATTGCACGACTCTTGTCTGTACATGGTATATCTCTACTGAGTACGGTTGCGGACACTGACCGTGGCTTCGCAGAGTACGGAAGCACAGTAAGGGTATCGCGTCGTCGCCGGTGAAGGCCCCATCGCGGATATGTCGGTCGCATCTTCACCAATTACAGACTCTAGGTCGTCCAACCGGCAGTCAACTAACCAGTTCCCCGGGTAGGGCGACGTGGGAGGACACCCTCACGGCGTGCGTGTGACGACAAGACATCGTCAACCCGTCACAACGTCTCTCAAAGTGCTCACTGATGCCTGCCGGGCTGCTGCTCGCGATGGGATCGTAATCTGGCCCGAAGCCTTTTGCCTTGGATCCGCAAGGGACCATTCCAGGTATGCAGGTGGCAATTCAGCCGCTGATTACTATGTAGAACACAGGGCATTTTGGATGTAATGCGATAAGAACACGACTGGTCGACGGCCGTCCCATGATGAACCACTCTTGTTTCGAGCATGCCATCAATGCGACGGCTCAGCTCAGCCTGTTGGTCCTGCTGCTGTGGCATGTATTCTCTCTCGTCCGTGTGGCATCACGGACGAGACGAGGTGGTGCTGCCAGGATGGAGACACCTCGTCCCTTGATCCAGCGTTTACGATCCCCCTCCTTCACATCGTCACCTCCAGGGCTCTATCCTTGATCACCACACCCTCTTCGCTCGAAGCCGTCTCGAGCTACTGCGATGCAATCCAACGAGCATGCATCCCCCCAGCCCGAGATGGCTTCATGGTCACACTACTGTGCAGAGACATTCCATCCGTCCTTCTAGCGCGCTTCTGCCGTCCGCTTGCTCGCTGGCCTGGTTGCCTGGTTGCCTGCATGCCGGTGTCTAATCCAGAGTGAGTACTATCCGGAATTAGTACACCAACCCGAGGCTCTTGAGGTCAGTCTCGCCCGTCCCGTCAAGCGGCAGTTCCATGTCGTTAGTCCGAGGGAAGAGAAGAATAACCACTCGCCTGAGACTGCCGCGAGTCGTCTACACTACTCGGAAGCACCATCGTCCCATAGCATCGCAGCCGCCAAAGTCTATCAAACCAGACGCACATACTTGTACACACACACCCCGTGCTATCTGCGCTTCTGATATCAAACACGAACAGGCGCATGTTCGAAACGGAAACGCTTATCTGCTCGGGAGACCCAGAGACCCAGGGACCCATCCTTCATGCGGGACTTGTTGGCACTCGGTGCCTTCCAGACGAGACCCCCCCCCCATCACCAACCAGGTGAGCCAAACCCACCATTCCGGAATGTCTTCAACCACTACGGAGGAGCATACCAAAAAATCCTGCCGCAAACGCCAAGGCGCACCCTTGCGATTTATCGATTTGACCCACTTATTCCTCCACGCCTTCCCCTTTTTAGAATATACTAGGCCTAACTAGGTACTAGCGCGGTTTGAATTTTTTTCGAACCTCTCCTACCCTCCCGTTTTTTTAATAATAATAATAATAATAATAATACTAAAAAAAACACTATAATCACTAGGATACTACTATTTTATTAATTTCTTTTACCTTTACTATAGTATATATTAATCCTATTATTTAGGTATATATTCTTATTTTATAGAGCTATTTTAACTATATAATATCTAGGGAAGTTACTAATACCTTAAGGATTTCAGACTATACTATTAGAGATATCTTAAGGTATATTAAAATTACTAGTTTTAATCTTGAGGTTCCCTAGCTTATTATTCTTCTTAAATATATTTAAAATTACCTTTAAAAAAGTTAGCCTTTAAAATAAGCTATTACTAAACCTATTATTTAAAAGGTTTATTATAACTATTATAACTATAAAAAAAACTATACTAATATTACTAGTAATCTATAAAAAAATAAAAATATTAATATCTTTTTAATAACTATATAGAGGGTTTTTTAAAAAACTAGTTTTTAAAAAATAAAACCTATTAAAAAACTAAATTTTTTAGCTTATATATATATTAAACATCTTACTTAATATTTTAAGTATAAAGATTAGACTTTTAATAATTAAAAAAAAGTTATATAATTTAATAAAATAGCTATTATACTTAGCTATTACTATAGAAACTACTAATTATAATAATATTTTTATAAAACCTATATATATTCTTATATTTGGGAGTAATAGAAAGGTTATTCTAAGTTTATATTCTAAAGCTATTTTTTATATAATATAAAAAGTTTATTATACTATTAGTAACTTAAAATAGTTATAGAAAAAAGAAAAGTTAAAAAAGAAATTAGATTTCTAAATAAGGAATATAAATCTAAAAAGTATTTTAATTAGGAGTTAAATAATAATATATAATATTTTAGTTTTTAGTAGATTTTAAATTATAAACCTATTTAATACTAAGATTATACTACTAATAAGTTAGTTTAAAAGTCTAAAAGAAGTATTAATTAATATTATTACTATAAAGAAATTTTACTTCTAAAATTATTTTTATTTATATATTCCTTAGGTTTTAAAGCTATTATTTAGGAAGATAAGATTCTTATATATAATTATTATTTTAACTACTATATATATAATATATATAATATTAAAAAACTAGAATAATATAATAATAGTTCTAATTTTAATCTTATAAAGCCTATATAGCTATAGATAAAATATAATATAACTAAAAAAGAAGTTTTAAAAATAAAATAGAAACTATAAGAGTTTAGAACTAGTAATAAGATAACTTTAACTAAAACTAAATCTAGGTATAAATTAAATAGATATTATACTATATTAAATAAATTATTATTCTAAATAGAAGTAATAAATATAAAGAAGGATATTATATAGGGAGGAGCGCTTAAATATAAAATTATTACTAAAAACATCAATTTTCAACTGACTATAATATAGCCTCATTCTACTGTTAAATATAGCTATAGTATGTATAATGATCCCTGGTCTGGATCCCTGTTTCCGCCCTACTGATGACAAGGGTGCGCCTTGGTGTTTGCAGCAGGATTTTTTGGTATGCTCCTCCGTACAAGTACTTTGTATTACCACCCAGGCCTTAAGTCTCCACTGCTGCTGTGGTGAATTCGGAGAAACGCCCAAGACGGTCAAGCCCTGGAAGACAACGAGTTGTCGGTCAGGGTAATCTTCCGGCGACGGATGAACCCACAGCCACAGGAAACAGCATCTGGCGCCGGCGAGTTGCCCGACGCACGACTCAGGTGCCGTACACGAGACTGCGAGCTTTCAAGGGGGGCCGACTACGGAATGGTAGGCTGCTGGGATGTGCCTGGTAGGCACCAACGTTGACGACTGTCTTGCCAAATTAACCTCGGAAAGATTCCACGATGGCAGACTGTTTCGCCTGTAGTTATCCTGTGTCGGCTGTCACCCGTCCGTCTCGCAGTGTGTAAGCTATCGCGACTATCGTGCCTTTGGACCACAGCTGCCAGAACCAAGCACACGGGCGCGCTCGAAACGGCAGTCAGCTCCTCCGCGTTCTGCTTGGCTGGCATGAGTCCCCTGGGCTTAGTTACGACGTCCTCTGTCTTGTTCTCCCCGTGGATAAAACAGCGAAAACATGACCGCTCCGTCAGTACTATGGTAGAGCTGTCAACCACACGGCACTTGAGACTGGAGGAATAGCCTCAGACTCGCCGGAGCAGGCCGAACACGCCGTCGCTGTCTTTCACTATAGAAAAGCCTCCTGAATGCATCAACTATATCGAGTTACTTGCTCAACCTGGTGGCCGAAACAGAGGAGATACTTGCCATTTCGAAGCAAAAAAAAAAAAACCCTCAATTCGCGGGCATGTGGCTGGCGTGCGACCAGGCAAAACGTCTGCCGTCCGTCAGCCTGATTGTCATGATTCGCGTCAGCAAACCAGACTCCGGCTGCGACGAACAGGTGTGTGGATCGCCTTTCACTTGCGTCAAAACGAGAGCCAAGCCCGGCCACGCGGTCCAATCCACGGTGATGGATTAGCATCCTCTGGGGAAGCGGTGCCAGCCCACCCCCATTCGCGCGCGTGCGGTTTCTCGTACGTAACGCTTTGCTTTAGACGTTGGCCTCTGCTTTTCCCTCTCTCGCTTCTTATCTCTGCCCCCCAAAAGAGCTGTGGATACGGTGGCAGGGGGTGTCGAGCCCGGCGGGACGAGGGTCGCCTGGTCCGGACTGCCCGATGGGATATCTGGCGGACGTGAGCAGCACATTTGACATTTGGGGCACAAGTCGGGTCTCCACCGCTTGCTTTGCTGGTTGCAATCTCATGTTCCCCTGGACCCGTAATGCTGATACACCACATGGAATTGTTGGTTGCAGGTGAGGTGTGCTGGAGAGGGGTCTGGCAGCCGTCGACTTCCTATCATGAGGTGATCTACATCCGAATTCATGAGGGGTGGTTCGGATGAACTGAGAGTGCTCGGAAAGGGCGCGGTATACGCAGTAGGGTTCAAATGAGACCATTCGCAGAGTCGACGATTCAAGTTCCTTTTAATCCTAAACGAACATCTGCTGGTGGCGCTGGCCTTGCTGACGCAGAGATTCTGCTTTCAAAGACGACCACCGCACGCTCGCGTCACACTTGTGTCGATACACCCGCCACACGTTATCCCCGTACAAGTGAGCATCGGAATATTACAAGCCTCATCGCCAGCTGAAAAACAGGCGTAGGGCTGGCTGGCTGGCTGGCTGGCTACAGGACATATGCGCCGAGAGCACATATTCCGATGCGTCCTGCCTCGCCGCATGCCGAGCGAAACAAGGCGACCGTGGTCCTGGACAGCGTCACGTCTGCCCTGCCTTGTCTTCTCCCGTCCTGCCTTAGCCTTCGGGGAGAATTTCCGGGATGGCTGGGCCGTCTGGCTGGTAAGATATGACTGCTGCAGACCGGGCTCATCACTCTCCCGCTCGCCCGTTTGCCGGGCACGCCGTTAAGGGGGTGATCACCCGCCAGGCCAAGGGATCGGAGAAGGGATGAGGAAGCAACACTGATAAGACCGGCAGGCCGCAGGCTATGGAGGGGGAATGGGTTGGTCGATTCGATGGAAGGTTTCGCGCGTTCCGTCAGGGCTGAACGCCCGCATGGCCACCCAGCAATGGAAGCTTCGGCTTGGCTGGGAGAACATTCCCCGAATGCGACGGCGGCTTGGTGTCTACTCCGTATTGCGTGGGTGTATCTGGGCCGTCCAGGGCCGGAAAGCTTGATACTCGTCTTGGTAGTGGTGTCTACACTCTAATAGATGGAGGTTGACGCTTGTTATCTGCCCTTCTGGCAAGCCCGAAAAGCTTGACAGTCGACTGGCCAAGCCGACAAAGCTTGACCATCGACGTGGTCGTCTGCTGGGCTTGCTGTCTCGTCGCGCGCGCTTTCGGCGTGAGTCTAAATCGTGCTCACCTGTCTGGAAGAAAAGGTGAGCCAAAGCAGTCACCGAGGTGAGGACGACGAACCGACCGGCCAGCCGGACATCAGCCAAGGTGAAGTGGAAAAACACCATTACCCGGGAGACCACGCAACATAGCTACCTTTACTTAGCTACCTAACATCCAATGGACCGGGGTCTTTGAAGGGCGCAGTCGTGCTATCGTGCATCCGTTCGTATGCTGCCGTCTGACCCGATCTCGTTCAACCACCAATGGCCATGCCTTTGCCGCAGCATCAACAAGAGGCCTCCTCATTGGCGCTGAGCCGCCACGAAAGCCTCCCAGTCGCGAAGCTGAACCCCGAGCAACACGTCAGCCAGGTCTTCTGGGGGTGGCTTTCCTCATCGTACGTTGTTGACGACGAGGCCTCCGGCTCAGAGAGTATGATTATCAAGTAATCAACGGTCGCAACAGACGACGCACGCCTCCATGTCGTTTACCCCAGGTTTTCGGACATCGTCAGTGTCAACGTCGATTACGCCTCAAAACCCATAATTTACCCCGCGAATCCACGCCGTCACTACACGTGCGCAAAGGGACTACAGAGACTCCATCAAATTACTTGAGCGAAACATCCTTCATTCATCTCATTACGTACGGATTTTCAACAGCACCACGCGACGTGACGTGCGTAGCGGTCCGGTCAATCCCTTCACACCCTCCCCCCCTTAAAGAGCTCCACCAACGATCAATTTCCCCGCGAAAATCCGCGTGAGCCGAAGCTGGCCGCCGGCGCCTCCTGGTGGCCTGAGTTTTTTTTTCTTTTTTTCTCCTCGACACACAAGCGAGAGGACGCATTGCCGGGACAGAGAATGGATCCAAAGGTAAACGCGACGACGTCTGGGGTAAATGTGCCGGGCGTGGATTCGCGGGGTCAGAGGGAGGGCGGTGGTCCCGTGCCGGGTGACGATGTCGAGAGCAGTCCGCCGCCATACGAGGCCAATGGCTCCGCCTACGACCCTGTCCTGGGGTCACTTCAGCAGAGCGCAAGCAGCTCCTTCTCGTCGGACGGGAGTCGAGTAGCGCCGCCGCTCATGGGACGGCCGTCAGCGGCTGGGTATAGGCCTACGGATCCCATGACGGTGGGAACGCGGACTCGTGGGTGGGAGGCCGTCGTCGACCAGCCCGGCTGCTGTTGCAGCGAGAGCGGAGGGTGCTGCTTCTCGAGACGTGGCGGGTGCTGCTTTTCGGACCGGGGAGGGAGTTGCTTCTCGGACACCGAAGGGTGCTGTTGTTCGACCAATGGAGGAGCGTGTTGCAGTTCCGGAAGGCCAAGGTGATGCGATGAGCCTCTTCCAAGGTTAGGCTTCTTTGCTTTTGACCAGAATTGGTCTTGGTTAGCTGTGCTGGGGCACATACTCGGTCTTGAACCATGATTCAGTAATCATTATTGTGTATGTGTTTGACTGCTTTGTAGCCTGAAAAGCCCAGTACTTACCCTACATGATAGCACTATTTGCTTTAGACTGTCGTAGTATTCAGGCCACTACTGCGCTATCGCTCCGTGGTTGATGATCTTTGTCTACAAGCCTCCCTCCGTGGCTGGACCCCTCTTCGACGATTCAGCCATCATATTTCAAAGTATCTGGCGGTTCGCTGCACCTTTACTTGCGATTTGCTGCACGCCTTCATCGGAATCGAGGAATAAGCCAAGTCGTTTTCCTCGACCAGAAGACTGGTATAGTTACTGATGCCATGTTTTATACTGAATGTAGAAGATGAGCAGAGTCACTGATGCAAATTACCTTCCACTTGGCTCATGGAAGACTGTCTGCGTACCAGCCAGGAAGATATCATGATCAAAAGATTATCATATTTCACTTGTTTAGCCCCCTGCATACTAGGTAGCTTTACACAACACTTAGTAAGAGGTTTCTGTAATGAAAAAAAAAAAAAAACTAGTTATATATCATAGTTTAATACATTTCTTGAAGTAAATATGGTAAAACGTGTCTAGTCCCATCGTTACCAGTTTAAACCTACCTTTAACCTGAAGGCTAGCATGAAGTAGGACTTACTGTAGTCGTGCTCCTTGTACCAACACGCTGGTGGCAGCCCGAACGAATGTGACGGCGCACCTTGATGATGCCAGCCATGCAGAAGAGAGTGACAGGCTGAATACCAGCCGGCCTTCCCTCTCCTCATCCTGCGACACCTTTTCGGCAAATAATGAAGTCTAAAGATGGGGACTGGGGGATACCAGGCGCCGGAGTAAGTCTGGGCTCACGGTTTGGATCGAGTCTTCGTGGACCAAATGCCCTCTCCCTTCATCGGCTAGATTACCATATCGAGTGCAACAGCTTTACAAGATTATGAGCCACTTCAGCTGAGAACCTGTTTCCGGGACATGGGCATGTAGACGAGGTATTTCGCGGCTCCGTCACATGTGACAACGTAGATTTCGTTCGAGGGCTGTTCAAACACAGAATAAGCTGTATCATGTGAGACAGGTATCCCTCTATGTCCAGAATAAGCAAACGAAGGAAAAGTTCATTCCTGAAGAATGTTGTGATGTTGTCTGAGATGTTTCAGCATCGGAACTATAGATGACAAGCATCGCTGAAGACAGCAGACCACGAGGACTGACTCGCGTGGATGTTGGCTTCGACGGCGGACAACAGCGACCAAAAACGCCATTGGTTGGAAATGTGAGAGCCTCCGTGTGATCTCAAGGCTTGAACATGCACTTTCTCGAACACGTCGTCTCGGTTCCGGTCTCGTATCCCAGCAGCTCTTGCCAAACCTTTGAGCTGTAGCACTAGTCACGCTTTACCTGTTCCGTTCCTACGCAAGCTCATCATAACGACCTCGTATGCTATTATTATCATGCCAAACAGTCAGTCATTAGCTAATTGTCAATTGCCTCGCTTTACCCATCATTCTCACAAATTGACTTATTTCCAGTTTTCAATGCACTTGAAATTTGCTCAGCACAGGCCACATGCTCACGGTACTTTCAGTTTGGCTGGTGAGAGGTACTGTTAGCTTGTCTGTAGACTCAGATGTGACACATCTAGGAAATGGAATAACTCGAGTCAGCTAGGGGACCCCTAACTATTCAGCGGGCCCGGCTAAAAGAAAGACGTCATTTGATGAGGAGGATAGATGATCTAGATTAAAAGCCAAGTACAATTTTCATTACAGGATTACTGCGCCACCTTGGCGGTCTGACAGAGCAACACTTGTACACACAATGAGCTGATAAACCACTACTCGGGAACAATGTTCAAGTCTTGCCCCTACTTACTTGTAGTGATCTACGGATACGGACTTGGGGGTTTCCCATCTTGTACAAATTTCTCCTCCACAGCAGAAGAAAGCCATCGGATTTTGAATCCGTCCCACTGACCCAACACTTTGGTGCATCCGTCAGACCACTACCAACATGGTCTGACCAGCCTGGCCCGTTCATCATGATACTCCAAGTAGCAGCACTGCAGTAATCGTACCTTTGCTGTGTGTTCTTGTGAGTGTAGCTTGTCAGAGTACTAGACTGTGTTCAGGACTGGGTTGTATAGGTAGTAGGGCAGGTCAAATACAGAGAGGATGGTTCTATGGTGTTACCTGATCAGCAATCATCAGTATGGGTTCGTGGACCTGTGTTTCTATTCTGATACAAGTGTCCCGTCTGTGTTAGTGCTGATAAGTTAAACTTTCAGCTAAGGTCTTGTCTAACTTTCCATTTGATGATGCCGACGAAGCCAGAGAAACAACAGTTTAAATTGGGGTAGAATTGTAACTTGAAATGCAGCCAACCGTCGTATATGTACCCGAGACTGTCACCCCGTTGAAAGTTGCCTCCATCTCTACTGGCCTCTCCGTCCTGTGCCTTGGACACGTCCTCCCTCTTCCAGGAACTTGCCACCGGTCTCTTCCAAGATGCCTGCGCCGGGAAAAGTCGTCCATTTCCTTCTCACGTCCCTGGTGTTCGCGACTGCCCTGGCGCTGCCCTCGGACACACCGGATGGCCTACCCGCAAAGCTGAGGGAACGAGGGGATGCGAAAAGGGTGGTCGTCGTTGGAGGAAACATTGGAAGAAACAACATTTACCAATGCAGCGCCGATCAAGTTGAGACGATCAAGAGTGCTTTACAAAACATGAGGCGTCTGTCAGCTAATGCATACAATTTTCTGCTCGAGGACAACTCACACACAACTGCAGCATATATTGCGTGGTTTGGTGGTAAGGCTTTTTCCTCGTCTCTGCCCTTCCCGACATCTCCCTTCCACGCTCTTCTTGACTACTCCTTCTTCCCTCGCCAAGGGCTAGTTAGTTGCGGGCATGCGATGTCTATTTACGACTCACCGCTCAAGAAAATACCCCCAACCGAGTATGCCGGAGTAGAAGCTTACACCAACGTGCGATTTTCCAGAAAAGTACGCAACTGAAGGATGGGCGATAGCCATCAGAAGAAATATCTAAGACGGCATCTGGGGCGTCGGCAGCAAGGTCGACGACTACGTCGCGGGCTTGGACGCCGTCGATGATGCCGTCGTCATAGGATGCGCGACCCCGGAAACCGAGGATGAGTGCACCCACACGAGCACCGAAATCACGCGCGCACTCGCATACAAACTAGACGGATACATCAAGCTATGCACTCGCTTCTTCTCCCTCTCGTCGGACTACTCTCGCGCGTACAATCTCTGGGGGTCGGAACGCAAGGAACACGAGACGGTCGGGCGTGCGCTGCTGCACGAAATGACGCACATGAGCGTAGTGGTTGGACGCCAATGGATCACCGAGGACTACGGCTACGGGCCAGACGGGTAAGTCGAGTCGCCGCCGGTCCGATACCCTGCGCTTCCGGACTCCAAAGCTCAGCGACGCTAATCTGCGATATTAACAACTCTAGATCCTTGGGACTTACCGACGATAAAAAGATAGATAACGCCGACTCTTTCAAGCTCTTTACTTTGGAGATTGAGGCCAATCCGGTCAATTCGAAACGTCAAGTCGATATGAAGTCGAAAGAGAAGAAGGACACGATAGCAAAACGATTATTACGAGGGGATTAGCTTATTCATTTACGGATATCAATGTCGGGGTATTAACATGCCACCCTGGCAAACCTACAGTTACAGCTGACTATCCATTGTCCCACGTCATGGGCAAATCACAAGAGGGGGTAGATCGTCTCTCTCAGGCGCAAGCATCTTAGAATATAGTAATAATCAAGTCTGCGGGCTTGACATCTACAAGTGCATGCAGCCTTGCCACGGCGAGGCTGGCCCAGCCTTTGTAGATGCATCAGCTTGCTGCCATACACCTTGGCAACTTACATTCGAGCTTGTTGATCCATGGCGGTCATGGCGTGATTGCTGCAAGTGGCACTCTGGCATCTCCCTATCACTCGATTCATGCGACGAATCCGTCTTGCCCCGATTCCAACTGCAAGCAGCTTATTATGATTTCATCTTGCTCCAACAGTCGGTGCTCCAATTCATCTTACTCCAACCGAGTTCCATATTTCTTCACCCCTATTGTTCACGGTTGATTAAAACCAGTCAGCCCCCCAGGATGTCATGCAAAGCGCCGCTGCCCGTTCCCGCATGAACTTCAGTCGATCAGCATCGCCGGCAAAGGACTCACGAGACATCGCCTCTGTGGTGATTACTGAGATTGCTACTCAAGGAACAGTCGTCGTCAACTCACGGCCAATGCCTCGGCGGATGCTACATTGACCGGCATAGTCGCGCAGGTTCGGCACCGACTCGGCGCTCGCAGCGGACGAGGGACCGATGGCCGTGACACTTGTACGGTTCCACGAACAGTGGTATAGGTGAGAATACTGTTGATCCAATGTCAAAGAAGGAAAGGCATCCCGGAGCCTCTGAGTCCTGGATCGGAAAAGCTCATGTCCACGATCCGACATTCGAGCTACCGCGCGGGAAATCGAATTGCGGTGCCAATCAATCATACCTACAACGAGGCTTGGACGGAACACGAAGCCCTGCCAACGACGATCATCACCACAAACCAAAAGGAACATCACCAAGCGTAGCGTCAAACTTCATCTTCCGCTATTAAAAGTATATCAAAACGAGTGTCTGGGGTATTTCATCCACAAAGCCTCGCCGCATTACATCTGCCCATTAAACACACTCTTGTCTAGGAGCCCACCGTTCATCTCTCGGTCTTTCCGAGAAGAAGTGCTTTTTTTTTCATCACATCATACATGCGCTGAAAAACACGAAAAGCAACACACACCGAAAACCGCCGAGGCCGCGAAGAAGCAAAGACACCGACCGGGCCGTGGCTCTCGGTCTAGTGGAACTCGCCGATGCGGGGGCCAAAGTACTCGCCGTCGGCGAGCGTCTTGAGGCGGCAGGGCAGGCCCTCGCAGCCCTCGGAGACGACGGAGTTGCCCCACCAGTCGACCTCGATCTCCTGCCATTGCAGACCGAAGAACATCTGGAGAAGAATGTGTCAGTAACGCTTGTGGGTGTGCGAGAGAGTGAGAGAGAGAGAGAGAGAGAGAGAGATGGGGGGAGGGGCAGAGAGCGGATGAGGCAAAGGTAGGGTCTGGACGTACAATGATTCCGGAAATGGCAATACCGCAGGAGAAGGCGGCGGAGAGGACAAAGTTGTACTGGTGGCCATGTTAGCAAACTGGCCCGGCTGACGGCAGAGGAGGATGAGGAGGGGGTTCTGCGACGCACCTTGGACCAGAGGCCGAGGAAGCGGCTCTTGAGCCACACCCAGGAGAGGAAGCCGATGGGGACGGCGGGCCAGACGAAGGACATGTTGTAGGGGGCCCACGAGAGGGGGCCGTACATCATGACGACGGGGTGGATCTGGCGAACCCACTTCCACTTGGGGAACATCTTGGCCAGGCCCCAGAAGAAGAGGACGATGGCGACGCCGAGGGGGAACCCGAGGAGGGTCTCGGTGTACTGGCCGCCGGCGCCCCAGATCTTCTTGGGACCGACGGTACCCCAGAGAACGGAGGCGGTGAAGAAGGTGCTGGAAAAAGGAGGTCAGCTTTCACGGGGACTGATGGAGTGCGGCCGACGGCCATGAGACGGGGGCCGGGGGCGGGGGCGGCAACTCACTTGATACCGGGGCAGGTCATCTTGAACTTTGCGTCGGCGGTGCAGATGCCGGGGATGCTGAACATCTGGAACTTTAGGACGCCGAGGCAGACGAGGGTGGACACGAGGGTGGCAATCATCTGGGCCCAGAAGGTGTGGCGGGGCGGGATCTTGACGTAGTGGGCGAGCTTGAGGTCGTTTGAGAACCAGACGGCGTGGGCGCAGGTGACGTAGCCAAAGGACTTGAAGTAGTTCATGGCCAGGGCGTTGCCCTCGACCCAGGAGCCGCCGATGAACTCGGCCAGCACGTTGAGGGTGACCTCGATGCCGGTCATGGCCTTGATGATGCCGACGGGGACGACGAAGATGAGGCAGAGGATGATGCTGTAAAAGACGACGCCGACGGTGGTGTAGGTCGGCCAGGCGGCGATGCCGGCGCAGCCGAGGGCGACGGCGACGACGAGGGTGAGCAGGTACCACCACTCGGGGACCTCGGGGTAGACCTTCATGAGGCGGTTGTGGACGTCGAGGACCTGGTCCTTTTCGACGTCGCTGTTCTTGCGGAAGCTGCCGACGAGGGCCTTGAAGCCGAGGGCGATCTCGTGGCGGTGGTAGAGGTAGGCGTAGGTGATGGTGGCGGTGTAGATGGCGAAGAAGAACATGTAGACCATGGTGTTGGCGGCGCCGAGGAAGGGCGGCGAGTAGGCCTCGTACGCCTCCTTGTCGAACAGGCCGTGCTCGTTGACGGCGCGCGAGACGTTGTAGAGCTTGCCAAAGTGGTCGTACACCTTGTTGGAGTTGATGGGCAGGTAGGCCGTGTTGTACGTGTTGGTGTACCAGACGGCGATGATGACGAGGCCGGAGAAGAGCATGCCGATGAACTTGTTAAAGGTGGAAAAGAAGGGCACCATCAACGGGTCGTTGTTGTCGAACATGCTAACTCGGGTTAGTCTGCCGCCACTCTGAACAGAAGACACGAGGGGATGGGGATGGGGTTTAAGGCTTACAGAATGTTCCAGTCAAACGTGGGCCACGGGTTGAATCCGAGACCGCTGTTGAAGCCGGTGATGGTGGCCAGGTTGCGGTTGTTGGGCGCGATCCACGTCAGCCAGCTGAAGGAGCTGAGGGCGGTGAAGATGTAGTTGGGGAACCAGAACCACACAAACATGGCGCCAAAGGCCATGTAGAAGAACTTTTGCCTGCTGATGCTCCAGACGGAGCGGAAGGGCCCGTCGACCGACGTGTTCTTGTCGCTGTGGAAGGCCGAGTTCAAGGCGATGGTGACGAGCGACGCGGGCCAGACGCAGTACGACGGGTAGACGAGGAAGCGGCGGCAGAGGCCGGCGAGACCGTAGCCGATGAAGTTGGTCGACAGGGAGATGAGCAGCTGGTAGCCAAAGTTGGCGGCGTAGGACTGGTTGAAGAACTGGGGCAGCCACTGCGTCCAGATGATGTAGTTGGTGTAGGGGATGTTGTAGGCGACGTTGGCCATGATGGTGATGAGCATGTGCTCCTTGCGGTTGAAGGGCCCCGGGTTGAGCGAGACGCGGGTGCCAAAGGCGTTGAAGCCGACGTCGGGCAGGGCCTTTTCCCACAGCTTGCCGCAGGGGTAGGCGAGCAGCTGGGCCACGTTGGCGAGGATGGTGATGGACGGGTAGCGGACCGAGAAGAGCTGGTTGACAAAGGCGAGCAGGCCGGAGAAGATGAGGCCGATGGTCCAGGCGCGGATGGTCGACACGTGCATGGTCGGGTCGTCGTGGTTGTCGACGACGGCGCGCACCTCGGAGTAGGGCGAGTTGCCGGTGATGAGGGCGGCCTCGAGCTTCATCTCCTGGATCAGCGTCTCGTGCTTCTCGGGGTTCTCAAAGACGTCGTCGTTGCCGAGGAAGGCCTCGATCTTTTCGATGATGGCGAGGGGGAAGTTGGGGTCCTTTTCGTGGATCTTGTGGACGTTGAACATCATCTCGCGCACCTCCTCGAGCGACAGCTGCGCCGCGAGCTCCTTGGCCTCGAGCAGGTCGTCCTCGGTGACGTTGAGGTCTCTCTCGACGTGCTCGTTGTACTCGGCACCCTCGGGGTGGGCCTCGATGACCTGCGCTGACGTTCAGCGGACGAAGTGAAACGACAAAGGGCCACGATGCTCTTGCGAGCCCTTTCTCTTCGTGTCATTGGAAGAACAACTTACGGGAGCATGCTTCTCGTCCGAGATGACACCGCCCTGAGTAGGGCGTGTCTCGCGGATTTCGGACATGTTGATGTGCTGGGTCGAGACTCTTCACCTTGAGCAAGGTAGGGAAGGGTTGATTCGCTTGAGACCCGTTTGTATTTGGGCTGGATACGTGCCAGTGACCGAGAGAGGAACGAAACGAGACGGACCACCGGGGAAAGAGACGAGGATATCTGGACCTTTTAATATCCAGAGCCACGAGGCAACCGGTCAAAGCTCGCCATGGGATGACAGTATGCTTATCACCCGGTGGGACCCGGTCGACCCAGCGGCCTGGAGCGCAGAGTACACGCAGAAGAGAGAAAGAGAGAGCAACGTTGATTGGACATTGTCTGCGTCAAGGCGACGGTGGTGACAGTCTCGCCACAAGACGATGCTCAGAGCAAAGGTCCCTTGGACCTGAGCCCGCACCTGGGATGCGACGCTGCAAGGCCGCAGGTCAGGGATGGCAGAGCTTCCTCTTTCTGCAGCAGGGGGTGGTGATGGGTGTGGCATGGATGGGCTGGGGGTTATCGAGTTCAGGGTTGGACTTCCAGCCCGTCTCGTCGGCTGGTACACAGGTCTGGATGGTGTTCTCCGGAGACCCCAATGCAACCTGGCCGACCTTCTGCATTCGACAAGGCCGATATCAAAGGTTCCGAGGCGATGGGCAAGGAGCGGCGTGCGTCTGCTGGCCTTGACCGCATCGGGCAGCTTGTCGTAGTAGATGGATGGACAGAGAGGGCACGATCAGGCAAACTCGACGAGGCCGAGACGATGAAGGAGACGAGCCGATGAGTCATGACAGGCAAACGGCCCAGATAGTGACGAGACGTCCAGAAGACTTGCCTCTGTTTCGACACGTACGGGGCAGCCAGCGCAGAGCATCCGTACTGGAGACTCTGATTCGACAAGAAGAGAAGAGATGGCCAGACGAGGTTTGCCCCTCGCACAAGATGTGTACTCGCTATGTCTCTGGACATGTCTTGATCGTGCTGGCAGAGACAGTACCCACCTCCTCCCGTCTCCTCTCTTCCTCTCCTCCTCTCCTCCTTACCTCCACTCCTCCTCGTCGTCGTCTCTCCTCCACTCGCTCCCGGCCACCCACCGGGAGGGTCCCAGTCTACTGTTACTGTTGCGAAGCTGCAGATGGGGCCTCAGGTGCAGGTCCAGAGCAGCCTGGACATGGACACATCCCGGTACGTCGTTATTGATTGCAGGGGTGACACGGATGCCCTGGCGAGGTCTTGCGCCGTTGGCGTCCAACGATGCGATGCAGAGTCCGTACGGATGCTTCTTGTGGGCGATGCAAGGTGCTCGACAAGCTGGAGGTGAGGCCTCGATTGATCGAGCATGCCCAACGGCTCGTTCAGCTATCGGCAGAGAAACTTTTTGAAGAAGTTTAGAAGGACCTTTTGCATCGTCGTCTTCGGCCGCAGCGAGTAGAGACGAACCATCCAATGAAGTCGCTTGTGGGATTTGTCGCGATGGCTTCGTCGTGGTGCGACGGCATCGCCCGCAGACAAATTGGGCATTGTACATTGTACCGGCAACCGATGCTTGTTCCACATCGTACAGCATCCGAAAGACGCAGCAATCATTCCGCCACATGTCCCGAGGTTCGACGCGACGGGGATATGCTGGTGGCAATGTGGTCACCCGCCTCTTCTGCCATCTGATTGATGCCATCGCAGGTTGTCCTCTGCACTGGCCACGGATGCTTGCGTTGATTTGCCTCCGAACTGCCCATTGTGCTCTGCGGTCGCCAGTGATGGACATGCCAGCCAGAGACAGCAGACGATAAGATGGGACGGGGTATGATGAAGTTGTGCATGGGTGTTGGGTGGGCGAGAGGGCGAGAGGGCGAGAGGGAGGGCGCCCGGATGGGGTCGACCAGCTCACCCCCCCATTCATCACATACCTTAATTGATGAAGATCCGCATTCTGCTGTATCCTATGTACGAGCAGAAGTCTTCGCATAGAGTGGCCGGAGCACTTTTGCAGACGCGAGTCGACGTAAACTACCACGTTACGATGCGATGCGACACCCTCCACGTCGACGCCGTATCCGTCTCGACCGAGCATCTCTGCAGAAGAGGCACCGTCAGCTCGGCCGTGGAAGCAAAAGAGAAGCGAGCGAGGACACCAGGACAGGAAACGGTTCGTGGTTCATGGAGGTGTGGTGGGTGGGACCACGGCGCCGACGAATCATCCCTCGGCCCTCTGCTTTTCCTCTGCTTTTCCGTTGATTTCTCGGACGCCCTACATAGTACACCACACAGGCAACGATACCTGTATCCTGGCCCGGCGACCAAGACGGACAAGATCGAAGATGGGCCATGGAGCCGTTGGACCCTGGACGGTGGCGTTGCCCTCCCCCCCCTCCCACGCACCCTCGACGCTGTGAAGCCATCTACTATCACGACAGCACGGCGACCATCTTCCCAGCCCTCCACGCATCACAAGCTTTCCAAGACTGGCTACCAAGAGCACCAAGGCCTTTGCAATGTGGCCTCCAAGGCTCCCAAGACTCCCAAGACTCCCCAAGACTCCCCAAGACGTGCCATTCAAGCACGACAAGCAGCGTCAAGAGATCTGCCCTAAAGCTTGTGCCTTAATCCTACGATTCTACACGACGCCACGCGTACCAAGAGCAGCGAGAGACGGGAACGACGCCTCTCCCACGTCCCGAGGCACACGATGTAGCCCCCCCCCCCCCCCCCCTGACCTGGTTTCGTCGTNCTGGGTAAACAGACCATGTATTCAGTACCGTGTATGTGTTCCCCCAAGCTGCTGACCCTGGGCGAACACATACACGGTACTGAATACATGGTCTGTTTACCCAGCGGCCACCGTTCGTCTGTCTTAGATGTATTACTGCCCACATCGTACATGGCTGCTGCCATCCCTTATCGGTCAGATATCCGGGGACGCGCATGGGAATGGGCCACTCACGAGCTTCTGTTTCACTCGGATAGCATCTTCGGACCAGCCAGAGAGGGTGGCAGGTTGATTGCTTTGTGTCTTTGTCTGCCGCAGGAATCCCTTCCCCGAGGAACTTTTTAAAGAGCCATCCCATCCTCGCGCAGCCTGACCCTGGCCAACCAACCCCCCATGTCTGTCGTCTGTCTCCTGGTATCGGCAGCTTATTAGATGGGTCGAGCAACGCGTCCTATCAGGCATCCCTGCTGCCTTACCGTCACGACATTGGCTGACGAGCAGACGTGACCGTGGCCAGATTGCCGTTGACTCTCCAGCCATCTCCGAGTCTCTTCGAAGCCGAAGTCGCCCGACAGCACGAGCTCATCACTGTGGTCTCTTTGTCGTACTGACCGTGTGCTTCAGACCATGGCTAAGGGTATCGTCAAGCTCGCCGCTCTGTCATGGCCACTGAAATCTCTTCCCACGATAGATAGCACGAACCCGCAACGAGAGAGTCCGTAGCGTTCCGATCCCCCACGGCGTCTTCCCTGCAAAGGGCTGCTTTGCAGACTATATTAGATCAGATCTTGGCCTGCAGGGACCTTTTGCCCTGGCCTTCGCACACGACCAGACACCCCAAGGCCGTCCGTCGTACGACAACCAGCCAGACGCATCCTATCCTTGCCACTTTGCCCCAGCACGTAGTGACTCTCCCGCGACGATGTCTACTTGTAGGTGGTTAATCCCGACCAGGACTGGCGTGCTTCTCCAGACTTCTGCAAGGGGAAGGTCGATTGCCGTCGTCGCCCATTGGCCGCGGCCAACGTCTTATCCCATCATCAGCTGGTCCGAAGTCGCAATCCCCCTCCGCCGTTATCGCAAACGCCCGCATCCGTTGCCGTCGTTGTCGTTTTGATTTGCTCATTTCATCGCTACTTGAAATAGGTCCAACACGCCAAGACTGCTCTTCCATGCCGCTGCCGCCGCCGCCGCCGTCATTGCTGCTGTTCTTCATGTTCCTCTACCGCAGGATCGCTCGCATGTCCTCTGCGCGCCCGAGGGGAGGGATCGTTTGTGCGGCGCAACACCTCGATGATGCTTGATGGGCAACATGTCCCCAATTCACCGCGCGCTTACTGACATGCCAGAGGGCAGAGGCTGGCCGCTCGCGTCGTATCATCGCGCTGAGCTGGAGTCTTGCTGTTGGCGATGGCTCGCCCGAGTTCCCGAAAAGAGGCAGCTCGTTGTTGACCTGCTCGGTCATGTGCTGTACCGATCAAATGGAGCTTTCGTATTGACATCTTTTTTACCTCGCGACGGGCTGCTTGGCGTTGGTCGCGTTCATGACTCGTCCATGACACAGCAAAGTAGAGCCAGCCTCGGACACTGTCATGTCTGATCAACTTGCAGCCATCGCAACACACTTTCTGTCGTCTCTGGAACCCATCAGCTACACTGCGTCACGTCGCCTTCTCCGAGGCTCAACTGAAGCTTCTCCCAAGACCTGGGGCGCGCCGCACATCGCTGCAGCCGCCGCCGCGTCGGTTTGCGGCTTTGTCGCGTAGTCGCTTGGCGATGCCAATGCTCCGTCTGGGCAAACGGGTTGCCGTCTTGGAAGACTCTTGGGTGGCCCGCCTCCGTGCGGTAGAGTCGACCGATCCGACAAGCGGTTCTGTATCCGAGTTCTGTCAGCAATCTACCCGCGCGCAACTGGCCAGAAGCTCTGCCTCTGCAGCCACGATCCCCATCCCATCCCCCTCCCCCTCCTCCGGCTGATAACACGCTCTTGGCATGCAACGTCAAGTCGGTTGGAAGCTTCAAAGGCACAACCGGGCACTTGGCACCGGTCCTATGGCCAGGAACGGTCATCGTGCCCGGGGCTGCCAGTTTGCGGAAGGTCGTGAGGCAGTCAGCTCACGCGAGCGTTGGTCTGTTGCTGTGCCTCTCGTGGGAAATGACGGTCCAATTTGGGAGGCCATCAGTGTCGTTCTGATAATCTTCCAACAGCCATCTCGCCCCTAGCATCCGTTTGGTCCCTTTGAGCCTCCAGGCCGGCGGTACCCTATCTGACAATCGGGCTCCAGGCCTTCGACATGGCCCTTGTTGACGTGATTGCTGCGTGCCTGACCACCCTTTTCCTCACATCGTCGGCTTCGTTTGCCGAAAGGGCGCGCCTTGGTGATGTCAACCGCCGAGCTTGTAGCAAAGATTGGCGTTGCCACGATGTTATCAATGGTGGCGGTGGGATGTGAGCCTGGGACGACTCTCGCGGCTCAGGTGGAATCGCCGTGTCCGGTCTGGATCAGGATGTGAGGTGCGTCAAGTCTCGACGTCGGGGACACCGCAGGCACATCTTCACTGGCCAGCCAAGGTCTATCATGTTGATCGATGACATATCTGCGTGCGATATGCTGCTTCAGGACACAAACTCGCCTCCACCTGCGTAGCCATGTCGTCTCTCTGCATATTGGACCGGCGGGCGTCCCTTCATGGGTGTGTTGCTTGATCTACAGGCCACACTTTGACGTCGGACGAGCCGGGTACTAGTTCCAGCGATCCTGCTGTCCTGGAGTTTGTCATCTTTTGCTGAATTCTGACGCGATATCCCACCACTTTTGCTGGTTGTCCAGCGTGGGGGGTTGGGAACTTTTGCTATCGCCAACATGGCCAACAGGGAGGCATTCCAGGAGAAGGTGGTACACAGTATACTGCATTCATTATCTCGTCCATTCTCCATCAGATACCTTGCTATCGAACTCCAAATGAAAAGACGCTCACATCTATACGCATACACATCCTTGTAGGATGCTTCCCAGAGCATGGCTAACGCCGCAAGTCAAGACCAGATACACTCGGGCTAATCTTCCGCATACCACCACCCATCGCTTCCCCTGCGTGCATTAACGACGCAACATCAGACCCGAGCTGGCGGGACAAGAAGCCCTCCTCCCCAGCTCGCCTCCATCGTCGCCAGCCATCGCACTACTGCGCTAGACCGAGGATCGAGCGGACTCCGGCAAAGTCGAGCTCCTTCAGCGTCTCGTCCCACAGCTTCTCGGTCGCCGCCCGACCCTCGGGCGTGTAGAGGAAGTTTGCAAACCTATTCGTTTCATCCGCGTCAGCGCCCGCAACGGCTATCCCCATGATGCATGTAATTGTGACTCACGGGTGAATGGCCCAGTCCTGCACGTAGCAGCCGTGCGCCTCGGGCCCCTTGAGGACCGCGGCGTCAATGTACGCCGCCGCGCCCTCCTCCGGCGAGCGGCCCGTCACGGCCTTCATCATGCCGAACGCCGCCCGGACGACGGCGTTGGTGTGCCTGTGCAACCCCGTCCCCTTGCACAAGCCCGGCTCGACGAGGTCGACGACGACGTCTTCCCGGCGCACGTGGCCGACGAACTTGGCCATGAAGTGGTGGCCGAGGAGCTTCGTCGTCGAGTAGCGGTCGGCAAAGTCGAACGTCTCGGGGTCGTCCAGGGCGGCGAAGATGGACGGCTTGTCGTGCTGGGGGAACTTTGCGATGAAGGAGGTGCCGGAACTGACAATCGTCATGCGCGCGGCCCTCTCGGTCGGCTTCCTCGCCTTGAGCACGGGCAGCAGGAGGATGGCGAGGAGGGCGGTGGAGATGTAGTTCACCTGCAGGCTCTCCTCGTGGCCCTCGGGCGACAGGTCAAACGTCTGCTTGGCGATGCCCGAGTTGAGGATGACGTAGTCGATGCGGTCGAGCGCGGAGCAGCGCTCGGCAAAGGCCTGGACGGACTTGTACGACGCCATGTCGAGCGTCCAGACCTCGACGGTCGCGGCCGGGTGGTTCTTGCGGAGCTCCTCGGCGGCGGCCTCGCCCTTTTCGACGGAGCGGACGGGCATGATGAGGCGGGAGAGGTTCTGCGCGAGGAGCATCCTGCTGCAGGTCAGGCCGAGGCCGCTGTTGGAGCCGGTGACGATGGCCGTCTGGCCGGCGAGGGAGAGCTCCTTGGGTGGGTAGACGGCCTTGACGCAGAACGCCGAGTACATCATGTCGGAGAAGGTGCCTGCCGAGGCTTTAGGCGGGAGGTCAATGGAGCCGGTCATCTCGGGCAGAGAGAGGTCAGTAGTGTGGTGCTGGACGGGTTTTCAGGTGATGTTATTGAGTATATCGTGGTCCTCTACGAGAACAATCTACCGCTGTTGGAGTGTGTCTTTGATTTGGCGAGGTAGTTGACGATGATGGCGAGTATGGTTGACGGAAGTGTGGGTGGGAGTGTGGGCGGAAATGTTCGTAGTACTGTATGATGTCCCTGTTCTTCTGATCCTCCCATCGCTGCATCTTTATATCGCTGTCGCATCCAACTAATCTCACAGTTCTCCGAATCGGTGCAACAGTCGAATTCAGGTAGCTTCATAGCTACAACAGTGGCTAGGCAGCGGCCGCCGGGGTGTTGGCGTCGTCGTCGGCAGCGGTAGGTCGACGCTGGCGATTACGCCGCGTTACATGTCGGGTTAAGCAAACACGAAGGAGCCCGCAAATCCGAGTGCCAAAGGACGAACCAGCTCAGTTTCTATTGCTGTCCCAAAAGGGGGAGCCAGTCACAATGATGGCCAAGGCCGCCTCCACCACCGAAGTTCCTCCCACAGCCTGATAGAATAAGTGGGCCTTTCGGCCGCTACCGGGACCCACATCCGGAGCCGAGACCCATTCATGGGCGGCAGCGGTCACGTGTCGACAATCTCCGCTCGGAGCTACAGCCGGAGATATCAGCACTAGGCCGAAAGAAGGCAACAATCGAAGCTGGGCGCAGCAATTCGGCGTGATTAATGCGCATGTCCAAGCCACGCGGTACGCTGTGTAGAAAACGCGACATGGAGGATGGGAATTGGGGGACGACTCGATATGCACATTCTTCCAGACTCCGAA
This sequence comes from Colletotrichum spinosum, assembly GCA_004366825.1. NCBI lineage: Eukaryota > Fungi > Ascomycota > Sordariomycetes > Glomerellales > Glomerellaceae > Colletotrichum > Colletotrichum spinosum. The sequence continues at coordinate 316,485 of QAPG01000005.1, read as the reverse complement.
AGACCGATAGCTCCCCGTCCTCTTATCCCCTTCATCCATCCTTTGACCCCTCACTGACTGCCGCTTCGAGTAAACAATCCTTCCCGCGCGTTACAGCCACGACAGATTGGCCTAGATCTCACCACATTACAGAGTATACAGGCGTCGGAATTCGAAGTCTGGTACAGTGTACAAGTCGTCCCCAAGTCAGCCTAGTTTTGCGACGCCGACGATTCGTCTTACCGCCCGCTCGTGTGCAACATGGTAAACCAAAAGCATGCCGGTATGGGCTCCGTGTCCGTCTCTCTCTCGCCTCGTGCCTGACTGTGTTCTCAGCCAACAAGAGCTTTGCTTTCGTCATTGCAGATCTAGACGGGAAACCAAAGTCCGCCGACCGCAAGCTGATTCGCAGCCATGTCATGCGCGGCAAGAATACACGAGACTCTCGCGTCAAGGCGTCTCGGTCTACCACCCGTACCCGTATGGACAAGGACGAACCTCAAGCGACACAGAGCCGGGGGACGGCTGTCGTCATGAGGAACTCAACGTCCCGTAGCACCTGCTCCCCGGACTCGTCTTCCCCGGGCTCGTCTTCCGACGACGACAAAGACAACCGGAAGGAGGACCTTCTGCTGGAGGTGCTGCGCACCCCAGGCGACATGCACATGTTCAAGTTTGCCGATGAGATTGATGCAAAGTCCCGGGCCATGTTATTCGAGTGTGGGTACCCCTTCTTCTCCCCCCCTGCAAGCTCTCCATGCTCAAGCCTGAAGCTTCTAGTCTACGCCAACATCAAAGAGGCCATGTACCCCGTCGAGTGGTGTGTCCGCTTCGACGTCAGCAAGACCCCGTGGTTCTACTGGCTGCTCTCCGACCCCGCCTACCTCCATTCGGTGCTCTTCACGGTCGCCATGCTGCACGATTCGGTGCGTGGCCACAAGCTGAGCAAGAAGACCAGCTACCACATCGGCAAGACACTCAGTCTGCTCAACAAGAACATCGCCAGGACCGAAACGGCCTTGTCCGATTCTACGCTTGCCACCATCGTGTCCATGTGTATGGTGGCAGAGGCCTACGGCGACCACGAGGCCGCTGCCGCACACATTGCCGGCCTGCGACGCATCGTCGAGCTCCGTGGCGGCCTCGGTGCTCTGAGGCATAACCTACAACTTCATGTCAAGATCTGCCGGTGCGTCTCTGGAGCCTCTTCGACTCTCGCCCCCGTCCTTTCTGACCATAGCAGGAGCGACCTGGGGTGGTCTTTGCTCACCGGCGAAAAGCCCGTGTACTATCGCGACAGCATCTCCTGGGAGCCTGCGTTCGACTCGATTCTGGGTCCGCTGCCGGGAGAACTCAGATGGCACCCAGATACTCGAGCGATTCGAACGCTGATGGCGTCCATCGATCTCCGCCTGAACTACGTGTTCCAAGATCTTCACGATTTCTCGCGGCTTGCCGGATTCGTGGCGGTCAGAGGGAAGATGGACCCCAACCTCTTCCAAGAGCTCATGACCTCTGTCCAGTATCGTATCCTCTACATCGATCCCATCGACAATTCACCGCTGACGGAAGCCTTCCGCCTCGGCATGCTGGGGTACATCACAACCCTGTTCCTCCAACTGTGCGGTATCAGATTTCGCTTTTCCCTGTTGGCGAAAAAGACGCGCGCAGCTTGCAAAAAGGTCACCGTGTCCGACCTGTCTACGCCAGCCGCGAAGCTCGTCCACGTCTGGACTCTCTTCATGAGCTCAACGTCGATTCTGGAGGCGGACGACGACGTGTGGATACTGCCGAAGCTGGCTGGCTTACGCGGCACGCTTGGCGAGACCTGGCCCGAGGCAAAGGAGAAGCTGAGCTGCGTCTTGTGGATTCCGTCTATTCACGATACCCCCGGTATCAAACTGTTCAAACGCTTCGTGCTGCACGTGGCACAAGTACCGTCGCCGTCGAGCCACCACGGTGTGTACGACCCGGCCGAGCGCGCCGTGGTTGAGCTGCCTGGTGTCGATACTCTTCCGCCACAGCAGCCCGATTGGGGTCATACTGAGAGCGGAAAGGCTTTCAGCTCTCTCGTCAAGGCGGGTCTGACGTGAGACGAAGATTGTAGTCACCACTAAGGGCGGAAGAGCGTTCAGCTCTATCGTTAGGGCTGGTCTGACGTGAGAGACGAGTGATGCTTCTGGAGCGTTGCAGCTCGACAGGTCACGCCTGGCCTTGGCCTGGCATTTCATTGGCGTCATCCGCAACTCCGACTGGCCAGTCATGGTGTTGTGCTGCGTGATCTTTTGGTTCTACGACAAGGTTGACGTGCAGACGTATTCGTGGCTGCAATATTGTCTAGCTATTCTTCATGGCGAGGGCTCATAAACTTGAAATCCTTATTAAATGCCAGACCACTCTCGACATAACCTTTCGTTACCACATCTCTCTCAACACATCCAGAACCTCATTCATCCATCTGAAAACATGGCTTCATTGAAGGCCTCGGCGGAGTTTCGAGCATCCAACCCGAAAGGATCAACCCAGGATGAAATTGCAAGCGACGCCCCTCAGCTACGTGAGCTTGCACAAAAGTTCCCAACCCTCCTCATCTACACGCACTCGGCCGAGGCATACGAACAGGTCCGGCCCTACTTCAACGCAGCCGTGGCGCAGCAACCGCTCGCGATCGCCCGCCCGAGAAGCGTCGAAGAAGTCAGCGCCGTCGTCCAGGAGGCCCAATCCAAGGGCATACCCTTCGGCATCCGGGCGGGCGGCCACGACATGTCGGGCGGCCAGGCCCAAGGAAAAGACGGCATCATCATCGACCTCCGCGCCATCGACGGCGCCGAAATCGCCGAGGACCGGAAATCCGTGCGCGTCGGCGGCGGCGCCGTCAGCATCGACCTCGCAAAGTTCCTCAACGAGCACGACCTCGTGACGCCGCACGGGTGGTGCGCCACGGTAGGCGTCGCCGGCTGGGTTCTCGGCGAGGGGTACGGCTACTCGAGCGCTTTTTACGGCCTGGGCGTGGACCAGGTGCTCGGCGCGAAGCTCGTCCTCGCGGGCGGCCGGGTCGTCGACACGGACGACCACCCGGACCTCCTGTGGGCTCTCCGCGGGGCCGGAAACGGCACTTTCGGAATCGTCGTCGAGCTGCGGCTGAAGCTGTACGACCCGACCGCGTTCCTCGGCGGCCTCGTCGGCTTCCCCAGCGACGAGACGGCGGACGTCCTGGCCAGGTTTGGCGAGTTCGAAAGGGACTTGCCGGTCAACTTCACCGGTGAGATATCGCAGATGACGCTCCCGGGCGTCGGCCCTCTTCTCGTCTGGATCTTTGCTTGGACTTCAGACGACGACAGCCTAGAGGAGGGATGGGCTTTTCTGGAGAAGCTCAAGTCGCTCGGAACACCGCTCTTGGACACGGTAGCACAAGGTATGAACTCCATTCGACACGCTCTGATGCTCTAGAGTCTGACACAACCCACCAGTCGACGACTACACCTTCTTCAACTCCTTCCCATACCCTGCCAACGTGCACTGGTACCCACGCCTTCGCGCCGTCGAGTACCTCTCCCCAGAAGTAAGCCAGGTCATCGCGGACAACCTAGCTCCCGGCCCGGCCTCCGTAACAGTCATTCACAAAGTCCACGGCCGGGCACTCGAGGACAACCCGGGCGCGTGCTTCCCCCTGCGGAAACCCCACCGCCTCGTCAACCCCACGGCCGCCGTCTCGGACGCGTCGACGCAGGCCTCCGATTTCGAAGAGTACAAGAAATGGGCGCGCGGGTTTGTGGAGGAGCTGTCCGACGAGGGCCTGGCTTTGCCCTACGGGTACCGGAACCTCGGCCCGGACGAGGACACGAACTGGGTCGCAACCTACGGGGAAGAGACGCTGGCGAGGCTCAAGGACATCAAACTCAAGTTTGATCCAGACAATGTGTTCGACAAAGGACATCCACGATTTTGATCTGGAATGAAGTTTGAAGCACGTTGAAATTGACACTGGACAACCAATGGCACTAGCTCCCGAAACAGAGATACACTTATTGCATATTCTATATTCTCCAAAGTGTGTGCCCTTCCGAACTCAGTTAGAGTAGTCGCTCCGCTGAGTCAATGTGCGAGTTTCGATCCCTGTCATGGGCTTATCAGGGCTTTCAACTGTTCATTCTATTAGAGTTTTGGAGAATGTAGTCAAACCTCACCGCGCTTTTGTGCTTCGTCAACGATGTGGTCTAATGGCGGCAACAATCGTCTTTGTTGGGAACGCAGGACATGAGTATTTTCCAACCAACTGAACTGGTTCCGTTGACAAGTTTCGTCGGGTTCATCAGCCGTCATGTGTCAGGCAACAGGCTTGCGACGGTCTACTCCGTGCGGGAACCTATGACGATGCTGCCAGCCAGAAATGGAGAACTTCCCAAGTAAAATAAATTAAGCCCTTTTGATCGACATATAGTGACGTTTGAATGTAGACCATGTGACTGAAACAACACCTCCGTCTGGCGTCGCAGCCGACAGCGGGAGTTGTCTACGTTGTGGGCTCCTCTCCGGCTTATCAAGATGCGCAAACGAAACGTCATCTATGGAGATTGTTGATTGAGATCACTGCAAGTCTGCGTGGGAGACCTCCGCAGTGGAAGACTCCATCTCGTATACTTCACTTCCCCGTGCCGGGAGGCAGCCGCAGTCCGGGCGAGAGTGGCTTTGCCTGACTCGAGAGCGTGTTCGTCAAATTCTCAAAACAGGCGGGATCGTCGCGTCACGTTGGGAGCACGGAATGCGGTCTGAAAGTGGACTTTTGCGGGAAAACTGGATCGTTTGTAGATCACGTTCAAACAAGTCACATGGCATTCGATTGGGAAGAACCTTGAAGAGTTTGTTTCACCAGTTGCCAAAGCCGCGCATGGAGGGAAACAAGTTGCGTTCATGATGGTGCCATGTATTGTGTAGAGCCGTTTGCAGGCGTAACTCGTGCTGTCCTCGTGTCCTCCTACAACTAAATACAAATAATTGAAAGCTTTGTACAGAAAGGTAAAAACGTATATACAGGTTTGGCTTGTGTCATCTCAATCGCGGTGTCTCCACGATGTCGAATCAAGCATCGCTTGAGCGCCTGTGGGTACCCCGTACCCCCTTCAGACGCGGAGCGAAGCTGGGAATGTGTGTGCCCTCTTAGTTGAAGGCACCGGAGCCGCTGCAGCGGGTGAGGGGAATGTGAGACTGCTTCTTGATGCAGGCGGTGATGGCACCGGCAACCCAGTCGACGCCCTCGTAAGAGCCCTTCTCGCGCGAGTCGGCCATGAAGGTACCGGTCTGCTTGAGGGAACCGACGCAGCCCTGGAAGGTGCGGCCGTAGCGGCGGTTGGTCCAGGGCTGGGTGATGACGACGCCGGTGTAGCCCTGGTCGATGGTGCCGCGGATGAGGTAGCCCTGCAGGGTGGTCCAGGTCCTGGTGTAGCTGATGCCGAGCGAGGCGCCGAGGCGGTCCTTGATGAGCTTGAGGTCGAGTCCGGCACTGACAGAGACCGCGTTGGCGATGGAGTAGGAGCGGGAGATGGTCACGTCGATGCCCTTGGAGCCGGCACCGATGACGACGGGGGACATCTGCACGTCCCAGTCGACGAAGCGCTGGGTGCGGTCGACGACGATCTGGTAGTTGCTGTTGCAGTCACGCTTGCCGAGGAGGGCGTTCTCGGTGTGGTTGACGTAGACCTCGGAAAACTCGTCGCCCGACTTGAGGAAGTCGTGGTCGATCTCGGGAGCCTCGGGCTCGATGTTGAGCGTGGCGAGGAGCAGCTTGTACGTGTCCTCGGTGACGATTTGGGCTGTGACGGTCAGAGTCAGACTGCGAGCTCCGCTTCAAACTGGCCTCGGGAGGCGGGAGGGCCTGTCACTTACCGCGGTTCTCGCCGTAGACGAAGAGCTCGCCGTTGCGGAGGTGGCGATCGACGCTGTCAGGGTCGGTGGAGTTGGTGAGATGCTCGACATCGACGATGGGAGCGGCGCTCACGGCCACGGCGGCCGAGAGGAGGGCGAGGCGGAGAGAAACCATTTTTGAAAGAGGCGGCCCGTCTGACGAGTGAAGGATGGAGATGGATGAGGCGCTGAGAGAATGGGAGAGCTGGATGAGGGTGATGAGGACTGGTTGCCAAGTGGTGGGAGTCTCAAGAGGCTTTATAGGGTTTTCGAGAGCATCATGACTTGCAAACTTCGTGTCGTGAACTGATAAGAATTGTCCACGTGCCTGCGCTGGTACTATGGCGTGCCCATGAAGGGGTTCATCCGGAGCTCTGGAGCAATCCCAAGGTAAGCATATTTCCATTTCCTGGCATGGGTATAGCTTCAACCTTGCGAGTCAGCGTAAAATGGACGGCTGGACCGGGGTCTCCTCCATGGTACAGTCAGGGGATCATCGTCTCCATCGCCCCGGGGCGGACCCAACGCACTCGTGTGCGCTCAGCATGGTCTCTGACTGGGTAATGATCTGCCGTCGGTCTGTCACCGACTTCGGGTTTGTGTAGCTAAGAGATACTCGATCAAGTATGGACGACCCGGAATTACACGATTCAGCTCGCCGTCACGAGAGTGCCTTGATGGCATCTATCCACCCATCCGTACCCGTAGAGGTTATCGAGAGGAGCCACTTTGTGACGAGGATTTCAACCAGGTCAAAAGATCATGGAGATTGGACCACATGAGCTCATCCCACCCGGGCAACGTGTTTCGATAGTCCGTGTCCAATAGATTGAGCACACCTGATGAGGCAGGTCGACCATCATGCTGCGATGATAGAACGTAATGGCCATGTTCACCATCTTGGCTTGCGCGGTTAGCCAGGATCGTAAATGTATTTGAATCCCAAGTTTGTCCTCTCTGGCAAATCTTCTGTCCTCAAGCTCCCAAGTCATCCACCGATCAACCCTACACTTCTCCAAAGTAACATATACCCCCTTCGTCTCATCTTCAATACCAATCCTCGAACGTCCATCCTCGTCAGCTCTACTATACACCCTTCGTCAAGATGCAGATCACATCCCTTCTCACTTTCTCGGCTCTGACCGCCGTGTACGTCCCCCGCAACACCCAGACGATGTAAAGTCTCGCCGTACTGACAACCCACCAACAGTGCCGTCGCCAAGCTGCACAACGCAGGTGTCTGCGTCGACGCCAGAGTTCGCGGTAGCACCGGAAACGGCACCCCTTGGGGTCTCGGATACGGCAGCTACACCGAGTACGAGATCAACACGGCGGCCACCAAGTGCGCCTGCGGCTACTACAAGAACCGCAACACGGGCAACAACCAGTGGGACAAGTGCCCTGACTGCACTTTCGTAAGTGACGGCGAGTCTCCACGGCAAACCGGAGCACAGCGCTGACACCAACAAACCAACAGGACGGTCTCCAATGCCTCTCCAACGGGTGGCACCTTGGCGGCGACGAGCTCACCTACTACTGCGAAAAGAAGTGCGGTGCCCAGGGTGCCGAGGCCAACTAGAGTGGGACGTGGCATGGACGTGTTGTGGATGGAAGTCGATGTCTCTGCGGAGATGGTTTAATGGGACATGACGACAGGGTCGGACTTCGCTTCTGCTGTAGATATTCAGTATTCACCGTACATGGACTTTGATTGTCGACCAATCTACGAATATAATGCTTGTTATTTCACCACCATTTGCGTAATACGTTGGGTCAGTCTACCGCTGTCGTCAGAACGGGGCTGTCTGACTCTCCTCTCTCTCCCTCTCACACTCTATTTCTTTTAGATGAACTCGTTACTCAAAACCCACGTTTTCCTGCACGGACCAGTTCTTGGTTGCCGTCGTACTTGTTGTTAATCTATGCCAAGACGCGGGGAATAAAACCCTTTTTCATAACTTTGAGCAATTTGTCTCCGAAACTCAATTAGATAATGTACGGTTCTTCTGCCGGTAGATCTCAACTTTACCGCATCGTCTTGTTCGTCCTGGCTCGAAATATGCATAAATATGGTCATGGCGTTCAGGACTTGTTGCTCAACCCCGACCATCGTGGGATTTGACCCCGACTGTCGTTGGTTTCGACCCCGACTACCGTTGGATCTCAACCCCAGCCAGCAGCCCCCGAACATGCTTGCACAACTTCCCTGCGTGGGATGTCAAGACCAAGACAAGCTACTCAAGCCCGAGTGATACGATTCCGTAATCTGGCATCATGGGGTAATGGGCGCCGAGAGCTAGTCCGCCGCTTTGGTTGCTCGGTTTCTGCTCAGTGTCTGAAGCCCCCCATCTCCAACCACCCGGTACCGGCTCTGCTTCACCTTCAGCCACCTGCCATCCATCTTCTTTTTCAGCAACCGGGCAACTTCCTGAGGCCTCGTCTCCGCGAAATTAACGCCGGCAGGGATGCACCAGTCATGTCAGTACCGAAGAAGGAGGTGATATGCTGCCCTACGGGGCTCTGCCGGATAAACGGCCACTAGCTACAAGCCTATCCCCAGAAACCCAGCTCAGCTTCGTTTATTCCTCGCCCAATGTCGTAGTGATCGGCCTTGTGACAAACCCAATCTCCCCGAGAAAGCAAGCCCAGGGCCTGGCGTGCGGCTCTCGGGAGACGGATTCCTGATATTTTATGTGGGGGAAACGCGATGGCCCGTATGTTTTGGCTCGTTCAGGACATACATGAGTCAGCAAGCGGCTCAGAGGTGGATGAACTGCTGGGTTGATTCCTTGCGGGATCCCTGCCACCGCCAACACTCCTAATGACATGGCGTCAACTAAATGACAATATACTACACCAATAGGGTTGCTCCATGTTCTCGAGCCTATCTTGCTGAGCGTCAGTTCGGTGCTGGAGGTCGCCCACATGTTTCGACCCTAGGTCTCAATATCAAACCACATGGTTAGTCATTCAACTTCCACAGACCGGAAAGACGCGCACAGAGGCTTCCACGATTACCCTGGATAGCAACCGACAACCCCTTCCATGCGTATGTGCCATGAGTCCCGTGATTGGCGGCGCGTGCCGCCTTGTCTAAGCAGCGTGTTAAGTTGGACTGACGCCATTGGCTACAGGTCCAAGCTTGTGTGGTCAAGCGTCAACCTCATTCAAGCTTCAAATTACCTTTGCCCCGACAAGTGGGCGATCCGGAGAACACGGGCCAGCGTCACTTTGACATCTTATTTCCCACTGCGGCCGAGAATCTGACGGCGGCAGAGATGCCTGTTTGGGCACCCAGGCCTTGAGTCTTCGTATTGAAAGCCCTGCTTCAGAGCCGACACGACAATTCTCCGGGTCTCGCGAGTCGTGCGAGAAGAGGAGGGTCTAGACCAGATTCATGGCAGCGAACATGGGAATTTCAATTTGGAACCTTTGTGTTGTGGCCATACCCGTTCTATTATCAGTACATCATTTTGATTGAGCTCGCAATTCCGGTGCTATGAGGGGCTGTGCCGTCAGTCACGCGACGAACGCAGTCTGCCCGGTTGTTGTCAAAAAGGAGGAGATTGTAGACAACCGCCTGGCACGTACTAGAGACGCCTTTAGAGCAAATTTAAGTTTCATGACTCACCTGTACGTTAATATGCTTCAGTTTACTGAGGCGGTTGCCTCCAGCCGTCGGCTCCTACCGGAGTAATCCGTAAAACTGGCGGAGTTCGGCCGACATCGTGAAGCATGAGCCACTTGGCCAATGCCCCCTCCGTCAAGCATCTCCGGGAAGAGCATGGAAATCACGACGATCCAACCACGTGCACATTGCAAAGAGGGACGTCGAAGCTGTCAGGTCCACCACCGCACCAACAAGACATGGAGCATCGAGACTGAGTCGGCCATCCTAGGGGCCCTAGGAGAGGAGTCCTCCTTTGTCCGCATAGACGTTTTCTCCAAAAGGTCTGGACCGTGGTTCTGACCTGGACGGACGACAAACCTGGCTCGGTGTGAATATTCGTCTCCACGGAAATCTCGCCAGACGCTCTCTTCGTTGTTGGACCCTGAAGACATCACCCACTCCCCACCATCCGAGTAGCCATCTCTCGCGTGGTCTGGACCATCAAGGTCAAAGCACAGCTGTGATTTCCCTGGGGACAAGTTCGTGATGCGCGGGAGATTGGTCTCCGCGACATCGTGCGTGATAGTAAAGTGAGATAAGCTTCCACGGTGGTCCCCTCCCGACGGTTACGGTGCCGAAGTCCCCTCGAATGGCTCCAACCCGGCCCCAAGCCTCACTCCACTTGAGACGTTGAGCGGTGAATTTTCAGGAAGGTGGTTGTCAAGAGTCTGTCACAAGTGACTTGAATTCATATTGTGATACTTTGAAAGCACGGAGGATACACTTGAAGTAGAGGCCAGTGTAACCTCACAACGCCTCAAACTGACTCAAAGACAGCTACCGTCAGATTTTACCCGGTTAATTCTTGGGGCACAGCTGCTGTAACTGGGAGTAATCTCAACTCACTCTCCCCACCGCCGGATCTCGCAGGAGGTGCTCGTACAAGTGTCTTGTCGGTTGGACACCGGCTGCCCTTCGCCAGGCGCGGGTTGTCTCCGAAATCATGACTCGAACACCGACGGCCGGAGTCCATTGTCCAAATGATCTGGTCATGAAGTGGATCACATCGCCCCGGGAACCTTTGGGACGACCGGGTGGGTCACCAGTCAACTCTGACATCTCTGCCTCGTGACCTGACGACCGAATCCCGAGTCTCCCCATTGCGAGCTCGGCCGGGGGGGGGGGGGGGGGCCTCTGGTTTTTACCCCAATTTTAAATCCCGTGATAACGACGTCTACCAGCAAGTGGAGCTACCACCGTGGCCGGGGTTAATGGGAGCTCTGCTGGGGCTGCTCCAAGTTCGGGCCCAAGAACGCGTTGGCCCGAGAAGAGAGATGGAGATGTCGAGGCTATCACTAATGATAACTCGTAGCGTTACTGCTGACTGAATCGCACACGAGAGCGAGGAAAACCTAGCGGGAATGGCGTGATGTCGTACGTCCCTCAGGGTTCGCAGGATGAATTGTTTAATCCTTGACGGACAGTTGGATGAGGAATGTGTTCTAGCTCTTGGACGTGATTCGAGTCTGTTGGAACCCCTCGGCACAAGTCATGATCATGCATTGTTTCGACAGGCAACGACACGCTACATTTGGGAGTACTCGTTCGGCTGACGTCAAGACCCTACGAGAAACTAGCACCTGTTGAGACTCAAACGATTCACGTGGTTGACGTCCTGCTGAGCAAAGCACGTACGGGCGTGAATACCCAAAGTGTTAAACGTGAAAAATGATCACAAAAACTTGAGCGTGAGGCATTTCAGTTTGAAGCCGGTCTGGCTCCCTGTTAGAAGGATCGGCTGAGCGTCCACACCATTTTCTCAAACTTTATGCTCACGATTCCCTCCTCGCAGGCCTCGTGTGGCTTCAAAGACGCGAGCGGCGGAGCCAGACTATCAGTTGCAAGATTGAGATCACCAGAGTATAGAAAGACGCCTTGTGGGCTAGGTGGGTATTGGAGGAAGCCTGTCGGGTTCTGGTCGACCGTGGATGCCTTCACCACAGCGGTCGATCATTGGACCCCCGAATTATCTTAAGGGGACATAGTACTCTGATACATCTTCTCTTTCTCAGAATAGCCTACTATAATTGGGGCCTTTGACGTAAGTACGCATCCTCGGTACAGGAGAGCTCAATCATCACGGATGGGGCTGGGTCACAATGCTGTGCTGTGTAGTAAGAGTTGGCACACAAGCCACAAATAGCATGATCTCAATGTAGAAAAAACGGGGTGAGCATGACAATGAAGACCCGTGAAACATTTGGCTTGAATCCAGGCCTTCAAGCGTTAGTGGAACCGGTGTGTCGTCAAGAAGGGCTTATTTACGAGGTTTGCTAAGCTGTTCAACACTGCTCTGCTACCCTCCCAGTTTGTCACTCGGACCAGATGACTGACCTGAAGATACTTTAACACCCTTGATGGACATATTGAAACGTTTAGCGCTATCATCAAGCAGGGGTCCCTCTTGTTGTTGACTGTTATTTGCTGGACGATGTCGGTAGAGGATGGCTGCAAACACTGTTCAAGACTTGACCACTCAGGGGCAGCAATGCCATTAGTACTTCGAGACAGGAAGGGTGCAGTGTGATTAAGGAAGGTAGGAAGCACTACAAAATCTGATATCATTATGAAATTGTCGCATCACCATATGGTCATACATCACATCAAGCTATGAAGTAAAGCCAGGAAGCAAAGAATATGCACTCTTTACATAAGTACGACATGTCAAGAACATAGCTATACCCTTCGATGAACGTACCCAAAACTCCAATAAAGCTTTATTAGAGAAGAGTAAGACTGAGAAGTTTCCCGTTTTCGCCATGCTCACATGTGTACTGATGGCATTCCGCTCCCACTTCGTTACCCTTACTGTGGCTAACGCGATAAAAGCAAGTGTCTCTAAACTCTGAGCTTGCTGTCAGGGTCAACTCCTCAACTCCTTTCCTGTTGATGGTGGCCTCCAGACGCTGACAGAAGGAACAGCATAGCTCAAATTCGTCAGTCCACTGCCGATGGAGAAGTTCAGTCAGCACATGCTGTGAAGGTTCTCAAGTAGTTGAGGATGGCGTGGTTCGGCACATCGAGAGGAAATTTAACAAGAGGGGCAAGATGAACTTCAAGAACGACGTAATACTAAGTCACTCCTGATTACTTGACTCAAATAACCCTATATTCTCTCAACTCAACTAAAATGCGTCGAGTATGTGTTTTGTGCTAGAATAGATGCTCGTTTATTCAAGTGAAATCGAAAACATTTGAGCACTAGGAGGATTCTTAGAGCGTAACTTGGCAAACAGAGCGCGTTTGAGAATACGGAAGATCTCAACACACAGTAGCTGACAAGTACATATCGCGGCAATAATAGCAAAAAGACCGATACATGACCATGACCTATAGTTGTTCTAGGTAGGCAAATGCAGTAAAGCAGACCCGGCACAATTGTACAGCTACCAGCTCAGAGCTAGCTTTGATTTACTAGACTGCCGGGAAAGGCCTTCTGCCAGATTGGAAGTTGATGAGTTTGCAGAGGTTTGGATTACCACGGTGATTCTCAAGCAAGAGAAGCACCAGAAACGCGTATAACTACCCTGTGAGGTCGAGAGAAGAGCATGCCATCTGTGTATATTCCAGTTTGTGGGAAATCAGACACGGTAAGGGGCCTCTCCAATGGCGTTGTGCTAATATTAGTAAGATACCGCATTCTAATTCGCAAGTTCGACAAAATAATGCTTGGTAACTGAGAAACTCAGCATCTTTCTTGAGATGATGACAACAGATCACTGATTGCCGACTACGGAGGGGGGACTGGTTTCTACTTTGTACACGATGAACTTGTTGGGACATGTTGAGCGACTAGTCAGGCTAGCATCGCTTCAGCTGCCACACGTCATAGATCTTGGGCAAGCGACCTACCAGCAACTTTGAGCCTCTCCCGCTAAACGCTACTAGCACACATGGATCTGGGGCTAGTGCTGCCACCCCGCGTGGGTTGAGACGGGGTTTACGGCTATTCCCTAGGCTAAAGCCAAGGGGTTGAAGCATCAGGCTATGGTCTTGGCTCTGGGATCGCAGAGTCGGGGTCGCTGGGCTTGCATGCACCCTCCTCCGACGGGCACAGCTCGATGAGCGAAAAGAACAACGCCTCACTTCATAGGAAGGGACCGTCGGAGTAGACTCCGCCCATGGTGAGCCTCTTCCGTCGGGCTTCCAGTACGAAAGAATAGGTGGGTAATTGCAACCCCCACGAATTCCAACTCCGGCGTCTGTCGTCATTCGGGCCCGCTGTTCCCTGTTATCCCTTGAACGTAGTCCTAGCGAATCATCGAGGTCGAGTGACATCAATCAGTCAGCCACCTAGCTCGATGAGATCCGCCGTCTGCTGGGATGACCCCGAAAGCGAGCTTTGGGAAGCTATGAGATGAGATGTCTGTTCATCGAGTTCAACTGACCGGGCCGAGACTAGCTTTGGACGAATTCGGGTTTACATAAAAACGGGCTCGGCTCCTAGATGAGACAGAGCTCTCTTACAGTAGGTGACCTTGAAGTTGTCGGCAAGACCATGTGTGTCCCTCGGCGTCTGTTTCCGGGTGCCATGCTTTCTATGTAGATGCAAGATTCTCTCTTGCGTTGCCAGGGGGAGGTAGCACCGGAACCTGCTAGTATCTTGAGTCTAATCTTGATCAGGCAACTGTCTGAGGTCGCTAGCTTAGACTGAGAACTCAACCATGGAGGACTCGATCGGCTCAGACTAGTCTAAGAATTTATCAAAGATCTATTCAGCATCATTTGCCCGTCTTCGTGATTGGTACACAACTGTCACCTGTTGCTGTTACGCGCACCAGCTATGAGATTGTGATGTATTCTGAGCCTACCAGCGTGGACTCTCCGGTAACATCGTGTCCAAAGACTGTTTGCATGAAACGTAGCTGAGCGATCACATCTCACGTGTAGGTGGTGCGAATATGAGGAGAGTCTGATCTGATCTTGGCCCAAAAGTGAACTTGGACTTTGTCCTTCGGAACCAATTGAAAAGGCGTTTTGATACAAAGTGGAGTCGAAGACCGACCAGACATGTGAGGAATGAGGATCCGTAGTGTACATTTCTTTGAGTGAGAGTGAAGATGAGAGTGAGGGCGGATCGTCTGTGAGCGATCCGCTAGCTCCAAGGAGCTTTTGGTCCGAAAAAGCTGAAGAAACCCCCACCGCCTTGGACTGGGGTGGAGAATACGGATATGGGATTTGCGAAGATCAAGATTTACGATCAGAAAACCGTCGGATTTGGCCCCGCGCTCCTCCGTTTGGCTTGGCTTGACATCAGTGCTGATACGGAACTGGCTCTGCATTAGTAAAAAGTAAGCGGCTGCACCTTGCCGGTGACGATGCGGCTCTCCGTCTCTGCGCGGAGGTCTCTTGACTCGCCCGGTAAAGGTGTGGGTTAGGGACTGTTTGTGTTGGTGTGAGGCGTGGAAGAGAAAGCTGCGTTGACCGGCGATGGAAGACGTGACACTGTTACGGAGCGGCACGGAGAGTCGAGTTCTACGCCGAGAGCTTTCGTATGTCAGAATTTGTTGGGACTCGCCGACGGCAGATGCTCAAGCTGAAGGGTATGAACCTCTCACTGGCTGGCCATGTGGCGCAGAGATGCGGCAGGGCTACACGGCCTTTTGCCACCTTTGACAAGCCACGACGACAGGCCGACAATGCGCACACGGCAAGGTGAGGGCTGCGACCGGTAAGATGACTGGCCAATCGACGAGGCCATAGTCTGGATTGGCGAATCGAAATGGCCGGAGTCTCGGAATGGTGACGGGCATATCGAGCTTTGTAATGGCACAGGTGTAAAGAACCACAGAAACCAGGATGGTCAAGTGGATATGGCTCGGGAATGGGCAAGGAATGAGTCCAGGGATGAAGTTGGCGTAAGCTAGAACTGGACCGTCCAGAAGTTCCCTGACGATCATCACGTTCAAAACCAATGCGGAGACTATTCCGACCGTTTCGAACCGTCTCGATTCGACGGAGGGCATTCCGGGCGCGTTCGAACCAACCAGGCCCTAGTACACGACCGGAGCAAACCTCCGGATCTCCTCACTTGGCGCGACGAAAGCAGGACGTCCACATTGCGTGGGATGGGCATCAGTCGTCATTGTACAGTGTTAGCTCGCAAACAACCGCCTCCCGTTTCCACCCCTTGAGCAGCCCATGTTTGTGCTAATGGCCCATCAGAAGAGAGGAACCTCGCCAGACGAGCACGAGTGTACAGCCTACTACACTGTGGCAACCCATCGTCACAGTTCACTGCAAGAACCCTGCCGGATTTCCCTGTCTTGTTCTCGCTCTCGCAGGTCTGGAACCCTTCACGTCTGCTAACGAGCCAGCCTACGAATAGTTCCAACGCGTTCTACCGTCTTGGAGTACCACTAAATCTGGGCTGTTGACCCTGTCCCATCCTCTTGTGCCTTGCTGTGTGTGCCAAAGAAAAATCAAAAACACCGGAGTTGCTATCCAAGTCCCCGCGTTCAAAGACCGTTTGGCTGTATAAAGTACCTCGGTCTCCTCTTTTCGCCCCCTTCACCATCTATATATGAATACCTTTCGTGAACCAACTTAGCGATAATCTAAACGTCATTCTTTTTAATCTGAAAAAGTTTGGATCAGCTCTAGTCTCTAGCCATTCCATCGTCCATCGTCCAACGGTCAACAGTCAACGTCAGACAACAGGCACTATTCCCAGTCCATTACCCAACTCGCAGAGAGTCCAGTCCTGGTCAGCGTAAGCGATCGAACCGGCTTCACTGGCATCGAACCCCTGCCGAACTCTGTTCGTGTGCCCCGGCCAATACTACTACTACTACATACATAGCCACAGTCATGGACTTTGGCTCAACAGGCGTGAGTACACTTCAAAGTGGGTTACCTGGTAACGCATTTTTCGAATCGTTGCCTAACGCTTGCGCCAACCCGACAGACGAAAAGACTTTGCAACAACATCAACAGCACAGTCATCATCACCAGCAGCAGCAGCAGCAGCGCGCCCAGGACATCCTGAAGCAGCAACTGCGCTTGAAAGGACAAGCGACGACGAAAGATGGGAGACCACCGGTATTCGTAGCTCCTTCGGCTTTGACATCAGCCCCTGAGCTAGCTCAGCCGTTGACCATCTCCGAACGCCACTCCTCGACCTCTTCATCGCAGAGCTCTCGCGGATGGCAGGACTCGTCGACGAGCAACGTACAATCCTCACCGGCGAGCTCCGTTGCCGCCACACCCATCCCCGGCAGCGTCTCGCCCCCGGTAGATCCGTTGCTTCTGAGCACCGCCAAAGACGCCAAACCGCAACCAGCCGACGCGAACGAGCCGCCGAAGCGACGAAGGGGACGTCCCCGCCTCTCGGAATCCAACGACCGCCCCGCGCGAGGAACCACCGCGACGACAGCGGCCAAAACCCAGCAGAAGAAGTCGGTGGCCGCACGACGCGCCTCCACGGCATCCGCAAGCGGCGCGGACGACGCCGGAACGGGCTACGTATCCACGGAGGAGAAGAAGAACCGCGTCCGCGCGCGCAACCGCGAGGCCGCGTACAAGTGCCGACAGAAGAAGCAAAAGGGCATCGAGGTGCTGCAGTCACAGGAGGCCGTCGCCGAGAACATCAACCGGAACCTGACCGCCGAGGCCGCCATGCTGCGGGGGGAGATTCTCATGCTCAAGAACATGGTGTTGCAGCACGGCGGGTGCGGGTGCTCGTACATTGAAGAGTACATCTCGGGAGCGGCACAGAACCTGGTCCAGGCGGGCATGGCGGCGGCCTCGCCGTCGTCGGCACCGGCGCGGGCTCCCGGGGCACAACCGGGGCGCATCGACATGAGCGCGCAGCCCGGGACGAACACCTTGGAAGGGGGAGACGGGTTCGTGGACTGGAAGATGTTTGACATGGACGGGGAGCCGCCTGGCATGTCCGCCTTTGGTTCGGAGAGCGGTTTTTCGGGATACGATGACGCCTCGGTCGCCCACAGCACGCGGGCGCGCTCGCAAGGAGCCATGGCCTGAGGGCGAACTTGGAAGATGTGGACAACTGCAGAGACCGACAGAGAGTCTCTTTGACGCTCACACAGGTTATGCGCAAGGGATGGATGATACGATGAAACGGCACTTTGGAGAGCTTCACATCAAAGAGTCGAGGAGCAAAAGTTTGGGCAGGTCTCTACGAAGTGACCGAGGACGTTTATCTATGTGTTGTTATAAGCGTGGGCGTCTTGGACAGGATATTTTTACAGTACTCGGAGCTCGCAGCTCGTCGTTCGGGATATATGATGAGACCAATGACCAAGAATAATGCTTTTCAATAATGTCAGCCGTGCTCTAGCTATACCTCGACTTCAACGATGTAGTTTCGCAACTATGTTGATGAAGATGTCACCATGATTAAACACAGCTAGAGCTAATACAGCTTCGCATTGTCGTATAAGTGCCTGCTAGCATATCTCGAGAGGTATTTGGATGGCTGAATTTCACAGAGAGAAACGAAAACGGGATTGAGCGAAAGCTTCGACAGCTGTACGAACAGGGACTGACCCCCAAACATCGTGCCTCTGATAGCTCTTCACAACTTGTCGACTCATTCCAAGATTCAAGATTGCACATCTGAGCCATCGAACATGCGGATAAGTTTCGTCCAACACGTGGATCGGGCGCTGGGCTGTTCTTGTACGGCGTTTCGACCCATTGTCCAACGAACGCAGTGTAGCTTTCCTTGGTTTTCATTTGCCGATTGAGACGTTTCTATTAGCGGGCTTCTCCAGCCCTTGGTTTGGATGGCCGGGATATCAAGTCATAGTCAGCAAAATTGATTTCTCCTGGCGCAATATGCCGTTGACAAGCTTCTCGCTCATCAGGTCTGCAGTAGTTCCCAGTTCTTCCGCTCATGGTCCTCGAGCACCAACGGAAAGTACTATAAAGTATGCCACCCCTGACTGGCGGTACCCTGCTCTCTGTCAAGACCGGGGTGAAGCCTCGTGTCAAAGGCCTTGGCATTCACGACCGAGTCCACTTCGAAGTGAGAGGGTCCGGGGCCACCATTTGGCAACCAGTCCCGTCCAGTTTGTGTTCACGCTTGAAAGCAGATATCACATCGTTGCGCCCGCTCATGCACGGAACGAACTTTTTCCCCATGATCGGGGATAAGTAATCGGACGGCGACTGCCACTAGCAGGCGACGTGCGCGACTCGAGAGCAACGACCGTGGGGCTGGGCGTTGTCTGGTCTGTCTGCCCATAGTAAGTGGGAAGTATCTGGAAGGGCAGACCCCATCGGGAACTGTACGCGACATGCGCAAGGTTTAGCAAACTGATGGTCTACACAGTACTTGTACATACGATCGTTTGTACTTGGAGTAGAAACGAGAGAGGCCGTATAGCCCGCGACGATCTAGTCCACACGATGTGACACCTCGAGTCTGGGGGGGCAATGAGCAGACGAAGCCGTCAAGCTGAGGCTCCCCTGATGTGATCCTCCGCTCACGTCACATCCTGCCGGCCCTGCAGCATCCAGGGGTCCTTCTGCATGTCCACTCTCGTGGGTACGCGTTTCTTTCGTGATTATGACAGCCCGAGTCCGTCATACTCTCACACCTCACAAACCACTTTGGGCCCTACTTTCCCATCTTCCTGTGCTCAACCTCTTCCCCCGTTCTCGAAAGCGAGATATTTTGGTACATGAAGCACTGGACACAACTATCCCCCAAACTTACCCCATCCTTGATCGACCAGACCCTGGCCGTGGGGATGGGAGAGAGGTCTGATTTCCGCCACCAATTCCTTGCCCGACCGCCCTCCTCTCCCCTGATGCTGGTCGGCTCTTTATTCCCACGTTTTGTGTGGAGAAGACTCAGCACATCATTGCGCAGTGACCGCCTCCCTGTCGGCACTTTCAGTCGCAGATGGAGGCGGGGTGGACCATTTGACTTTCTCAGACCCAACACATGCTGCGCTGACGAGAACCTTGGGTCTGGGGCCAGATTGCCACGGAGACTTTTGTGAGAATGGCCAGCGAAGGAGCTGGCTGGACACTAATAAATGCCCCATGGGGAATCAACTCGACGTCAAGGTTCTGGCTCGCGTATGGGGCAGAATCGATCCCGTCTCGATCGCGATATGTTGCCGAGTTACTTTGGGTATAGTCTCGCTGCGGCTGAATACAATGCCGCACGTACAAGCTAGTCAGACGAGCGGTTCCAGGGTCTTGTGTGCCCAAGTTCGAGAGCTTGGCGCTGTTCTCATTTCTTCCAGGTGTGTTTTCTCGTGTAGGGGTGTAACACGTAGATACGAGCCCTCGCGATGCTTCTTGAAGAAGGACGCGAGGGCCTGGCCGAGAGCTGTTCGGGGATTAGCCACCTTTAGCCGCCGTGTCAATCTCCGCAGGGCCTTGGTCGTCTCGTAAGAAGACAACATGACATTGTTCAGCATGCGTCCGGGTTTCGTTGGCCGATATTTCCACGCATAGACCGAGTCTATCGGATGGTGGAACCTAGCATCCGGCAAAGTCAGAGAAGAGCTCGACTACCAAACAGCTGCAGACTTTGTGCGGCGTAAGTTTGCGGCGCATAGTTCGAGGCAAGGAGTAGCTAGAGGCAGTCTGGGGAACCTGCAAGCAAGATCCCTCGCTCGTCGTCAGCATCGAGCATCTCTCGCGCCCCGTGGCTCCTCGTCTGTTCAAGTGTTGGTTCGCCTCTATTGCTCGCGAAGCCTCGGAGCTGCATGACGGGCGAACTCTGCCGTGCTCCATCGGTCCACCTCACACAGGCCTCTGTAACATGGAGCTGTCCGAGAAGAGAGGAGCCAGTGGTCGGTCCATGTTGTTCCCAAACTGCCCGTTTATAAGCTTGTGACCGGGCTGTTCTGTTGCTCTCAGCCAAGCGCCCCGGCATCGCCAACGTACACAACGCGCCATGCCTGAGCCGGGCAGCTGCCTCGTTGCTTCACCGGCGCCATGATGTCGACGCCAATAATCCCCGTGTACTTTGAGCTGAGCTGGTCGATACTGAGCACCATCGGAGCCGCCAACGTGCTCTTCGGTCTCCTCGTCGTCGGCATCACGCACTTTTCCCAAATCACCATTGTCCCCATCGTCTCATCGGCCGCCGGGGCCATCGCGAACGGACTCTGCTACTATGCCTACTACGACGATACGTATTCCCTGAAGAACAAAGCGGCGGCGTCTGCGTTTGGGGATTTCTTCTGGCTGGTACAAAGAAACTGCAGTCACCTCTGTCACCACGTGGGGGTTTGCTGACCTCGGTGAACAGATTCAAGAAATCGGCCTTTCTTTCTACAGCTACGTTCTGCTCCGGCGAATACTAAAGGACAGAGGATGGAGGATCTTCAACTTTTTATTCTGGACCATCGTCGCCGCCATCATCGCAATACGAATAATGATCGCCGCCTCCCGCGTCAAGTTCATCTTGAAGGGGACGCGAACCTACAGAGCACCGTCAATAACCTCCACGTCGGGTACTTTGTCCTGATAGCGACGCTCGAGTGCATCAGCTCGTTCTTCCTGCTGAAAACCTTCGCCGAGGTGAAGTCGACCTCTCCCCGGGCGGCCCTCAAGGGCGGGTTGTTCAAGTACCTCATGCGGAGCACCGAGGTCCGGCTCGCGACCCTGGCCGTCCTCGGCACGATGAGGGCCATCACCTACTCCTTCCAAATGACGGCACAGAGCGCGACGAACGCGGCGAGCCAGCTGGACCGCTTCGCGTACACGCTCGAATGTTTATTCCCAGTAGTAATGTTGTGAGTGAAGCAACGTGGACCGTGAAAATGCGAACAACCCTCTGACTTGCGTGCTTCACAGTATCGACGTTTTGGCATCCAAGCTGGTGTTTACGGCGCAAGTGTACGAGCCGCAGTGTCCGCAGGCCCCTGCCGTGCGCGGCTTCATGTCGAGCAGGAAACCGGAGGGATGGGACCCGGCCACACAGCACAGCGGCCGGGTTGTGGAAGTACGTGGCGGTCTAACGAGCTCCCGGGTTGTCAGTACCGTCGGGGATGCTTCGAGGTCAGACGTTGGAGAGATCGACGACGTGGAATCAGGACGACCACTAGGGGGTATCAGCAAGACGGTAGAGATCAGCGTATGGAGTTCACTGCCGGCAGACCCCCGACGGCCTAGTCACTGCGTCACGTCTCCATAACACCAAATAGACTTGACAACGTCAGATGGGGAATATAATACATTGCCATGAGTGATGTCTGAAGTTGGTCTACCCCTCGTCAATCCGAGCCTCTTAGTTATCTTTCAGGTGCCACGCACATCACCTGTGGTATCTACAAACTACTCCAAGGGTTGCAACTTGGCAAGATACATATGAAGGATATCCGCCCAAGGCAGGAAACTACCTAGTTGTGACTCAGTTACGTTCACTCCCCCAGCCTGTCTTCTCATAGCTTCACCTTAGCCCTGTGTTTGTGCCTCTTCATGGGAGGTTCCGGCGTGATGGCTACGTTGAACGCTCGATCTCGATTCAGTGACGCTGCTTTCAGGCATCGAGTAACCACGGAGGGTGAAATGAAGACTTGTCAGCCGTTTAGGGCTTTTCAACGTATCGGTTTCCAGTAGGATGAGAGTCGATGAAGTTCCGTGCAGGAGCCATGGAGGAGGAAGGGAGAAGCCATCATCCCTTCAGTGCAGCTTTCACAACCCCCCTGTCCATGTCGTTTTCCAAGAGCACAAAGCTGTCGCAGGCATAGCACGTGCCGATTTACCACGGACGTTTAGCCGGCAGCCTCGCAATCGCGTTACTCACCAATTACTCGCCAGTAGCATCTGCTGCAAGTACCTGACTTGCTCAGCTTGCTCAATCCGAAAGCAAACACCAGCGCGAGCTCGGGTTGTTCGTCGGTTTTCACCTCATCTGGGTCTTTGGCCAAACTCTCTCAGTTCAACCGGCTAACGGACAGCTCTAAAATCATGTATCCGAAAAACCTGAAGCCGGGAGTTTCGTGAATAGAAGAGTCAGTGATGATCTCTCATCGGAAACACAGGCCTTGTCAATTGAATGACGCACTCGTGTCTTTGAGTAATTACATTGGCAACAACAGGGATACATAATTGGAAATCATTGTTTTGCTCGCACTTCATGTTTGACGTTCTGTTAACTAGGGCTTTCTAGACGACCGTAATGACTCAAATATCAAGCAAGTCGAGCGGCGCTCGGCGACTCCCCGTTGAAGCTTTTCACACAGGTCTCAACTCTATCTCAACTGAAGTAGTAAATCCGGAAGCGGGCCGGGTAGAAAGACACATAGTCCCGCTCGCCGACGCCGACGAGCTCGAAACCCTCCACGGTGCCCGGCGGCTTGCAAGGCGTGGCTTCGGTCAAGTACGTGCTGTACTTGGCCACCCACGGAGCCAGGCCTTCGGCGACGATCGAGAGGCGTCCGAGATGAGTGCCGCGCTGGTTGCCCGGGGGCCAGCCGCTGGCTCCGCCGGCCGGAGCGGGCTTCAAAGAGGTGAAGAGGTCGAGCTGCTTGCTGCCTTCCGCGTGGATGAGCTCGGAAAACAGCCCGAACTGGCACTTCTTGCCCCTCGACGCTTCGGGATAGACGACGGTCAGGAGGGTGGAGTTGTCGTTGCCCTTGCTCTCTGGGGACTTGGACACGTAGACGTAGTCGGAAGGGTAGATGGCGCCGTTGCCGACGTTGTATTGGAACGTGGCGGACGGGGAGAACCTGAACGCCATCTGGCGTGTGTTGATGGCCGAGCCTAGGGCACAGGCTGCCGAGACGACTGTGAAAGCGAGATGGAGGAGCATTTTGAGCGGGAGAGGTCTTTGACGTTGGCGTAGGCTGTGAGAGATGTTGGTGTTTCGAGGCTTGGAGCTACTTGTAAGTCCATTGAGATCAACAGACGGAGGAAACGTTTGTTTCCAATCTTTTTATACTACTTTCAAAATCGTTGTCACACTTTGTGATTTCCTCTTGGTAACTTCTGGAGGCCTTTGCTGCTGGACCTCAACACCCGTGCTTCGCCTGGCGTTGATTCTCGCGTCGAACCATCATGGGATAAGGAGCGTTACACTCAACATCGCCGGGACTTGGTGATTGTAAGATTCGACCATCTTCATCCACACAAATCCATCGGAAGACCCTGCAGGATACGAACAAGCTGAGGCTTTTCGCGGAATTCCACCTTCTCGTGTATGTTCTCCGGCTTGTTCTCACCTGACGGCTCCAGTATCGGTCCTTGTACAGCGTCACTAGTTTTCAACGAGGTCGACCTGCCGCTGGAAACCAACTCGCCGCATTTCTGACCTCAGTTCCACGATCCGGCGAGGGAATCATATCCAAGGACAAGCCGAACATGGAAGGGCTGAATAGTCTCCTGCCAATGAAAATCGGCCGACTGCGACTGCAAGTCATCGGAGATGTCAGAGGTGGCTTGGGGAGTGGCCCAACATCTGCATCCCGTCGGAGCTGAGCACTGGCACAACTGCAACATCAGCGTCAGCATGACCAAAAATGAGTTTGTAGATAGAGAATGCTAGGGTGTCAACTCTAAAGCCACTTCAGGAAAATTCAGCCGGCCAAAGGCACAAGCCAGAATGTGGAGGGAGGGTCGGGTTGAAGTTGAGACAAGGATAGCTCAAACCTTGGCTCGAGGACCTGTCCTGCACAGAACAAAACGTTTACGCGGAAGTCGCCGTCAAGAGTTTCTTGACAACAGAAGAGACAGATAAGACTCGGAGAGATATGACCCGTGTACCCGCACTTTGGACTGACACTATTGATGCAGCTTGAGCTCCCGAGGGGGCTGCGTAAGCCTAGCTGAGATTTCGTGAAAGACCTTGCCATCGTGATCAGGCTGTGCAACATCAGAAGTCCGAGGTTGCGTAGCTACGTTTGTAACGTCCTGGAAGAACATAGTGCTGAAATTTTAGAGATCTCGACGCAATCAAGAGAACGTCCAATCAAGCTACCTAAACCCTCCTGTGCGAGAAAGTTCTAGACGATTGTCACCGTCGTCTCGGCTGCAAGCTCTTCAGGCCCGAAACCTTCCGCTTCTTGCACGAAAGCCCCGATCCTTCTCATGCAACCATCCCGGCCCGCAGCTGGTACGACCAAGATCCCATGCGCAACTGGCCGTTTCCTCTCGGGATCGGAGCCTCGAGGTCCTCCGTAAGTGAAGGCCAGAACCAGGGCGTAGACCCCCAGCGCTTCGACGACGTCTTTGCTCTTCTCAAAGCTGCGATCCAACGTGTCGAACAATGCGTGGAAATCACCAGACCCCTTCTCGCTGCGATACAAGACCCGGTTAAACAGGCCCTTGTCCTGTGTCAGCTTCAACTTGATCAATGGCGCCTCCAGCTTGATCCAGCCGTCTTTGACACGCCCGAATGGATTGTCTCCGTCGATATCGACCTCGGCCTCGATAACTTTCGCCTTGTGCTCCGCTTCGCCCAGGAAACCCGCCGCAGGGATGCCATCGACGGCGCCCCACGACCACGAAGGAGCGCGATACCCGTCGACGGCCCTACCTCTGAGCGGCTGCCAGCACAGGCTTTCGATCAAGCAACTCCTCCACCACCCAGCCAGATACTCGTCGTCCAACTTCTTGGCCAGGACCTTGGCGATGCCGCAGATGGCGGGGAACTTGTCTGCCGGCTCCGTCATTTCTCGGGGCCCATATTCCCACAGCAATTCGTACCACTTGCGCATCATGTCGGGTCGGGATATGTCAGCAGCAAGAGTCTGATCAATGCTGCGAGCTCCGGCGTCCCCTCGTCGAGCCATGTAATCGGTAACCTCTTGATCGTCGCTGAAGTGATGCAGACGCGAGTCCATCCGCAGACTCTCCTCTGCCTGGAACTCCTCGATGCATTCCCAGTAAAGCTGCTCGGCGGCGAAATGGAGCACGCGACGTGAGAGGACGCGTTCCTGGAAGCCCCATGCCCGCTTCGTCAACGGGTCTTCTCTCATCTGCAGGTGATAGTCGTGGATGACTTCCTTGTCCAGGGGCAATACGGAAGCAGTGATGTAGCTGTTCGTGTCGGAAGCTTCACGGGGAAGTCTGAAGTAACTCCTCGATTTGCGCGCCGACAACAAACCGCCCTGAGTGTTGTCTGACTTGGCGGCCGCGAGAGTCAAGTAGGCGTTGGAGTACACCGCCGCCATCTGCGCCGACTCACGTTCCCAATCCTTGAGATCGTCCTGGCAGATGCACAAACTGTCGATCCACAGGTACTGGACGCCCACGGTTCTGGTCACGACGACCGCATCCTGAAAGGTACGAGGAAGATCTTCAATCTTGATTCCCTCCTTTCGGGCATGGATCGTCTCGCTGGTTGTCGTGAAGTGCTTCGCCGCGTCGCCCCAGCAGTAACTGAGCGTGATGTATCGATCGCAGAGCTTGGGATCCGGCTCAACAAGCCTTATCAGCGACCCAGAGTCCTTGGTGCCAACGTCCAAGAGCCGGGTCGGCATTCGTCCGCCCTCAGCTCGGCAGTGAGGATGCTGGTCGCATTTGTCGAGCCAGTTGGTGATGCGTTTGAGCGTCGTCTGGTCAGGAACCTCTTTCAGGACGCGGTCAGAGAAGCCAGCGGACCTTGGGTCATCTGAAGTACGACGTGTTAGTCACTTCATGTCATCAGATACAGTTGGAAACGCACCTTCATCAGACGCAAAGCCGATAGCGGCCACAGGCACGATGCACCCGTCCCCTCTTAGGTCGCTCCTACAAACAACCCACAGCCCATCGCCACCAGACTCGCCGCGTTTCGTCAGCCACATGTCCCAGCCCGGCTTCCACTCAAGGGCTCCGGTGATCGGGGGCTTGATGCCAGCAATCTCGTCCAAGAGCGCGTCTGCTTCCTTCTCGACCACCTCGCAGAGGGCACAGCCTCCGGAAGCCGCTTTGCGGAGATCCTCCAGACTGGGGTGGTACTGCACACCAAACGGCTCGATGCGCGCGCCGTCTTTGTAGCCTTTCAGCATCAAGTGGGTGAACCGCGGGAAGCCGCTGAGTGTTCTCATGAACTTGTCATCTGGGAAGGGCGGCAGGTCCTCCAGTGGGAGTGACTTGCACAAATCGCAGAGCTTCATCATGGACTTTTTCGTTTTCGATGATGGATTGAAAGCCTTTGCTTTGTTGTCGGAATATCGTTCCTAGAGTGAGTTCTTATAGACGCAGCAAGGAGGCGGTTGAGGCAGACGCAGTCTGCCTAAAGACAGAGTGGAGGCTTACATTGACTCGCAATCGTTCGCATCTCGCGCATGGAGCTAAAGCAGGGAAAGTGAACTGGCGAGAGTTGTGAGTGGTGGATGATCAGCTGAGGGTTGGCAGCGTCTTTCGCCACTCGACTCTTCCTTGCTTACACCCTAGGAATTGCCAGTCAGGAAAGGTAGTTGAAGGACCAAGAGGCTCAGGCAGCATCTGAGGGAGGACTGCATCTTCCGCCTTGGCAACGACATAGACAAAGTCTCATCCCCCTTTTTGCAAGAGCAGTCACGTTATCGTCCGTCAACACCATCCCAATAACGAACTATTCAAATCGCAGCAGCGTGGCTGTAACGCAAATAGTGGAGTTGATCCTCGCAGACTTGAGCTTCGCGACATTCAGCGCCTGCACAACCTGCAACACGGGTGCCATGAGTCCATCCTTCTCGATGACGTAACCCAGCACGCCCGGGCACTCGTCCAGGATCGTCGAAATGGTGCCGTCGTGCATGCCATATTTGTACGGCGTACTCAACCGATGGCCGAGAGTACGAAAGTAGCAGACGCCGATGACAATGCATTCCTCAAGCGTTCCGTCTCCAGTTGCGTTCTCGGCTTCGGGGGATGATGGTTAGACAAAAGCGCGCTGTAGCCCGGCTGTTCGGCGTAATGGTGCAGAACTGGAGCTTGAGGTCGCTGAGGTCGATCTTGCGGCTTAGCGGGAGGCTGACGGTGATACCTGGCTCTGCTACGTGTATCAAGATTCTGCCATGGGAGACTTGTGTGTGTCAATCAATGCTTAGGATCATCACGTCATCGACTCATCGGAGACTGCTGAAAGATTAGCAAAAGCCTGCTCTTCAAGTCTGCGCGAGAGATGCTTCAACGCCTCAATTGGAGCTAGGTATCAACAAGCTAGTGTACAGTATAGACGCGGTCGCCTATTTCTCGAAGCGCTTGGCAACAGTCTTCCAGTTGACAACGTTCCAGATGGCGTCAAAGTACTCGGCCTTGCGGTTCTGGTATTGCAGGTAGTAGGCGTGCTCCCAGGCGTCGATGCCGAGGAGGGGCTCGAGGTTGCCGGTGACGGGGTCCTGGTTGGCGCGGGTGACGACGCCGAGGGTGCCGGAGGTCTTGTCCTTGACCAACCAAGCCCAGCCGCTGCCCTGGATGCCAGCCAAGGAGGTGTTGATCTGCTTCCTCAGGGTCTCGAAGGAGCCAAAGTCCTCGGTGATGGCTTTCTGGGTGGGCTGTCAGTAGGGTTTCGTCGCTTGCGGGTGTTCGGAGGCGATACGTACAGCGAGCTTGCCGTCGGGCTCACCGCCACCCTCACGGCTGGCGGGAGCAAGGTTCTCCCAGAAGAGGGAGTGGTTCACGTGGCCACCGCCGTGGAAGTTGATCAGAGGCGCCTGGGCGGCGGCCTTGGCGTAGTCGCCGGCGGCGTTGGCCTCCTCGACAGTCTGGAGAGCGGTGTTGAGGCCGTTGACGTAGGTCTGGTGGTGCTTGGAGTGGTGAAGCTCCATGATCTGGGCCGAGATGTAGGGCTCGAGGGCGCCGTAGTCGTCTGCGAGGTGGGAGGTAAGCTTCTGTGTCTTAAATCCAGTGGCGTTTCGCCGTAGACGCCAGCACCAAAGCTTAAGTGTAGGTAAGTGTCCATCTACTCACAAGAGATGTCGGGCAGAGTAGCCTTTCCGCGGACGAAGCTGGTGCTGGCCATGGCAGCAGCAGGCTTAGCGGCGCCAGCTCTGAGAGCCGTACGGAGGGCGGGAGCAGTGCGGAGGAGAGTGGACGACATTTTTGCGTGTTCCTATGTCTGGGTATCGGAAAAAGGTCAATTGAGTTCTCGGTAGTCGACTAGAAGTGGTAGACCTGGACGACGCGGAGGAGACGTCGATTGTTGTACTTTTACTTACCTCGGACTTGGGCTTCTCTCGGCTTCGAGTTGTTGGAGTTGACAAATGCTCAGAATGATGTCAATCGCGGTAGGTTCGGTCGGTTATTACGTGAGGGAGCTCGGATCTCCAGAGCTTTGCCGAGCTGCTTCAGCGCTGGCCGCAGAGCTTGTAGCGCGTGGGTACGAAGGTACAGCGTTCGCTGTCGCTGTATTTGAGTTGCCGCTTCTGCGAATAAAAGAAGCGAGCGAGATGTCGTCATCCACATTTAAGTGGGGAGCTGTCGACCTCCAGATTTCGGCTGCATTGCAGTACGAAGGTACAGCGGAAGGGCCGTAGGAAATCAAACTGTTCTCATTGGCCCATTGACAAAATCGTCGAGCCACATGTACTCCACACCATATGGCTGGAGCCATGGCGGGGTGCTGGTGGCAGGTCACTGTGGCTGACTCCTGCAGCGCGTCAACACTTCAATCAGACGCGTCAGTTTGCCAGTTGTAACCGACGAGAGTGCATAATCTTCTGCGACAGTCACCATGTCCTACTACGATATTGACTCCATCTTGACAGATGCAGAGGTGTGTCCATCTCCGATTTCTTTACTGGTTATGACGCTCTTACTGTCGTTGATCCTGTACGCCTACCTCAGCACTGACGGTGACCAGAAAGTGCCCTGCAAATTCGAACTAGATCTCGCCGACCTAGGATACCTCGACAACAACCCGAATGAACCCCTCAAAGCTGGTACACAAATGTCTCTACCTCTCTGGCTCGCCGAGATGCTCGCCTTGGCCGGCACTGGCGAGGAATCCAAGGCGCCCGTTACCCTGAACCTGCCAGACGCCTTGTCGAACCGAGTTATGCAAGCGTTGAAGGCCGATCCCCGAGCCGTGACGGTGCGAGACCAGAGCGCGCACTTTTACGGCCTCGGCACTCGCATCCTGGATCTGTTCGACGACCGCGAGCTTAGCGAGGCGATGAGGAAGACGTTTGTGACTCGTGCGGCCGAGATTGCGCTGCACGCGCGCAAGGGAGGCGACGACGCCGTCGGTGGCTCGAGCGAGGAGTTCCTCCGCGGTCTTGATGAATGGGAGCGCGTCCTCTTCCGGAAAGCACACGACGGCACAAAGGCCTCCAAGGAGTGGATGGACAAGGTCAAGAAGCACTGAACGGGCGGAGCGACGCGGACTACAGTACAGCAATTGCGCCGGTCGAGACACCGGAACGCAGTCTCTACTACCTCCCTCCGGAAGTTGGCCTCATGCGCACCGGCCAAGTACATACTGGCGGACTGTTCAGCGCAATGTCAATAAAGGCTCAACAAGAGCTGACATGAAGGCACTTCTTCCGCTCTTGGTCGCCAAACCGCCAAGCGCCATTCTCGTCGCCGCGACTCGGACAAGTCGGCCCACGGCCGGAGACCGACGCCGTACAAGTAGCGGAGAACAGGGCAGAGATGCGCGGATCTCCATCCAAAAGCTGTCAGAGTCTTGGAGCCAAGGCTCGCATCTTGTGAGAGGCGCCATCGTGTGTCAGCACGACGCGGGGCGCGGGGTGGATTGACAAGCATGGCGGGGCTTTGACTCGCGACTCGGCTTTTCGAGGTTGGGCCGAAACTGTTAGATGATACGGTAGCGTTTATTGGTGAAGCACAACCGTGAATGCGAGATAACGATAACATAGACGAAGAGTCTGCATTTCGCTCGTCCCAAGTATGACCGGCAACACGCTTGTCATTGTTTCACATGAAAGTCTTATCAACGTCGGTTCATATCTCTGTCATGCGCAACTCCAGCTTGATGATTTGAAGATCTGAGAGCGGGGCAAACCGAGGAGATAGCAGAGGATCCGTGCTAACCCATGGCTGTCGGCGGCTTCCGAGCCTCCACATCGTCGCCACCGATCCTTCGAACCGTATGAAAAGGCCTGGATCTCCCCTCTCTCGCTTGTCTCCTTGATTCAGAGGATCGTTTGCAGTTCTGATGCGAATAATCCCCATCTCTACGACCTCCATCAACACCGCATTCAATCGTCATGGCTTCTCGGGTAACAGTCCAGCCTATTGTCCCTTCTGATGGCTCTGCCGTCGACTTTGGCGCTGTCGTCTCAAATGCCGATATCGAGAACCTCTCTGGTAAGAATGCATGACTGTGTAGAGTGAAGCCGATGATGTTGCGTGAAAAGAGGGAGAATACCCGTAGAATCGGTAACCTCCTCTGGTAAGCAAGCTTCTTCAACTCACCGAGTCAGGGCACCCAGAACTAACGGCTCTCAGATGCCGATTTCGACGTTATTCGTGAAGCCCTCTTCACCCACCAAGTGCTGGTATTCAAGAACCAGTCCCACGTCAGCCCCAAGGCCCAGTACGAGATGACCCAGAAATTCGACCCCGAGGCTGCCGCATCATACGGCCACGGCAAGACGCTCGACGCGAAGCGGTCCATCCTCCATCCGGATCTCAAAACCGTCCCGCACCAGCCTCAGGTGCAGGTCATTGGCAACGGTTTCGTCAAAGAGTACGAGGGCCTCGAGAACATCCGGCTCAGGCATCCCCACCACCGCACGTTCCACGCCACCACCATCCCCGACGAGGACGACCTCGACTTCACCCGCTTCTACCGCTGGCACATTGACGCGGCCCTCTACGGCCTTGCGCCGCCCGTCGCGACGACCCTCCTCGCCGTGCGCGTCCCAGGCGGCCGGACGCAAACCCTCCGCTACGACGACGGTTCCGACGAGACCATGACTGTCCCCCTGGGCACCACAGCATTCGTCTCCGGCTACGCAATGTACGACAACCTCTCCCCGTCAGACCAGGCGTTCGTCCGCAGCACGAGGGTCGAGTACGCGCCGCACCCGTACGTCTGGATGTCCGGCGCCAAATCCCGCCCCGACGGTCTCGGTCTCGTTTCCGAGGGCAAAGAAGTCGCCCTCGCCGACCTGCCGCCCGTCGAAGAAGACAAGATCCAGATCCTGCCCATGTGCTGGCGGAACCCCGTCACCGGCCGGCTGGCGTTGCAGGTCCACCCCTCGGCGATCCGGAGGCTCCACCTCGCCGACGGGACGGTCGTAGAGAACCTGGCCGAGGTGCGGGAAACGGTGCACAGGTTGCAGAGGCCGGGCATCGCGCCGAAGCACGTGTACGCGCACGACTGGGAGCAGGGTGATTTCGTGGTGTTCCACAACCGGGGCGACATTCACTCCGTCGTCGGGGCGTTCTCGGAGAACGAGGTGAGGCTGTTTAGGCAGTGTAACATCGCCGGGAGTAAGCTTCCCGAGGGACCCGTTGAAGTCGCTGCGTGATGGCTTCACATGATTTATTTAGCGTTTCACTTATATATCCCGAACAATATACTTTTTTAGTTACTTCCAACAGTCCCTTCGAGCTAAGCCATGCTTTGGGGGCTTAGCAACTATGCTACATTGTAGCTCGACATGTCTGAGTTGTTGTCTAGTCAATCTTGCAGATGCCTGTCAGATCTGGTCATGGCCCGAGGAGACCCGTCGGGAGTTATTCCTCATGCGGCTGCACCACCGTCGGCCGGTGAGTCACGACGATTTCGACACACCCTCGCCAGACGTGCCCTTCGGCGAGGGGAGCAGCTAAGCCGGTGACATCGGCGCAAGCTCACAACCTCCACGAGCCTGCCGTCCGTGATCGGAGACGACACTTGCTGCATCCGCAGATGATGCGAACCCCGCTCTGTAGCTCCAGGTCAAACAAGACTCGATGAGTGTCACTGCATCAGTCTCACGTCTGACAACACACGCGACTGCCGATCAGTGTGTGGGTGTGATAATGCAATTGGCCTAGAATTATTGTACTGTGAATATGGGGTATTCCGTGTCCGGGTGGGTATGTGTAAGCCACTCCGATGTGAAAAGAACCAAGCCATTGCCGCGAAGCCCTTCCCAACATGAGGCCCATCCATGCCTTAAAATGACAACGTATGAAAACACGACTTTTGATGTGTAAAAAGGGGGTATCATTCTAATCAGAGCCCGAATGCTCCTCGTATCGCAGAAAGAAAAAGAGCATAATCGCTCGTGGTCGTAGTGTGGTGTCTGTCCCAGCCCAGCTCATGCGTGCTTCCAAAACTTCCACTTTTGAGACTTTGGACACGACTCAAAGTCGGACACGATGTACTTGCTGAGCTTCTTCCACGCTTCCTCGGGTAGGGATTCTCTCTCGACGGAGTCGTTGAGCATGTCCATGCACGCGCGGGTAGCTACACCATCAGATTAGTACCGTATCAACAGGATGTGAGTGAAGAGGTAAACATACGCATCATCTCCATGCCATCACCGCTATCGGCAGCAATCTCCATCCGCGTCGAGTTGTAGCAGTGGTACCTCTGCTGCAGTTCCAACATGCACTCCCAGAGCTCGGCGAGGTCCGCGTTGTCGGACGAGGCGCGGCGGCCGGCGATGGACGGTCTGGGTTGCTGGTGGTGGTGGTGGTTGTTGTGTTCCACCGATCCCGAGGCGTACTCGGTCATGGTGACTTGGGCCTCGGGCTTGTCCGACGAGGCGGCGGCGGCGCAGGGGCGGATCATGTCGTCTTCGGAGTCGCTCTCGGGCCAGGAGGAGTACCCGGAGCCGCTTCGCTTGGGGAAGCTCGTTCGTGGTTGTCGGCCGAACATCGCGTCTTGTGTATGGGAATATTTGTGTGTATGTGTAGGTATTTGTATGTGTGTTTGTGTGTTCGTCGTGAGGATATGACGTATGCGTAAACGTATGGCTCCGCAATGTGATAGCCAAACAGGACCTCTAAATCGTGTGACGAAGCTCGATATTACCCAGAATCAAAGCGAGAACGCAGCTATCAAGAGCAAGAGGGTCTCGAGGGTTATATATACAAACCCACAGTATAAAGCCGCGAGTGCCGGAAAGCCCTATGCCGGTGATCACCAATCTTAACCTCAGATCGTTCGAGGCGCGCCGCCCTAAAAATCTGAAAAGCGACGGCGATCAGACCCTCAACACACCCTTGGGAGGGGCGTGGGCGTGGCGTGCAGCCCAACGGACGGAACCAGGCTGATCCTTACTCGTGCAGATAAACGGGAGGTCTTCTCTATTTTTTCTCTCTCTTTCTTCCTCCTGGTGCTGTCACCAAGACGGAGAGTAAGACGCACGCCCTCTGGCCATCCAAGCTTCCAACATTCCATCAGATGGCGCTGCTAGTGCGTGTGACTAGGTGGGTAGCATTGAGTGTGTGAATGCGCCGCGCCGCGTGTGTGTATGTGTCATCACGGCAAAAAAAAAAAAACCATCTCACAAGCATCATCATCTTGGGCCTCCTTTTGGGTTTTCAGAGGTAAATTCCAGGCCACCAGTCAGGACGAGTAATGAAGATGGGGCCGGAGGGTGACGCTGAGAGCTCCGTCTGGCCCGGACTCTGCCCGGGAGCCCATTGGAACTGGGCATTAAACTGGGTCGAGGCAGTCATTTCTCTGAAGCAGATGGGTAAAACACGAAAAAAGGCGAGAAATATTTGTCAATTTTTTGCTAAATTTTTGCTTTACTTTTGTTGCCATGCTAGCCAGGCCTTGCTTCTTCGGAGCCGTTTGCAAATGGGAATTGGACGAACCTTTCGATGATGGGACGTGCCATGAAAGTAGGGCCGAACCACGTAACAGACGGCCCCGAAACAATGGAGCTTTCGAAGAATTCGACACGGAACATTTTCGTTGTTTTCGCTAGAGACGACGGAGCAATTACGAGAAAACTGGACATTGGGCGCTAACCTACCTGCTAATTAGTGCACGTAGTACGCCGCTTGACTGAAACTTGCTTGGTTTGCCGTGTTTTTCGTTCTGATGAGGCAATCGTCATGTACAACTTACACGACAGTCGGGAGCAAGTCTTGGGAATAGATACAAGAGACCAATCGAACTGCACTGCACTGCACTGCATTGCACTGCGTGCGCAACCCGTCCTGCCAAGTTTCGGATCCCAGTCGACCGTCATGCAGGACCAGCACCGACGAAAAACAACTTCCCGCGATGGACCGAGGACGGATACACTGCTTTACCATGGTAGTTCGCCGTTTCTGCGCTACACTACCACAGTACGTACTATTACTCCAGCGCACCCTGCCCTTGTCGGTCTGGCCCTTCCCATGATGTGATGGCGGTGTCAGCTCCCCATCCCTGACTGGGTGAAAACAGCCCGCGACGTGGACGCGGAAGCGGGGTGGCTGCGGCCGGGTCATGCGACGCGCTCAAAGAGACCACAGGAGTCGCCCAAGACTTTTTGAATGACATCTGCCGGGCGGGAAGTCGGGGATGCGACGCTGATCGTGGGACGTTCGGGCAGCGACGTCTCTCTGTTGCCGTGCTATCACGGGCGTGTTCTTGTTGTGGCTCAGCATCATCGCCGTGTCAACCGAACGAACCTAAAAAAGGGTCCTTTCACTGTGAATTAGCCATCATCGTGCCCAAGGTGGGTGAGAAGGACTGCCAGGGCGAGACAATGTGACTGACCCTGCCTGACCTGACCAGCCTGACCGCT
The DNA here is from genome assembly GCA_004366825.1 of Colletotrichum spinosum. Classification (NCBI taxonomy): domain Eukaryota; kingdom Fungi; phylum Ascomycota; class Sordariomycetes; order Glomerellales; family Glomerellaceae; genus Colletotrichum; species Colletotrichum spinosum. The sequence continues at coordinate 281,382 of QAPG01000005.1, read as the reverse complement.
CATGATGGGAAATGTTCCCAGTAAAACCGATAAGGCTGTCTCAGGGGCCCTTCCCGCCCAATTCGCCAGGGAACCCTTCGTGACCTGCGGTGAGAGGGCCCCTGGGCTGGCATTTGCGAAGACGGTGTGTACATGTGTGTGGGTGGGTGTTGGTGTTGTCTTGGACACCGAGACATGCGCCCAGCGCCGGCACTTTGCGGTGATCTTGACGGATCAAATGACGGCGACGCAGCGGGAAAGGCGCGGGAGGAATTAGCTGTCGTGCTGCTTGGGATACCTGGCCTTGCTAGCATCACATCGCGACACATGGTTTGATGCCATACACAGTATACTTGGGAGGCACATGGTCACGTCTGTCCCTTTCACTGAACTCTGTGAGCTTCAAGCCTCAACCCGCCAGCAGCCCGACGTCGAACCCAAGCCAAACTCGGGCGGGCCTCATCTCGTCCTCATCTTGTCCAAGACCCTACCCTGGCGAAGCTACCCGTCTATTCCCGTAATAGAGGGTCCCGTCGTCAACAGGGGTGTGTCGCGGCGAAAGGAGGCGGCGCCCGATGGGCCGCGCCGGCTCCGATTCACTCGGTAAAGTGGACATTTGCCCGACTTTGTTAAGTATTATTATTACCCTGCTCCCTTGGAAGCCATTGATGGCAAGCGAGCGCCCAACGCACAGAGGGGCCTCGGAAGCCGGCAGCACCGGTGTACTGTAGACTGCTCAACTCATGATACGTCGTACATGGTGAGAAAACAAGATCACCGTGGCGCTGTCATGGCGCCATGGCCACATCATCAAGACCAGACCGGACCGGACGGTTCGGCTCAGTCCATCAACTAGAAACGAGCCGGGCGAGGTTTGCTAGTAGAGCTCCTGAACTGTTATTTCCAGATACTGAGGCCGCACAGGGGGGGTGAGATAGAGAAAGGATGAATGTCAAGCTTGTGTCGACTAGCGATTTGCCAGCAGCGATTTGCCAGCAGCGATAAGCCCAAGCCTGGCCCAGCCCGAGTCCAGTATCTCCATCTCATCAGCACGGCTCGTATCACGACGAGGCGACACAACACAACACTTGGCTGGACATCAACGGGCGCGATTCTTGGTTTCTCTCGGTATCGCTCGTCATCCAATGCGTCATCTCGGCGCGTTATCATTCGTTCGTGTCGCGCACCCTTCATTCCTCTCATCTCATCACACTCCGACTTCACATGTCCACAGCCACACCCAAGCTTGGCCCCCCTCACCTTGGCTCGCATCCTGGTGACTCGCGAAGCCACACATGATTGTCAACGCCAAGTTCCCTGTGGTTTGCGCCATCGCCAACGCTGTAAACGTAATACACTGCTCTCTGCGCCGGCGCCGTGCGCTTGTAGCGCATTCCAACGACCGAGTAAGGATTTCTACCGCGCCTACCAGCCTCTTTTCTTAGCTATCAATTATCACCGTCTCTTACTCATACTCATGCGTCTTCGTGGCGCCCGCTTCGGTGGATGCCATCTGACTGCAGTTGCTGCTACTGTCGATAGCTGCAACCTCAACGCCAATGACGTGACAACCCGCCAAGCACCGCAACCACACACACGCTCACGGCCCAGCTTGACAGCTATTTTCTTTGATGCGAAGCTGAACCCTGATTATAAGCAGACAGTAATCAGCCAAAAGCTCAAAGCCTCATATCGGGCGGAGTGGGCTCCGGCCACTACGCTAAGCCACCGACGATGGGTGCGACGTCACCTAATAATTAGAGCAAGTTGACATGATACGCCGCCAGGATAACTCACAGTCGATTTATAAGGTTTACTTGGCCCATGGCAACCCCGGGGCAGTGCGATATGAGGTGAATATCAAATAAGTCCTGCCTTTTGATGCGTCACTTGCACGACAAGCACAAGCCATTTCAGTGCTAGGCACTCGTGTCTTCTATTTACCAGCTCACTGGCTCCAACTCTACTGGCCAGTCATTCTTGGACGGTTCAGCTGTCAGACTCCGCGCAGGAAAGCCGCCCAGCGCGAACGACAGCCACGTCCATATGCGTCCGGGTCAGTGAAAGAATCTTCGATGAGGCTAAACCCGTTTCCCTACACCGAATGGTAGTTCAAAGAAGCAGTGAAAGTTATCCGTGGGCCAAATGTTCGAAAACGTGATCCACCTGAGTTATTTTCTTCGAGGCCATCACCGTTTTCGAATATCCCCATTCACCCATGCGCTGAACGACACCAACGAGGTTCCCCTCTTCAAGCCCCTGGCTTGTGGTCGTCATAATAGGGCAGAATCTCCCAGAAACAGACTCTGCCCTGCCAGCTGAACCAGTGTTCGAGGCTTTCCGGCGGGCTTGTTTTTCGAGAGGCAGCTGCCGTAACCGTCGAGCCACATGGTCTCGATGTAGCACCGCCAAGTGCTTCTTCATCCACGAGAAACATCCAGCCGGTCGTCTTTTGCTCCAACTTCCAGGTTTTGAAACTTGTACTTGTCGTGGAGATGATTGCCTTGGCGAGGGCCTTCTTCTGCTTCACCGGTCTCCCCCGTATCGACAACAGAAGCAAGTAAACGCAAAACCCGGGTTCACTCATCGCTCGAACCAAGTCGCCGATACAGATTTTTTTTTCCTCCAGTGTGCATCCGGGCAGCAGTACGCCGGACGCTCCGCTCATATACTCGCTGCGCCGGATGTTCTCCTCGTCCTTATTAAGTTCGGGCAAGTAACACGACCGAAGCAGCACGACGACCTTCAACCTCTCTTACAACATATGATGCGGACTTTGCCTGCGTGAACCCTGCCCGGGCGTCGTGTGGTTTTGCATGTCTGCATCCACACGACGCCAAAGTGTGAGTGCGTATACTGCTAGAAGGGCTCAGCTTCGTCCTTGTCCTGGCGTATCGCGAATTCTACTCGCCTGTCGTGAGCGGGGTGTCCTGTTGAGGCAATTCATTCAGCTGATATTGGTCTCTGCCGGATCGCGTTCATATGAGTACCCAGTTTTCCTATACACTATCATCAACCCTCGAGGGCACTTGGGTGACGACCATGTCCCAGCTACCCACCAAAAGGAAGATGTCATTCTCAAGTCGTAACATTACATGTCCATCTGGCTGCTGTCACGAGGAGCCTGCTTAGCATGCATATCTCCTTGAGAAAGTGGTCATGGGAAACATGGGACTATTTTGCCTTCAATAATGCGGCATTCGCAAGTTGTTCGTGATGCAGGAAGCAACTAACATTCACTTGATGCCTCTCAGGGGACGTGTTAGTGTCTCTATTGGAAGAAGTGCTCCGGAATGGCTCACTTTAACCTCATTTGCATCAATCCCTATTTGATTTGGGATGCATTAGCCCTACCTAGCTCCCCTGGTAGATATAGTGCACCGCGAGTAGTGTTTCCGTTGTCGTCTGATGAACTCTCACGGAATGAGTCCACTGCTTCGTTCCCCATTGTGAATCAGCATGCACCTATGAACCCAATCACAACACGTTGCTGTATCATGGGCCCCTCTGAGATGAAATCTCCCAAAACTCAATGTGTAAATCAACCACCCAAACACCAGAGCAAGCCCTCATTTGAGTCGAGAATTCACCCGAATTCGTAGTGGTTTAAGTATCTCGGATGCGCAAACCTTTGTCCCTCCTCTTCACACACCACAGGCAGCAACATCCGGCACGCGGCACGCCCACCAGGAAGAGCACCTCAACCTCTTCAACACACCGCAAACAAGATCTCAGCATCAAGCCCGCTCACCAGCCATAACACCCATCTCAATCTTCGACAAACGGTTCACCTGTAACACAATTCAAACCGAGCCGGGTTACCACGCAGAAAAATGTGTACCGAACACTATACTCGGCATTTGTGCAGAATTTGCAACAAAACCAGTCAAATGGAAACTTATCGCCGCCTTGTGCTTTGCAGAACTGCGTACCAAGTCGCAAGAGAATGCGAGCCCCTGTTATTCAATGTCTCGTGGGTGGGTCAACCCACTCGCAAAGGCTTCTGCCTTGATTGCATGCATTACCGTCCCCAACAATGCAAGGCCGCTGCCCTTCCCGAGGACGAGTTCGACTGGGAAGATTGAGGAAGAATAGCTGGGCAAAAATGGCGGAGGGATTGGACTGGCGGACCAGGCTACTTTTGAAGGACTTTGTTGTGGCGACGCTTTAAAAGGGGAAATATCTAGCAGCTGCCACGCGATTTAACAAAAGCTAGTAGTGGCAAAATACAAGTATGAATTCAGGAGCAGCGTGATTTCAAGAGTACCAGGTATGAAGCTCAATGGTGGCTTGTGGTTTGTTTTCGAATAGCAAGGCCAGCCCCATGCTGGCGAACTAACTCAATTCTAGTCGAATCTGAAACATATTACCGGCTGTAGATACAGCTTAAGGCATGGAACTGATATGAAGAGAAGCCCATAGTCCAGCATGAATGATATTCACTTATTACTATAGTTGGTGACCCAGTTGAAAAGTAGAAGTAGCTATGGAGTAACCATCTTAACACCTATGTTCCCCAGCTAAACGAAATTGAAGTCCTCAAAAATGTTACTTATACATATTGATGTAATGACCTTAGTAAAGCTGGAATTCAAATAGCCATGTCTCCAATGTTTACCGTTTTGCTACAGACATCAGCCAAAAGGCATTCCAAGTTGTAGTGTCAATGATTCGATATAGCAGGTTTCACACCAGAATGGTCTTTGATACACGAATTGGCGACGTGTAGTCACGACAGTACTGAGTTGGGTGACTAACTATGAATTCACTCTTTTGAAACAAAAATGGGCCAGTCTTTTTAAATGGCCAATCCCTTTACAGCTTGAACTACTTGCATATGGGAACATTTTGTGTTTCTCTTCGTCACAGATAACGGTCACCAGAGTCCGAATTCGGGTTTTCTAAACAGCCTTGAACAGCTGTTTCCATTCTTAAAGGATTTGACAGCCAGCGTCCAGGTTTTGTGTAATAGAACTTACCCCAGGTTTATTCATTTGAATCTATTAGCTTACATCTCCCTTCATATTAGTACTCGATAAATACTTATCTGTTTGATGGAGACGATTATGTAGGGTAAATTGTGGCGCAATATTCATCAGATGAACGATGGTCTAGTCTACCCTACGTCAAACTACTAGTTGGGATAGAAAATAGAGACAAGCATTTCTCTAGAGAGGGCTCTGCCGCCTGAATCACTGAAGGTGTTGGAACACCTGTTTCATGAATGTTGCACCCGCCTCCCATGACAGCAACCTGAATCCAGAAGACGGTATGATGAATCAGCCCCAACAAACAGCCACTACATATTATAAAAGCTTGCAAGCTCTCCAGTCTACAAAATCGTATCTCGGAAGGCAGCACACAACAAGCAAACATCTCTTGAGAAACCCGAGCTCAACGCAGCAGTTACTCAACAACTTACCCATCAGCCGTTCAACAGCATACATCCAGCAAGTCATTTGCAACTGTCTATTGCTAAGCCAACGTCACAGAGCCGAAGAAGATGTGTACCAACAACCAGATGTGGTTGGCTTGCAAGCGGTGCGACAAGATCTACCAGGACAAGCCCTTAAGAAAGTTGGGCGTTGTCAAATGCGGCAAAGAGGGGTGCAGCATTGAAACTGTTGTTAAAGAGAAGATCCGACGGGGGTATTGCAACAAATGTGGCGATAAGACCTTGTCCTCGGAAGACGAAAGTTCGGGAGGCTCCTCTGGGGACTCCTCAGATGGCTATGTTGTGGAGTTCATGGACGAGTGATGATGCATCGCTGCATGATAGCGGAGGCTGGCAAGCATGCTTCATGAAGCCGGGATGACAAAAGGCCGTCCTACGGAAGAGGGGAATGTTACGACGGTGCCCAAGGTACAGAAGCGGAATAAAATAAAACCAAGTATCTCACCATTGGCCAATAGTGATGAACCTAGAAGCTATTAACCATGAGTTCGGTAAACATCAATTACCCCTCAGAAGGGATCTAAGTTAAGCTTTTGATTTCAAAATGTAGGGATTCTCTTTAGGTCAAAGCCTGTGGAGAATGGGGCTGGGAACGGTTTGTTCTGTAGCACTGGGAATCTGGACCGAAGGGGTTCATGAGCCACCCTTCAGCCATGCGAAGGCACAGTAACGCTTCGCATCAGAATGATTATCGGTAATCTCACAGTTATGAATACCGTTGTGTGCTCCAGTGGCTACTGTTTTTCATAAAAGAGTGAGCATTGAAAGGCATAAGGACATATCAGCTCTGACACGATATTGGTGGTTTGGATACTCTTCACTGTGGCTGAAATAGCCTATGCCTGCTTTGATTCAGGGTACTGAGAGTGTTTGAAGCATGTCTAATCAATGTAGAAATGAGAAACCAAAGGCAAAAGTACACATATGGTGGTGACTTGGAGGAGGCTGAATACCTAAGTACTTTTACCTCGAATAATATCTACGGCGTACTGCGATCCCTGATGTTCAATCAAACGAATAATCTTCCCCGAGTCATCACCCTTTCTCTCAACTGTCAATTATACTATATCACAAGAGCGCTTCGGAGATTATCTGGGACTCATAATATCTTAACATGCCTAAATAGCAAGATTCAGACCATGGAACCCTACGCCAAACTTCAAGTAGCCAAGATGAGGGATATCGTCTAAGACGATCAGATAAGAAGAATATTCACCAATGTTAGATGGTCTCTCCGTGATGCAAGTGCAAAACCTCTAATTGTACCGTACGCTGTGTAGGAACGACGTATATAAGGGATGATCGGAATGCCAAAACTATACTGTCATTTCTTTCCGATACAAACACCAACTTACACAGAGACTTGATACATAAAACAGTCTCACATTAAACTATAGCATTCCACATCACCACGCAGTTATAGTCTGTCATTGAAGGAATAACCGTCATCAATCAAGACATGTGCTCCAAGCATTACACAAAGATTCGTTGCCGAGACTGCGGAATCGAGTATGACAGAACTTATAAGCGCACCAAGTGTCTGAGACGCATCTTGACTGGTCGGTGCCGCCGGAGAGCGAGAAGATACCACCATTCGAAAGTCGGTGGCTTATGCTATGACTGCTACTGCGTCATCACCGCCTTACAAATGTTTAGGGGGCCAATGGGAATATAGTTGATGGCAGGATCTCACAGATGAGGCAGTGGGATGAGTCTGCGTGCGGGAATGAAGAATGGAAGAAAGCTTACAATCAAAAGACCTGTTCCCATCTACTACAATATTCCTTAGCGTCTACAGCTTGCTGCAATTGGAGCTATTTATCTTTATACACCCCTGGTCTTTCGAAATCGCAAGATGAACGGTGAGCTTGTCAAACTTAACTTGGCATGGTTGATGTCCAACACTTCAGCACAGCTTCCCATGAGAAAACTGGCTTGACCTGAATTGGGGTCCCAAGTTTTCAGGTGTACATGACCAACAGATCAGTCAAAATGATGCAGTAGACCAGCCTTTTAGTCACTGTGATTATCCACGTGATTCAGTTTCTGCTCCGGGAAGTTGCGGTACCTACTGAATCAGCCATAACTGATAACCGTGATATAAATAGCCTCATCCTCGTGCAAAAGATCTCTCTTCTTCGCATGGTAGAGTATTGCAGAAGATTGCACCGGAAAACGATATTGCAGCTCAAGCTCCCGATACTAAATACCAAGATCAAGTTTCAAGACGTCATCATGTGCGAGCAATGGTACTACGTTTCCACCTGCGACCGGTGTGGAGGTCGATTTGACAAATGCAAGACGAGGCTGAGAAGGTGCAATGCACGTAAAAAGGCGAAGGGTGGTTGTAAAGGGGTGGTTGAGATGGAGATGGCCCAGAAGGACGGTTGGGTATGCAACGCGTGCAAAGAAACCACCAGACTCTGAGATGGTTTCAACCATGTGATTGTCGTAATGGAAGTTTTCCTAAGCGTCCAACATAGTCAGTAGCGGATATTGGCGAAAGACAAAATAGACGAAGGAAGACTCCGAGTAGTATGAGCACAGCGGTTGTGTCATTGTGAAAGTAGGGGCTTCTCCAGGCCCATGCCCGTGACCCGTTTCTCGCGGTTGTTGTTGCCAAAGAGTTTCCTGGCAAGATGGAGTCATTGTGACGACGTAATAAACGAAGGAAGTGTGATGTTTGTCGCAAAGACAGAGCTTGATCCAGACTAGCAGTTATTGACGGAGATTGCTTCCCCGGTAAGAACGTGCTGGACTCCCAACAGTCACAACCCAGACAAGAGTGCTTTTGTTGCTTCTGGTCTAAGTCCATGGATAGGAATGTAATCAGCAGCTCCGTGGCTCTGAGGCGTCATCGAAGCGTGTGACTCACACTCCAAGAGCGACGCATTTCGCAAGTTATCAGCCAAGTGGTGTTCAATACGGCCGAACAGGCGTTTACATCTAGGACGAAGGATAAGTAGAGTTAGAGCCCTAGATCGATCGCGGAGGTAGAAGACAACACCTCACTTTGGGTGCCGAGTTCCGACGGCAATGGGCCTCAACATTAGTCTGACGCATTGTAGGCCTACCGGTAAACGGCCATAGCATCATAAGATGCGACTTTCTACAAGGCTCGGTCAACCGTTCGCGGTCCACGGCTCGCGGCTCGCGGCTCGCGCCGATGTCTCGCGTTCACGTTCACCTTCTCCTCCCATAGATCAGTCCCATTGAGAAAGCTGGTTGCTTGCTATACACGAAGGAAAGCTTGGTTTAGCCACCAACAGTACATGAAAGAAGCTATTCCGGGTCGAGCTTCCGTGCGCGGCGTATTGTGGCTGCACCGATATCTTCTCGCCTCTGCTTACCTGGGTGTATGCATGCTCAGCATCTCACAGCCATGGATGTGTGTTGTTTGGCTCTGCTTCGAGGGACTTACTCATCACGCATGGTAGCGCGAGGGGTTCATCTGCTCATGTATAAAGACCCGACAAACTCTGCCAAAGAAATCTATACAAATCCAGCTGCCTATTTAATATCGCCATCATCGTCAGATCCCCGTTTCTACAATCTGAAGGTGTACACCTGACGCATCCATCAAACTTGGCATCTTCAAGTTCTGTCAAAATGCACGCCGCCACCGTCACCACCTGGGGATCTCCTCCGAAATATGTCACTGTCCCGGACCTCCCGGAACCCGCTCCATCACAAATCCGCCTCCGTGTTCTCGCCACGGGCGTCCACCAGCTTGTGCGCTCCCGCGCCTCCGGCGAGCACTACTCCGGAACCACCCTGCCCCACACCCCCGGCGTCGACGGCGTCGGCGAGGACCCGTCCACCGGAACACGGTACTACTTCTTCAACTTCCACACCGGCTCGTTTTCGGAATTTGTCAACATCGAACGCCACGCCGTCAAGCAGCTGCCCGACGGCGCAGACCCCGTCACCGCCGCAGCCTTCATGAACCCCATCATGAGTTCGTGGATGGCCCTGGCCGCGAGAACCGAGTCCTTGACGCCGGGCTTCTCTGTCGCCATTCTCGGGGCTACGAGCGCTAGCGGACGCGTCGCCGTCGATGTTGTGCGGCAAAAGGGCGCGGGACGTGTCGTCGGAATCGCGAGGAACGCAGCTGCGCTGGCAGAAATGCCGCTCGATGATCGCATCGTCCTGAGTGACAAGACGGACTGGTCGGCCCTGGGCGAGGTCGACATTGTGCTGGACTACGTGTACGGTCCGGCGGCCTTGAACTTGCTGAGAGCGCTGTCCCAGTCGGACAAGGACGTGCAGTACGTCCAGATTGGTTCCGTTTCTGGCGATGCCGAGTTCAACCTGCCGAGTTCCATTCTGCGCAGCAAGAGGGTCACGCTTCGTGGTGCTGGTCTGGGTTCGTGGACGATGCAGGAATACGGCCGCGAACTGGGCGATATGGTACAGCTTGCTGCCAAGCTGGAGAAGAAGGGTCTTCAGGTCGCAGTGTTGAAGGACGTTGAGACGGCTTGGAGCCAGGCCAAGTTGGGCTCTAAGAGACTTGTTTTTGTGAGCGACGAGCTGGCTTGAGAGATGATCAGCCCAGCCGAGGCGTCTCGTACTTTGGACGGTGGATTCGGCATGTACGGTTCAATTAATCCAAGTTAAGCAGAGTTGCAAGATAGACTTGCTAGATGACCCCGCCAAATCTGTTACGCAGCTGAGGTTCAATCAACTATGGGAAAACTGTTGGATGCACGAAGGTTTTATTTCCATGCTCTTTATGACACGACCAGCCATTATCCGTTAGCCACTAGAATGGCAATCCTGGGTCACCTCACGAATGCCATTCAACGAGAACCGTTAAACTAACCGGAATATCACGGCTGGCGACCGTGAGCTGGGCTTCACCTGTGCAGAGCCTGCAGCATCTGAAGAATCAGCAAAACAAAGCACCAGCACTGAAGTACACATTGCGTCCTTGGAAGACCCAGTGGATGATTTGAATTCCCGCGGTGCAGGTAGAAAGATGGCTCGCTTCTTCAGTTGACCGTTGATTAACCTGCCCCCGGCCCAGGATGGTTCGACTCGGCACGATTGAAGCAAAAAACTAAACAGCTACCAAGAGTTCCTGCATCTCAACCCATACATTGACTTGAAAACGAGTGGTGGTATTATCTCCCGTGAGATCAAGGCATCCTGTCTCATTCAACGTCCACTTTACCCTGGACTTGCGCACTTTTTCTTCAAGCCCGAAACCACTGGCTCCGGCCTCTTCTTGTCCTTTGGACCTCTGCGAACTGTCCGAAAAGGCATCGCGGACAGCCTTCATGGCAAGCTCGTTCGCCAAATCCAGGTCGTGTGTCGTTGCTTTAATTTCAAAGCTAGACCCGCCCTTGGTCTTGTGCATCTTCTTCATAGCAACGACGAAGACGACCCGGCCTTTGCGTATAGCACCATGACCTATGCGACTTTGTTCAAGGTGTTCGAGCATCTCCTTGTGGAATTCGGGTATGCGTATGTCTGCCGCAGGCTCGCGATTCTCGAGTTGAAGTGTGTGTAGGGCCACTTGATGGGATGAGGCGAGCCCATGCACGTTGGCTGGTTCAAAGCTGACTATCAACTGGTAAGTGTCAACCAGAGACAGAGACATGAGGAAGCAGCATTAAGCAAGTCACCGCAACTGGGTACTCAGTGGACTGCCATGGAAGACAGGATGGAGCTTACACGGTCTGTTACCCAGAGCCTCGGGCTTGGGGGCTTGGTGCCCATCGAGCGGTTTTGAGGCACTGACGTCGTCGATTGAGGTGGCCTTCATCTTTGATCGAGTGGGTTCTTGACTCGTATCTGATACTGTCTGGGCGGGTTCGACGAGATGAGGTGCAATGTACTTATCCAGGAAGGCTTGGGAGACACCGAGGGCGGCGGCGTCAACGACGGCCTTCCCCATGCGCGCGATGTACTCTTCGCGGATGGGCCCATCTTCGGCGTAGTCCTCACTCACATACACCAAGACCTTGGTCTCTCTGGCTGGCGATGTTTGTTGCTCCCTTTTCTGCCTGTCGTCCTCGGCTGTGCTGGACATGACCGTGTCCCCGGAACGATCGATCCGGGACTTGACGCCTGACCAAATTTCATTTCCGTCGGGCAATACCGCTGCTTCTGTAGAAGGTGAACCAACCAGCCCTGTTTGTTGGAAAGGCGTCTCAGCCAAGCTTGTGGTTTTCGTGTTGTGGAAGCGAGCATGGGGCTCCAGGACGACCCGCGTGAAATGTCTCTGGTAGAAGCCACGCGATACGCCCTCTGAGCGATCCAGCGACCTCAAATCCTTGGAAGTAACGGAAAAGACGAGCCCCTCGACGGCGCAGTTTGATGAGTTCTTTGGATCGACGCGGACCACGTTGGCGACCCCGCGTTTGTTGATTTGCCATCTCCAGCCAGCGAGGGTCGCTTTGCCTTTGAACGAGCTGCCAGGACACCTCTCCGCCATCTGAGCGATATGAAGGTTGCTGCCATAGGCGAAGTAGAGGGTCTCAGTGGCCCTGGAGTTCCGAGGGCGGCGTGGACGGGCGACCTGGTCCGGAGGCCCGGCGGAGGAAGAAGCACCCATTGCTAGGACTTTGTCTGCAATGCTTGAACGGGTCGAATGGTGGCAGAGTCGGCGCAAGCGGGTGGAAACAACAGCCGAGCAAGTAAATGAATAAGAGCGAATATCGAGGAACACTGCCACGACTAGAGTATGGGAAGCAAAAGGGAAGACGCGGGGGCTGGTGAGGCGACGATTGTTCGATGTGAGGGGACCGATGAGGCTTCGGGTACACCATCATGACAAAGAGGAAAAGTACAGTGTGTGTCGAAGTAGAGACTGTACAGCTTATGTCCCTCCGAGGTCTTCAAAAATCAGGCAGTGGCTTCTAGCTCGAGGCAGATCTGACGTGTCTTGTATTTTGCTGAGTGGCGTTTTGCACTTTCACGACAGCCCCGGGCTTGGGCTATGCCCCTGCCCTGCGACAGCTTCCAAAATCGGTCTATGCCTTGCAATCCGGTGACCTGTTATGCATCCATACAGCATGTTTTAGGCAGGCTGAGTGGCGAAACGCCCATTAGCGACAGCCCTGAGACTGGTCTTCCAGAATCAGGCTGTGGCTTGTAGCTGAAAGTGACATGTTATGCATTTATACACTTCTTCTAGGCAGGCTGGGTGGTTTCTGACAGGTTAACGACAGCTCCAAGTCTAGGCCAAGCGTTGGAGGGGGCCAGCTGACAATTGTACTCACATTCGCGTGGACGGCAACTTTGCCCGCCTCGCCTTGACCGACAGGGCCCTCTCCTGTCCAGACTGCATTCCCTTGAACCATCCAAGTCGATGGCCAGGCCTAGACTGATCCTTTCTGATAGCCAAGACTGTGAACACATTTCAGCCCCACATAGTAGAGGCCTATGAATAGAAGTAATGAATTCATATATCGTAGAGAAGCCCTAACTCGACTAGGAAGTATCACTCACTCACTTATACTATTTAGTAGGAAAACGACAGGTTCTGAATTAAGTATTTCGATAAGTCTACTAATAGTAAAATCAGTGTGTCAGCTAGCTGTAGTATATATAATTAAACTAACTTCATACTGAGAAATAAGTAGTACTGCCAAGAAGTAAGTTCAAGTATGCAGTTTGAATAGAATTCTTAGAAGAGTAATTCAAAACTACATAGATTTATACTTACTTATCATGCAACGCTCATGTAAAGCTAGAGCGAGACACGAAGATAGTCTTGCTCTATGCCAATTGTCCAATAAACTAAGTACTGACATGATACCGTGAAAAAGAATAGCGGCGCAGTACACTAAGGCGTAATGCACTAGTTCGTCTGCGAATAAACACAGGCAGATGCTGACTCTTCACAGCCTCGATATCGCTTGCAGCCACCACGCATGATCATCGATGCCCAACCAAAACTTGCATAGTCGGACTATTAAGAAAGCAGAAGAGCCGCCTGCGATGTAGACCAGGGAGGGTCGTGAAGAGCAGCAAGATCAAGGCGTGAGTCTGCGCACACATCTTGTGGAGTGGGCCATATAGCTGACATGAGAGCAGCCGCCCATCAGGAGCCGTTCACATAACCACGCCTTGGTCTGCTCTCGTCACTTATCTTGTTCCCCGTACCCCCCTTCGAGAAAGTTCTGCCCCAATACGTCTATTGTCACGATGAACTACAGCTTTGGCATTGAGATTGAGGCCATCGTGAGGCCACACAAGATCAGGCCAAATCTTCCCAGCCTCCACGCCCTGTACTATTCCAAGTTGGCAGCCTCTCTCAGAAAGAGAAACCTAGATGCCGAGTCGGATCCTCTCATTCTCCATAAGAAGCATCCCGAGCACTATGACAAGTGGTGGATCACCAAGGACGTCTCCCTACGCGACGGGATTGTGGACCATATGCAAGAGCGTAAGATCAACCTTCAGTTTCCTCGGGAATCTCGTTAAACTAACACTTCCCTGATAGTCCCGATGGAAGCTGTCTCGCCGGTCATGACCATCATGCAGGACTGGGAAGACGAGATTGACACGTTCTGGACCGCCATGCGTGTTATATTCCACATGCCCAGATGGGATGACCGTTGTGGAAGTCACATTCACGTGTCTGGCGGATACAACACGCCATTCTCTCTCTCACAACTCAAGACCATTGCCTTCGGCGTCGTGTTATATGAGCCACTTATCCAGCAACTGCTCATGGCAAACCGGGCCAACAATCGGTATTGCGTGGCGAACACCATGCACTCGGCCCAGTTATCGGCGTGCCGAGGGAACCGAGCAGAAATGTCGCGCCTCATCCGGAATGCACGCAACGCCGCGGAACTCTGTGCCATCATGCAGACTGACAGATTTGTTCTATGGAATTTCGAGAACACCCTGCCAAACAAATCGGGAACCATCGAGTTCAGAGGTGGCCGATGCTTGAGGGGTGACGTCAGGACAAAACGATGGATTGCCTGCACGGTATCGCTCGTGGATGCAATTCTTCGCATGGTAAGGTCCCCATTCTGTGCTTGCAGCGTTTGGACAGAGCTGATCGGAACTCTAGAACAACATCAAAAGGCTTGGAGAAGTCACTCTCTCACACTGGACCCCTGATTCACTGTATGCTGCTGTCAAAAAGAGTGCCAGGGCATTGGACCTTCGGGGTTCCCTTCCAGATGACTACCGGATCTTGAACGAGACTCAGCGATAGAACAGATGTTGGCTCGGGATTTTGTGTCGATCGGCTTGGGTTAAACTACCTTTTTGTTTCAGATATTTTGCGCTTATACTTCAGGCTTTAAGTGTTATGTAAAACGTGTCACTGCCTCTTGAAATTCCGGATTTGATACGTGAGATTCCTATCATCGACTTAGCCCCTTGGATGAGAGCACGTTGAGCGAACATGCCCCAAGACAGCTCCGCGAAACCGGTGCCAACTGTTACCTAAGTGCTACTTGTATGTCTTGTGTGTTTAATCCTGACAGACCCCGAAGACTCTGTAGTTTCATCTAAAAAGACGGTACCATCTTTCTTCCGCTCTCCTTGGGCTTGAGGGTCTTGAATAGTGCGGAAAGTCTGCTGTCACAACCCTTGCTTCCCTATATCCAGCCATCAGATCATCGCCATCCCAAGCTCCTTGTGCAGGTAAAGCCTCTCCATGTGATGGCCTCCTCCTCCTCTCGGCTGGAACGGATCGCCCTCGACGCTGGGACTCGGACACGCGTGGAGGAGAGCTCGTAGGCCCTCTCCGATTCACAGATCGAGTGGAAGAGCGCAGTATGGGCCTATCCGGAATCCTGAGTCGAACGACATTCTCAAAGAATTCGGCAGGCACACCCAGCCTTCTGGCGTCCAGTATTCCTGTATTCATCCTGCCAACGTATTCCTCTCTCGGGGAGTCTTCCTGGACATATGCCATGCTGGTATAGACGAGGGCTGAGACAGCAGCACATGAGTCTTGTGTCGAACCAGAGCTTCTGGCCCTTTCAAGTGCCCTGGACAGCCCGTCGCCGACGAGCTGCTGAGTGGGCACATGTAGGTCCGGAGCGGCTGGGTATAGCATGATGAATTCGTATTCTTTCGAGTACGCGCCACTAGAGACGCCCTCATGGCTGTCAAGGCGAGCCTCGTCTTCGGGATATACTTGATAGACGAGTCCATGGACGCTGGATCCACTGCAGGGAACGACGTTTGCAAAGCCTCTCTGGTTGATCTGCCAGCGGTAGTCTGGCAGAACGGCCCGTCCGGCGTAGAAGCTGTCAGGGCATCTGCTGGCCATCTGCTTCAGCGAGAGGTTGCTGCCATAGGCGAAGTAATACTGCGGTGCCGCGGGTGGTGGCTCCTTTGGCGTGGGGTGTATTCGAGACCGGGTAGACGACCGGCGTCTGATGTATCCGGAAGACGGGTTTACTGAACCAGCGGGATAGGAGTCTGGCCAGGACATCGGAACGTCTTTTGCGATTGAATTTGGTTTGTTGGATCAAAGAGTCTTTCCGGCGGCGAAAACCTGAGACGTCGTGAGGACTCGACCACAACTATCTTTCGTACTGATATCAGGTGGTAGGCAGTATTTACTAATGCAATAACGGCGAGGGCTGCAGGCTTGCTGCAGGCTAGCAAGTCTAAGGCGGCGGAACAGCCTGGAAACGCAGTGAAGACACGACAATGATGGGACAGTGAACGTGTACTGCGGGCACTGGAGTTGTAGGTGAATGGTTGAAACCCGAGCTGGCACCCTTGGCCCCGGATCCTGGAAAAGTAGGAAAGTCCCTTTCGGGATCAGGTTGCAGGAGAGGTTGCAGGAGGGTATGGCTGCCTGGAATTCGGTGGGGGATGGTTTTCAGCTGTGCGCCACAGCACTTTGTGACATCCCATACAGCCTGCTGTAGAAGAATATAGCCTTGTAGTTGAATATGTGCTTATACGTGAAGCATATTCAATAGTCCTAGGTAGCACCAGAGAGCGCATATCTATTCACCAGTTAAAACTAGAGATTTGTGTGCGTATGTCTTTATTTGTCTGCGTACTTGAATGTTAATGAAACGTCCCTTGCTTTATCCAGGAAATCTCTATTCTGGAACCGTTCCGCTCCTCGAATCTCTCTGGATTTATTTAGCTTTGGGAGCCAACTTGCCCAGACGTGCATGTCTAGACTTACCATAGTCAGTTAGCACCGCCAAAACATGGATGGGGGGCGTGGTAGACTATTAGCTTACGGAGATCTGACACGCCCGAGGCGACTCCAAGCACACCAAACAGCCTGCATCAATATATTTATTTAATCATGCTCATCAGGCTGTAGCCATAGTACCCAGAAGATACCAGAACAGTGCGAGTGAACTTTGACTCGCCTATCCGCAATGCCGAGCCCTTTTCCAAGCGAGTGTGAAACCCGTTGGTCCTCATTCTCAGGCTCGTTCCAGCTTGCAGTGCCCTCTCAGCCTGCTGCTCGCTCAAGTACAAGCCATGGAATGAGGTCAAGGCAAGATAAGAGAAGCCCGGTCTCCTCGGTGGTTTCCCAGGCTCTGTTCTGATGTATTGCCCACGCTGAACCTCCTCTCTTTCGGAAAGGATTGCGATGTGTGATTTCTCCGTGCTCTACTTCGGGGTTGAGATAGAACTCATTGCAAGTCCTCGCTTCCTGTACCTCCCCCACACACGAGCGGTGTATTATGAACAGCTTGCCCAAGCTTTGAAGCAGCGCAGGCTCAGGGCTGCTGCAGATAGTCTTGTTTCTTATTCCAAACATCCGGAACACTACGACAAATGGTGGATTACCAAAGATGGATCACTGGGAAAGCCTGAGTATCCTCGGAGTAAGCTCGTCATTTCCATTCAGGTTGCCACCCACATCATAGCACAGAGAACAGCGTGGAAACAACAGCCAAGGGGAAGGGGGTATTTTCGTGCTCTGAAATAGCTGTTCATCCCCTCAGCCTACACTTTGGGGCCTTCTCTCCTTGAAATTTAATACCTCTTGAAGCCAATCTGACCACCGGCGTTTCCAAACATAGTTGCTCTCGAAGCAGTGTCTCCCATCATGAGATCCGACTATACCTGGGAACGCGAAATCGATACCTTCTGGGGTGCCTGGAGTGACGCTTTCCAGAAGCCTGACTCTTCTATCAAATGCGGAGCTCACATTCATGTTTCGCCATACCCGGACAAAAGGTTCGGCCTGCCCCAGCTGCAAGACATTGCATACGGCGTCATCTACTACGAGCCCCTAATAGGATGTATCTTGCCGTATCACCGCCGGCAAAACCCGTTCTGCAGGCCAAACACAATGCGCTCGCGGCAGCTGGAAAACATTGTACTTCAAGGGTGGAATGAGATGACTATGCTGCAGATATTTTGGCAATCTGTTTATAGCACAAATTCCAAGGAAGGCCTCAGAGACTTGATGCAGTCTGGCTTTCATGCAAGACGAGTACTGTGGAATTTTGACCACGTTGTCTCTGGAGGCTCCGGCACAGTCGAGTTCCGGGGTGGGCCCGGTCTCAGTGACACTGTTCAGACGAAGAGATGGGTATCCTTCGTGCTGGCATTTGTTCATCTTTGTCTCACCAAGGTAAGTTGAAGTTGGTATGCACTTTTCTCATCATTGGCCTCCAGTTCCTGACATTTAAACCTCACTACAGCGGTTTCGGACAACAGGGCATTACCACCGGCCGAGTATCGAGACTTTTTGGCAGGCTTTGCTGCAGGCTGCCATGTGTGTTTCTGTAAGGGATAATCTACCGAACGACTGGCGTGTCATGAATGAGGCCTCGAGGTACGTGCAGTCTGATCAACAGACCTTATGTGATTCCGAGGGCTAATAATACCTGTCGAATAGCGACCCATACATGGCGTCCTTGAGTGAGATGATGACGACGCGGCTGATGTTGGAAGGCAACGGCAACTCTGATGACAAGCTGGATGATAAGGATGATGACAAGTATGACGACGAGGACGACGACAAATACGACGACGAGGATGATGACAAGTATGATGATAGCGACGAGGACGACGAAGAGGACGACGATGAGTATGACGATAATGATGATGACGACGAATATGACGACGACGGCGAGAGCATTGACATGCGGCAATACAGGTGGTAGGCGAGGAAACTATGTATGTATGGCTCGTGACGACTATAGATTAGGTACACCGTGAAGTGCGAGGCTTGACTGGCAGCTAAGCTTGCTTCCCGCCCAGGTATCAATGCAGGGCAGCATTCTGTTCAGTGTGTTGGCACTCGACTTGTGATGTGAAAGGCTCGCTCTGCCTATCTATTTTGTTTTGGAGAAGACTTTGGATACATTTGTCTAATAATGACGGTGGAAATTGATCTATCAAGAATGTCTCATTTCGTGCAAGAAAAATGTCGTGATAGCTTCATGCCTGTGCGCTGCTATCCCGAGTCACATGGCCCGCTTACATGAGATACTTCTTATATAAGGTATGCCTATGAACCTATATGTTAGACGATACTGCTCTGCAGATAGCTTCCAACACGAGGAAGCCTTTACCTACCTATCCTCGTAGGCCTAACGGTATGGTTCGTGACAAAGAGGCAATAAACAATCAGTGATGAGATCTTTGCAGAACCCATTGAGACCTGAAGACATTGTACAAAGAATGTGATGAAGACTTGTGTATTAAAATATAATAGGCGAGAGTGAAGAGGCGCTTGACTTTATCCATCTCGCTGCCCACAAGCAACTTGTGATCTACCTGCAGGCAAACGGCCAGGATCCTCGCGAGCTGTTGGTGGACGACTCCGCTCTGAAGGAGCAACCGACCAGCGAACCTACATCAAGTACCGTCAGATGTTCCGGATATGGCCTAAGGATGGATGGGTTTTCACATAAGCTTTATAGGGCACTAGAACTCTGACATATACGCGGGTAGAAGTCGTGGTTGATGGCGTGCTGGCAAGCTGTGTAGTCGATGATGTACAGAACTTCGCATTTCCGCGAGCCCGGCCGTTATTGTCAATTTTCTCAAAACGAAATTTGTTCCTACTATGGGTGAAGGCAGAGATATTTCACCGAGTCCGCCAACCCATTTGCTCAACTAATTGCCCCTTGGACGATACGATCAAACGCCACAACTCCCACAAGATTCATTCCTACCAAGCGGAGGCGTCCACAGTAGAAGTGGGTGTGGCTATACCGAAGCTGCCGGGGACACTTGGTGAACAGGCCTCGACAATGAAGGATATTGCAAATCTTGACGCAAACTCTTGACATCATGGCCTAAATCTAGAGACATAGACGGTGAACTGCTAATCCAAGGTGAGCCTCGGTGAGTGAGCAGCAGCGGCTGATCGCCATACACAAGCGCAGCCGCAGCTCGACTTCTAGTGCATCTTTCACCGAGTGCGGGGTTTGTCCATAACGTTATCTTAGTGTCACAGCCATTCGGTATGTCAGACGCGAATTGTCATCTTCCTTCCACCCCGGGGCATCATCGACAACGTGGCCTGCCACAGTGTCTTCAACTTTCAGACCCACTACTTCTCCTGACTTCATCGCGTATAAAAGCCCAAGGACTTACGTAGAGAATTTCAATCGCTATCAGCGTCCTCTCCTCGGTTAGGGACATCATTGTGCGAAATGGCCACCATCGACAGCATTCTAGCCAAGTATACGGCGGCCGTGGGCCAGGACACAAAGGACAAGCTCTTGGGCGCTTCTTTCGTCGTTGTCAACAAAGACGGCAAGTTCATGTCCAGTACGCGCCTTTTACAGCCTACTTTTCCTAACTGGGTCACAGGTCTGGTGTACAGCGGCTCCGCAGGCCGACTCGGCCACGCCTCAGATGCCCGTCCATGGGATGTCGATACTTTCACCTACACTGCCTCGATGACGAAAATCATCACCGCAACAAGCATCCTGCAGATAGTCGAGAGAGGCCTGGTCCAGCTCGACGATGATGTCCGTGGTCTCGTGCCCAGACTTGGGCAGATGCAGATACTCAAGGGCTTCGACGATGACGAAAAGCCCATTCTCGAGGACCATGACACACCCATCACCCTGAGGTATGATTGAACACACACTGAGGGCTGATGATCAAAACATGGAAACCTGATTACCAAGCAAGGATGCTGCTCACGCACACCATCGGCCTCGGCTACGACCTCGCGGATGCAGAGCTGATGCGATGGCACAAGGCAGTCGGCCGCACGGCGCTGAACCTGGACTGGAGCCTCGACGGCTTCACCACGCCCCTCAAGTTCAAGCCCGGCCAAGGCTGGCACTACGGCACAGCCGTCGACTGGGCAGGGCAAGTGCTCGAGAAAATCACGGGCAGGACCATTGGCGAGTACATGTCGGAGAACGTGTTCGGACCGCTGGGCATGAACGATTCGGGCTTCTGGCCCGAGAGGCTCCCCCAGACGTCCGACCGCACCGCCGAGTGGGCGTACCGCGGCGAGGACAAGGCGAGCCTCGCCCCCGGCGCCGCGCCTGTGAAGAGGGAACATCCGGTCGAGAGCGGCGGCGCGGGTTTGTGGACCACGGCGCGGGATTACGGCAAGTTTCTGCATGCTCTGTTGACGAACAGGTTGCTCGCGCAGGAGACGCTGGACGAAATGTTCCGGCCGCAGCTCGACGGCCAGCAGGCGGCCATGCTGAACAAGCTGGCCAGCGAATGGTGCGCCATCGCCGTCGAGTTTTCTCCCGAGATGGAGCTGAACCACGGCCTGGGCGGCTGCATCAACATGGAAGACGCCCCCGGGAAGCGGAAGAAGGGCAGCATGATGTGGAGCGGGATGTGCAACAGTCACTGGTGGATGGACAGGGAGACGGGCATCGCGGCTGCGTTGATAACCCAGGTGCTGCCTCACGGTGACCCTGTCGTTACGGAATTATACGACGAGTTGGAGAAGGCCGTCTACAGGGAACTTGTCGCGTGAGCGCGTCACACGGCTATTGGGGCGGAAGCAGAGCAAACACTAGACATGGTTCACGCTTTGAAATTCATCTTTGCTGTCGTCAACAAGCGGTACAACTGCGGAACCTTAACCTTGACGGTGACTTGGGCAATACTTGTCCGCTGGCCCTCTGGATCATTCAGTTCGTGTCTCATTAACATCTGTCCGTAGTAGGACTTAACCCTCTTCGCGTTTACCGCCAGACTCCAAGTCCAATGGCCCGCCTGTCTCATCAAATGCCTTCCTTGCCCATTCTGGTGACGCCGGACCGGAAAAGGTGGGAGACGTTACTTTAGTGTACCAACTATCCGGCCGCGTTGTCGTTGTCGTGTTGGTCTCTATCGGGCCCAGGCGGCTCAGTCGCTCGATGGGGAAGATGGCGTCCCTTGACGCTTCCTGTGCCTGGGCGTTCTGATCCGACGGAGACCCCGAGTCCGCCTCAAACTCGGTTTGCATCATGTTCGTCAGGTTCTGCGTCTGGAGTTTGCTCCCTTTGAGAAACTTGAGCTCGAGGGGGGCGAAGAAACTCCGCCCGGTGCCGCGGCTCGAGTTCGCGGAAAAGTCGCACCCGCGCATGATGAGTATGTTCACGGCAGGGAGACAGGCGCAAATCATACCAATGCTCACCTCGGCGGTGCTACCATCACGGTCAGCAGATTGACTCGGACAGATTGAGCTCCTGAGGGGGGATGGGGGAATGCGAACCCGAGGAGGTTGAAGCGGATAAAGTCGACGGGCTCGTCCTCGGACTTTTGCAGCCCCACGACCAAAATCATGCGTACGATGCTCGCGGCGGTGGCGATGCCGCCGGCGCTGAGCATGGCGAGGACCTTGAGCCGCTTGGACCACGACATTCTCAGCGTGATGGCGACGGGGATGGGGAGGCACAGGACGGCCAGGTCGGTGACGGCGCTCACCGCCGTGTCGGCGACGAAGATGGCCCGCTGGTTGAAGCAGTCCGCCTGGACGTCGGGGTCCCAGAACCCGGCGACCGGGCGGCAGATGACGGACTTTATGGCGAGGACGGGCACGTAGTATCCCGTCATGAAGATGATGATGGCGTAGGTGCCGATGACGGTCTTCCTGAAGGTCCTGAACACCCGGGTGATGATGAGGAGCAGGGCCAGTTTGGTGAAGTACGAGTTTGGGCCGTACACGAGCGTGTCGACGTATAACCCCAGAGAGGAGGTCAGTTTACGTCTGAGAGAAATGGGTCTCGGCGAAAGGTCACCTTCTTGAAGCCGATGAGATTGGCTTTGGAAATCTCCCAAACGTGGTAGCCTCCGCCGTAGTAATGCACTTGCACGATGTCAGTCGAGGTCACTACGTGAGTCGTGATGCCACTCACTCACAAGTGCTGTCGCGCTGTACGCTACAGACAACACCTGTCACAGTATGTGAGCCTAGTTCCCCGCGAGTCGCCTGCTCAACCCGAGTTCTTTCTTACCCAAGCCACAACCGCCACCCCTGGCCCAAGTCAGCGACGCTCACGACAGCAAAAGACCCAAGGGCAACCTACAGTCGTCTGGCTGGAAAGGAGGAACAACGCGAGCTTTGACATATGTGCGCAAGAACATGAAGATGCTGACCGACACGATGGACAGGATCTGCGATATGAGGTTGATGGTGTGCAAGACGTCCTGCGGGTTCTCAAAGTTGGGCACTACGCCTTGCGGCGGGGGGGCCGCCCCCTCTTGGCTAGACATTGCGCATCGGACTTTGGCCTGACAGATATTCGGCGGGATCGGACGGGCGTGGGAGGAGGCATACTAGCAAAACAAAAAACGAGAGTATTCAGTTGGAGGAGGCTGTCGGCCACCGATGTCGTGAGGGCGTCTTGGGTGAAGGGTGGGTGAGAGTCCGGCCGTGTGAGCGTCTCGCGCGGGGTGGTGAACGTCCAAAGGTTCTATCAAGGTAAAGGTCGGCGGCGGCGTGGCTACTGTATATAATCGCGGCATCTTCGAGCCAATACACCACCCAGCGGTCGGTTCGCCGGCCCAGTGTTGTGTAGAACGCGCGCGTCTCCCTGACAAGCCGAACCTTGGACGCATTTCCGTCTTCCGAAACGTGTTTGCCGGGATGTTGCTGGGTGGAATCAAGGTTGCGGGGCGGGGTGACGCCCGCAAGCGACGACTTCAGACCAATAATCACGAGGGAGGAATTTTCTTTCCGTCTTGGACGAAAAGCCTGTGAAGAAGAAACGAGCACGCGGGAGCGGAGCCCCCGGCGGGAGAGTGTTGATGCTGGCCGGGCAGACGAGCATGGTGGGAGCGGGGGAATCCAACCGACGGCTATTGTGAATGTTCTCGTTCGTGGCCGAAATCAAAAACCACGAGGTTTCACCAGCAGACGCAAGGTTACTTTGGACTTGGTCGAACGGTATCTGCTCATGGGTGGGTGGCCGGCGCTCGACGCGTAGAAAATCTAGCCCCCTTCAGATCAGCGCCGCGTACCGCAACTTCAGCAGGCCAATACTGGCGATGACTGACTCGGCGGGGTTGAGTAAGACGTCGTCGATGTTGTGAAATCCCATCTGTTCTATCGTGCCACGATGACCACGCGGTGTGTCCGATGTAACCGACTGCAGCAGCCAAAACCACCACATTGGTTCGACGCCGACCAATCGAGGACGGCCAGTATGAACAACGAGTCAAGTTGCACATGGCAAGTTGAGCCGTGATATGCGGGGTTGGGCCATCCAACCCTGTTATGCTCGGACGGTTCACATACTACGTTTTCGAGGTCGAACTCTCGACTTGGGCGCAGACGGTTGGCGACCAGGTGAGCGTCAGAGCTGTGTGCCCGACGCGGCCAAGGCCAGCGGTGCATTTGCTTTGGATCAAAGCGGAGGTGAGCGATAGTTTGAAGGCGTTTGCTTCTAGAAGCTTTCATCGAATATTCTTAATGTCTTCCACATCCCGACATGTAGGCATCCCTGATCTCCTGGCTGTCCGATGCACAGATGAATCGGTAAATCGTTTGTTGGTGACAAGTCCCGATGCCGACCCGGTAGGTTTACCGGTGCCCACAGAGGAATCAAACGACTGACGGATACTCTTCCGAGAGCGATGACTTTCCGCACGGCTGCCACAGACTTTAGTTTGGCTGGTATGATGGAGGATCTTGGGACGATGGTATGGCAAGCTTTCGATCGTGAACATACAGGGTAAACTCGAATCTTACCTTGACTGGATGTTGTCCAGTTAGACCTACGTAGACGTCGTGATTTTGGTTCGTCTTTGGCCAACCGAGTAGCAAAATGCGATAAGCGACGGATGCTTGCCATACATGTACAAGGATGACATATGGCTGTTTTACCGCAGAGACTAAGTAAGATCATCAAGACGCCGTACAGGACTAAACTCAAGAGCTCGCCATCTTTGATGGTTTCGAAACAAATTCCGTTTTACTTAGGATAACTATACAAGCACGAAATATCTCTTGCGATAGTATTAGGTCGGGCGAAATGCTTTATTCGCAGTACTCATCGGTATTAGCTTGTAGTTCCTTCTCTCCCACTGTCATGGGTTTCCCATTATGTTCAAATGATTCACTAGCTATGTCATTCCAGATTTCATGTCCTTCTATCTTTTCGCAGTATTCCCATCACAATCGACATCGGTCTACCCTCGGGTTCCGAGGCTATATGCCACCTTGCTTCCCGTGGAAACCTTTTACTATGGCGAGGAGACATGCCTGTGGAAGGTAAGCAAGTGGCGTCCGTAGGCCCGACGCCTCCACGAAGCCCTTTCGATCCAATCCCGATAGACTTCAATATACCGTCGAGCAGATGTGATGGGAATCTTTCATGGATGGCAGGCAATCATGGAATTTGCATTATTCAGTCACATAGCTGTAAGACGACGGCCCGAGTCAAGTTCGCCTACATTTATCTCGAAGGTCCGCTGCAAGCTCCGGATCGAGACAGCTGTAAGTCTGCCCGGCCAATGGCAGTGCTTCGTTCACTGTTTCCACGTTGGCAAAAATAATAATGAGCTTGAAACGGAGAAGAAGATGGCCGGATGAACATCAGCTCGAGATGGGCCGTGACTCGGGGGAAAGGGCCTATTCGACGTCGTTCGAGTAAGTCGCATGCCAGAAAACTGACACCCCTACCTTTTCGTAGAGAAAAAGTCGCTATCCATCGCTTGAAACGTCGCATGGGCTGCGGTTGAGCCGCAGTTTGATGTTCTACCGTTATCATCCAATCGGACTCCAGACTACAGCGGGAGAAGAGACGGAGGCCATTTATTGTAGAGGCACCTCCTTCTGACACTTGTCGTGGTCGTTAGACTTGAATAGTTCTCTGCAACCTTTCTAGCTGACTTGGGGCGTAAGACTGCCCAAAACGAGCGGTAATGTGGCAGATGTTACAACGCTGCAGCTGATGATCTTTCATCTAGACTCAATGTGGTCTGTTATTGCCAACTTTTCGAGGTCTTCAAAGTCTGCAACAGGTAGCAGATCGACTTTTGGTCTCGTGGAAAGATTCCGGGTCAGCCGGACGACTCAAGAGAATGATCAGTGATATGAAAAGGGAGATCTGCAAAGTTCGGTACCCAGACTGGCAGAGTTATCCTTTGTCGAGGTGGGAGGGCAGTTATTGTCTCAGGGCAGTCCGTCGTCGCTTGGTTTCAGCTGCCACAAGGGGCATGATGCCGACGACCTCCGGTGCAGGCATAATAAGCTAGCTGGGCTCCAAGAAGGCCACGAGAAAAACGCAAGGGAATTAACTCCGCCTGCGTCCGCAGGTTCGGACGTAAATGCCTGGCTAGGCCAGAATACTCTAGCTTTGGCAGAATACGCCCGGGCTCATCTGAATCCCACACGCTGGTTCTCAGCCCAAGACACATCTCATCCGTCGCCCCGGGTTTGCGTAATCCGTGATAGCTAGGTCGAACGCCGAAGGGTGGGTGCGATATGCTTCACGAAGCTCAGTTCCAGGCCCTCACTAACCAACTGTGGTTGCTGCTTCGTGCAGGTAGTCCGCAGAATCCCTGATGAGATAGTTTTGGACGAAGAACAGACGCCCCTCAACAGTCCATAAAGCTTATACGGAGTGGTCGACAGTGTGTTTCGCCGAAGAAGTCAAGCGAAGGGGGCAGCCTCTGCCTGGAACGAAGAGAGGCCGTTCGCCCGAGCCTAGCCGCCTAGGTCGTCAAGTTCGCCGTTGTCAGCGCTCAAGCTGGCGCTAGCAGTAATCCAAGCTGATGACAGGCAGAGCAATCGAGGAGTTGAGCAGAATCGGCGCCGGCCACGACGTTGATCCTGAGCTACAAAACAGACAGGGGCCCTGCATTGACAGGGTCTACCATCTTTTAGCTATAGCCAAGCCGTGGATTCCAATGATCTGCGTCCCACAAGCAGCGTCACACTGTCTCGGTGAGTGGCTGCGATACCCCACCCTCACCTGGACTTCCCTTCTCTACCCCGCATCCTCACCTTGGACCGTTTTCAAAAATTTCCAACGTCGGCCGTTGGCTCACTCACTCACTCGCTCACCAAAACTCACCACTCACTACTCACCACCACTCACTAGTCAAGACTTACACTGCACTCACTCACTAGTTCGTTCCTCAAGTCGCTCACTTCCTCACATCTAAAAACCCAACACCCGAGCTAGGTCTAAGGAGGTTGCCTCGATTAAACGGCGTCTTCCTCCAAGACCTCCATTAGAGACCCAATTCCAGTCTTTCTCTCCGCCCACATTCCAACCTCTTCGTCTAGCGCAAAGAATCCGCACGATGGATGAGCTAGTCTCTTGGGCAAGGTCCAACGGAGCTGCCCTCCACCCCTCCGTTGAAATCTACGCCGATTCGAGAACCGGCAACTCCTTCCGCGTCTCCGCCACCGCCGGCGCCGCCATCTCGTCCGGAGACACCGTCGTCACATGCCCCCTATCCCTGACTCTGTCGTACCTCAACGCAACCTCGACGCCGAACCCGGGCTTCCATCACGACACCAACACAACGCCCTTTCCCTCCTCGTTCCTCTCCGCCGTGCCGCCGCACGTCATCAGCCGCTTCTTCCTCATCAACCAATACCTCCTCGGCGAGGCCTCCTTCTGGTACCCCTACATCCGCACCCTGCCACAGCCCCAACACCTCCAGTCCTGGATCCTGCCCCCCCTGTGGCCGTCCGACGACATCGAGCTGCTCGAGGACACCAACGTCCACGTCGCCATCTCCGAGATCAAGGCCCGTCTCAAGAGCGAGTACAAGCACGCCGTCGCCGCGCTGGGCGACTTCTCCGCCCGCGGCGAGTACACGCGCCTGCTCTACAACTGGGCCTACTGCATCTTCACCAGCCGCAGTTTCCGGCCGTCGCTCGTCGTCCCGCCCGCGCGCCAGCGCACCCTTTGCCTGCCGGAGGGCTGCGCCGTCGACGACTTTTCGCTGCTGCTGCCGCTCTTTGACGTGGGCAACCACTCGCCGCTGGCGAGCATCAGCTGGACCCATGTCGCCGACGCCCCCGACACCTGCGCCCTGACGACGCTGGATGCGTACGGCGCCGGGGAGCAGGTGTACAACAACTACGGCACGACCAAGACGAACGCCGAGCTGATGCTAGCGTATGGCTTCACGATTCCCGCGTCGGGGGGTCTGCACAACGACTACGTCCACGTGCAGAAACGCGGTGCTGGGCCGCGGGGGCGGGATGATGGCGCGGGGGCGGCGAAGCCACGGGATTACCTCATTTCCCTTCGACCCGTCACAGATCCGAGTTCCATCGCCGTCCGGTCCGCGCGGATGCTGGCCGACGTCGACGCCGGGGAGGTCCTCCCGGCGTTCAGACACGTGCAAGATACGATGGTGTGGGACCTCGTCTTGGCGCAGACGACGCCGGAGCAGAGGGAGGAGATGATCCCCGTTGCTGCTGGTGGCGGCGGCGGCGGTGGTGATGGTGATGCGGACCTCGAGCGTTTGGGGGCCGTGTTGACGGGGCGCGTTCCCGAGGCGACGACGCCGTTGTTGGAGCAGACCGTCGCCATCATCCAGAACAAGGTCCTGCAGGAGTTGGAGAGGCTGGACCAGTCCGAGTTCGAGTTGGAAGAGGCGGAAGCGACGAGGGCGCAGCTCATGGCGTACGGGTACCGCAGGCAGTGCAGGAAGGTGTTGATGAATGTGCTGGAGTCGATGGATTTGTTGCTCGAGGCGCCGTAGGTACTGCTGGGTCAGGAGAGAAGAACTGCGGTGCGAGTTGTGATCTGTGTTCGACGTCGTTGGTATTCTAATCCCCATATCCGTCTCATCAGGCAGGTTCTCCTTTTGGACAAGCGGCGCTGGTGTCTCCTATTCCTCCCACGATGGAAGTAAAAGTCATGGGCCGGTTTTGCGTTTTGACAGTCTAAACCAGAGTCGTGGCAGCACAATACTGGGAATTGTAGCTTCGCCATACAATCACACTGGTTATCATGAGCACGGGTAAAAGTGCACTGCATTCCCATGGTCATATTAAACTTGTGGCTACACTAGCAACAATCACATCCCAACGTAGCCCATAGCCTATGGACAACCCGTGGGGTGCCCTCTCAGATGGCTTCGGCGCAGCAATCACATCAAACAAACTAGTTCCGGCTGGAATTCTCTATCTCAAGCAAACCAGGCTCTACAGACTCTCTTGATTGATTGTCCGAATAGCCTCAATTTGCTCGCTTTTTTGGCATCACCTGCCTGCTTGATTTGACCGCGTTGCTGCGCTGAATTGCTCGCCGATGATACGTAGCCTGGAGTATCCCCGCCAGATGACTTGCTTTCCATCTCTAGGACACGCCATTGACGTTTCCAGTCTCTTATTGACTCTACGCGAGCTTGGAAGTCACAACGCCCCACTAAAACATTCATGTCGAAGAAGTGGCTGTTCCTGGAACAGCGCCATTCATCCTCTGCCGCTTCCAGTGTAGGGCGAAACTCGCATCTGCCAAAGGCTTCCATCATGATGTTTGTTCGGTCCTCTTGCGTGGAAGCGCGGGCCATTCGAATCATGAAGCCGAGTCCACCGCAGCTCAAAGACGAAATTGCATATAGGTCCATCTGCTCAGCCCTGTCGTCCAAACAGAGACGGCCGAGTTCTCCCTTGCTGGCAGTGTCAAAAAGCCCCCAGACACGACATGCGTTGCCGTCGAGGGCTAGTTGTGCCCTCAAGAAGACCCTGAAGTATTGCCGAGCGGTGTTATCGTGGTCGTATCCTCTGCCAGACGACTGTGGCCAGCACCAAACATGGTTGTGCACGACGTCTGTGCGTTGACTCTGTCCCAAAAGGTATTCTTTCCTCAGGTGACATTTTTGCTCGTAATCAAAGAATGCCTGGACGAGCTGCTCCTCGCTGCTCTCTTCGCAAAAGGAGAGAAACGACGCCTTGAATATCTGGCATTTGGAGCTCGTCAACAAGTCGGCGGACTCGGCGGTGAGACGGAGGAACTGCCAGGCATTCGACACCATCCTCATTTGGTCCCACCATGTCTTCTCCGGCGGTTCGCTCGCGAGGCTGGGGAGGGGCTGCTGGCGAGGCGGAGGGGGCAGTTGACGAAGCGCGAGTGCGGCGGTCCTTTGGAAGACGATTGCGCAGCAGTTCCTCGCGACGACTGAGAAACGCCCGGTATATGATGGGCGATGAGGTTACGAATGACGCCAAGCCATCGACGTCGTGCTGATTTACTATATCCTCAATGATCATGTGGATCAGCTCGACTGGGACGTCGTCGACGGCGTAAGGTGTTGCGGGCATCGTGGCGGACTGGACGATATCGCCGGAGGTATCCAGCGATTTCCCTACGACGGGACCAGAGCCGTTGCCGGATTATCAAGAGCGGCGCTTGGATGAGGGCCAAGATGGAGAGTGCAATGTTTTGCCGGAGACTAAATTTCCACAGCGGGTGCAGGCTCTCTTTTTGAGACGTCCTTGGCCATATTCGAGGAGGCGCCAGAAGAATTGATACATTTCTCCAGCAAGTATGTGGCTCCACGTAGAAGTTATCACGGTGCAGATCACACTGAAACTTATTCTGAGCTAGCATCCACATTATTTTCCTAATTCATCATGCAGAGACGTTTCTTGCCTCGATGGCTGGAAAGAGAAGGAAAAACAGAGTCGACGGCGACGGACTGCAGATTTCGGTTCGTCCAGATGTGGCTGGGGAACGAGAGTGAAATTCTTCTCCTCCATCATACGAAGACCAGAAATGGCAGACAAATACTGGAGTTGATTCGAGCTTCGGTTGACCCAGGCCCGGGCCCTTGTATAAATGAAAGGGAATCATATGTGCGGCTCCTGAACAGCAAAGTCAAAAACGTTTCGTGAATCTTTTGCCTCATACGGATACTTCTGCCTACTACTAAAAGCGCCGAAGGTATTTAAGATAAGGTAGTTCAAGCCGATGGGTAGTGTACCTAAAAGTCCGTCATTGACTTCGATGGCTGGCTTCGAGGGTAGTGTTAGGTGTCTACCTCCAATTCTTACCTTGGGTAGTAATGGAGCTTGAGGTGGCGCTCACACTGCAGCGAACGTGGCGGTATTCCAGGTTCATATGTACAGGATGGGTACTAAAGCCATAGGGGCAAGTCCTATGTGCAGGCAGCTTTCCTTCCAACCACCAGTGTGGGACTTTTTGTATTGGACGTTCATGATACACGCCTTGAGTGAGGTACCTTATCTGCGCAAGCCAAGTTGCCAGTATTGGAACCTAGGCAAGAGTTGATGCATGTCATTGTCCACCACATAGTGTGTATGTCCTGGGCATATTCTGTTGAGCTCGTGTGCCGTAAGCCATCGTCTCACAGCATGCTTGGGTGCATCAGGTGTGCCTTGCCTCAACACCAAAGGCGTACGTGCATCGAGCAGAGGTAGAAGAATAGACAGTCGAGGGTTTTAAAATCCCTTGTGAACTTGAGGATCCATCTCACAAGCACAGCCGGGGATGCAGAACGTTGCAGCCGTGCCTGAGTGAGTGTGGCATGGAGTTTTCGTGATGCCTAGGTAGGTAGCGTAGCAGTGCGGAAGCGTGCTTCAACTGACGGTACTGTACCGAGCCTAGAACTAAGCCACATGCTCCACCTCGGTGTGCGGATTGGAGCTGGCGGAGGTGAATGTGATGATGCATCTGGCTATGTACCTGTCGGATCGAGAGGTTCGCAGAGAGAAGACAGCGCGTGGAAACCTGGATGACAGGCATCCGATTGTCAGTGACTTGGCATGGCTGAAGGGTAGGTGGATTGTCTCCCCATAGACGCGCCCACAAAGCTTGGGACGGCAATGGCGGGTCACCGTGCAGAGCCTAATCGACGCGCTCGATGACCGTGGCCGACGTCGTCAATGTTTGCTGGGTGAACTAATGGGAGGATAGAGCAGTACAGTGTCAAGCACAATGCAGTCAAGGTCCATGATGGTGTACGACGCGGGGTCAATACTTGTACACCGCAATCCGTGACTGCGGGGTAGGTCGGTAACACCAGGCGCGGGATGGGAAATAAACCCGGTGTTGTGTTACCAGTCAGCCTGTATTGGTGGCATACAGCAACAACATGGTCAAATGCAGCTTGACCGTCGTGACCGTTGAATGATGGTTGACCATTACCTACGCTGAGTGTGGCGTGGCGTCGCTTTGTGGCGTACAACTGAGACAGGCCCCGGAGCACACCGACCGTTTGCCGCATGACATGGCGTGGTCCAGTGGCCCCGCCCCGTTGGACTGGACTTCCAGAGACTGGCTGTGGGCTACGTTCCTTACCTTAGTTGCATCCGGTACCTTCCATCATTTGATCAATATAGGTAGGCACGTTAGCTGAGGCAGAGTCAGGTGATGCGGTAACAATACGAGAGTGAAGGAGCTGTTTCCAGAGAAACCTGCCTTTTGCAGCTGGGCAAAACAGCAGGTTACTTATGCCAGCAGGTGCCTTCGCGAAAGAGTCAGGAGATGCCTCGGTTGTTCGCCAGAGAAGCTCTAATGAATATCAACTTCATTTGAATGTTTGGTTACCTACCTTAGATACCTACCAGTGTCTACCTAATTACACTCAAAAAGAAGCCCGTAGCGAGAGCTGCCCTGGAGGCGACTCGAGCTACTGGGGTGATTGTACCATCTTACGAGACAGAGACCCGACAGCTCCTTCCTTCGGCGACGCCTCCTGCTCGTGGAGGCAGATACGGCAGGATCATCCCACCGTGGCTTCCTGAACCTGGTCGACCACCACTTCCTCCCGTCTTGGCCGAAAACACCATGTCGAGGTACATTCGACGTCTGGCGACCTCCTCGCCGTGTCTGATGCGTCCTAGCCTATTCCATTCTTAATTACCGCCCTTGACCATCGGGTCCAAAAGTTGTATGACCTCACACCGGCTTTCCACAGCTGTCGCTGTCCGATGGTCTTCGCCTCGCCTCCTGCTTCCCACTCCAGTACTCGCTCCAACTGGGCCTTGAACGAGGGCATGTCGCCTATAACAAAGCCCTTCGATGCCTTCTCGACTTGGCGTCTGCTCTCCTATCTCTCCATCAACTTGAGCTGAAGTCTTGGACAGAGATTCAGTTACTTTTGGTTACCACGGTCCACCTCCCATCAGCCAGCAGCCATCGAAGATACGCCGTACCCATACGATACACTCGAGTCGACCACCACCATGGCTCCAAACCCCAAAGACCCGGGTCGGCAGTTCTCAGTGAGCACTTCGTCTCACCGCAAGAGGCAGATGAGCACCATGCACGAGCAGGGCAATGCTTTCGGCCCAGCCCTTACAGTCTGTCCAGCCTGACCCAGAGAGTCCCGTCACACTAGCAGTATCTAACCGCGTGTCCAGACTCTCTACTGTGGAATTTCTGCCGTCTTCGCCGACTCCCACACTGCTGTTGTTGCCCTTGCTATCCACGATACCGTCTACCTCATTGACTTCACCGTCAAGCACATCAATCTCGACGATTCGACCCATACTGGTAACGATGCCATTTCCGACTACGTCATATCAACCCTCGAGGGCTACGAGCACGAGAACTTCTCCAAGTTCATCGGCGCCGGTCTGCCGACGACTCTCAAGTACATGAGCCCAAATCTGTGCTCCCGTCTGTGGCTAGAGCTCGACATCGTCCCCGTCGTGCTTCGTCCCGACGACGAGCACAAAGGACAGAGCTTCTGGGACATCAAGCGAGTTGATGAGCAGGCCGACTCCATGGCCCGCAAATGCATCATGTAATAACCTCCTCGTTTCCCTCCATGTATGCCGGCACGTCGCTGATACTTGTCCAGGAACTTTGGACCCTCCTTAGTTCCCCTGCTCCAAGTCGGATTCCGCGGTGTTGTACAGACCGATGCAGGCTTCCGCGTCCAATTGAACACGATCCAGAACCACAAGGACACCTGCGGTGGTGCGACGTGGGATGCGACGATGCACTTCGCCAAGAAGCTGCGCGACAAGAAGATCAAGATCGCCTTCTTCAGCAGTACTCCCCAAGGCGGTGGCGTGGCCCTCATGCGACATGCCCTCGTCCGTTTTGCCCGTCTCATTGGCGTCGACCTGACTTGGTATGGTACGTTTTGTGCCTCGAGACAAGGCCTCGGTGCGCTGTCAAAAATCGTATGAAACTGACATCATCGCTAGTGCCCAAGCCGAGGCCCGGTGTCTTTCGGGTCACCAAGAACATCCATAACATCCTTCAGGGCGTCAGCCACCCCGATCAGCGCATCTCGCCCGAGGAGAAGCAGTCCATCATCGATTGGATCACGGACAATGCCAACCGCTACTGGCTCTCCGAGGGAGGCCCTCTGCGTCCCCCCGAAGAGGGCGGCGCCGATGTTGTCATGGTGAGCTCTTCTCCAATCTCCCCCACGTCTTTGTGTTGCATCCATCTCCAATCTCAAAGCCCCTGTCCTTGCCCCTCCCCCGCTCCCACCCACGGCTACCCCTCCATGAATCAGACGGCAAAGCCGCCAGAGGCATCATCTCCACAGAAGCTCTCCTCGGGTTTGCCCCGCCACGCTTGATAGCCCAACGCTCTGCTTCCGAAGCTTGGCTTGAACCTAAGCCGTTTGCTAATAACTCGCATACAGATTGACGACCCGCAGATGCCTGGATTGATTCCCTTGATCAAGAAGATCACCCCGGACCGCCCCGTTCTTTACCGTTCCCACATCCAGATTCGAAGTGACCTTACCGCAAAGGCCGGCTCTCCCCAAGAAGACATCTGGAACTTCCTCTGGAGCAACATTCAATATGCCGACATGTTCATCAGCCATCCCATTCCCATCTTCGTCCCACACACGGTTCCCCGGGAGAAGGTGGTGTACTTCCCGGCCACCACTGATTGGCTTGATGGTCTGAACAAGCCGCTCAACCGATGGGACACGGGGTACTACGGTCACATCTACAATAACGCTTGCCGCAACCAGCGGATGCGGGAGCTGGAATGGCCTGCCCGCAAGTACATTGTCCAGGTGGCACGCTTTGATCCCTCAAAGGGAATACCTTCCGTGATTGACTCGTACGCCGAATTTCGCCGTCAGCTCGAGCAGACTGGCACTACCGACATCCCGCAGCTGGTTGTGTGTGGCAATGGCTCAGTCGACGATCCCGACGCCAGCATGATTTACGACCAGACCATGTCGCAGCTCGAGAAGCACTACCCTCACCTCATTCAGGATTGTAGCATCATGCGCCTCGAGCCCAACGATCAGCTTCTCAATACCATCATCGCAAACGCCCATGTCGTGCTTCAACTCTCGACGCGGGAGGGCTTTGAAGTGAAGGTTTCTGAAGCTCTGCATGCTGGGCGTCCCGTCATCGCAACTCGCGCCGGCGGTATCCCGTTGCAGGTCAAGGACCAGGCCAACGGATTCTTGGTCGAGCCGGGCGACTACAAAGCGGTCGCTGGTCACCTCATGGACCTCTTCACCAACGAGGAACTGCACAAGAAGATGAGCTACGAAGCAGAGACTGGCGTCAGCGACGAGGTCGGCACCGTCGGCAACGCACTGGGCTGGTTCTACCTGGCAGCCAAATGGGCCGAAGTCGGCGTCAAAAAGGGACTGCGCGGAGACGAGAAATGGGTAAACGACATGGCGAGAGAGGATGCTGGAAAGCCATACCTCCAAAGCGAGAACCGCTTGCCGCGTCACTTTACCCAGAGGAAGGATGTCCCCGTCGTTTCTGGCAAGAGTAACGGTGAAAACGGCGAAAACGGTAGCTGAGTCAGGACGCTACTTGAGTCAGTTAGGCGTATGTAGCAGGCGATTGATGATTGGCGACTTGATGCTAGTTGGTTACAGATAGAAACACGTCCTTGAATTGCTTTTCGCTGCAAGTCTATCCGTTGAACGCTATGCAGAGAGATGGATTGACCGTTGAGGGATATCTTGGGCAGCGTCTAGAGCTTCGCTTCACTGCGTTCTCCTGATGGACGCCGCTCACATTTTCAATTTGCCCAGCGAGTAGAATGTCCGTGTCGTCCGACGTTTCATGCCGGCGAACAGATGGTTGGAAGGGTTTGAGCTGCTCGGCGTCGAAACACCACAAAGCGAGACTGGGATAATCCCAGATGCCGCCAGGTGACAGCCAGACGTGGCGCCGGTCTCCGAGGCGGCGGTGCGAAGCCCCTAAACCCGGTCGGTCTTCCGATTGCAACATCTTCAGTCTCACCGCGAATCAGTCACTCGTGGCCAGACGCGCGTCCAATGGTCCCGTCCAAGTGGCTTTCTGCCTGAGAGCCTCTAAGAGGGTTGCCACACTTACGGTCAAGTCTGCCTAGTGACTCGTGAGCCGTGCTGTCAGATTGATAAGCCCGAGGATTCGTTATCAATCAGGCATCGTCCGTTTCGTTTACCTCTCTTTGCTAGTCATGTTCATGTTCTGAACAACGTTGCCTCTGTCATCCTCGTCTTAGCGAGCACTGTTACGCAAACACCTCTCGACTGTGGGTGGAAGCAACAGCCACGGGCAACAGGCAGAAAGCAGGGCAGAAATGCACCTCAATCATCACGTCCTCTCGGCCGCCGCGCTGGCGCTGCTGACTTTACCCTGGCTAGTCTCGGCCGAGCAGCAGCAGCAGCAGCAGCAGCACACAACGT
The DNA here is from genome assembly GCA_004366825.1 of Colletotrichum spinosum. Taxonomy (NCBI): domain Eukaryota; kingdom Fungi; phylum Ascomycota; class Sordariomycetes; order Glomerellales; family Glomerellaceae; genus Colletotrichum; species Colletotrichum spinosum. The sequence goes on along the minus strand of QAPG01000005.1, from coordinate 245,006 downwards.
CGTTTGGGCCCAGCAAAAGCCACGCGCGCGAGAACGCGCCCTTCATCTTCAACGCGGTGCATTCGGCCATGCGGCAGTGGGGATCCTCGGTGCACCACAACGGGCTGGGCGTGATGCCGGCCACGGTGCCGCGGGGCACGCTTCTGTTCCACGGCACGAGGGCGAACGTGACGCCGTCGGGACCGGAGTGGCTCGCGTTCGAGATGGAGCATTCGGAGAATTTCGCGAGGAGCTGGAAGGGCGGTCGGGGGTCGCCTGCGCCACGACCACCTCCGCCGCCGCCGCCGGGGGGGAGACCGAGGGAGCCCCCCAGAGGTGGACGACCGCCGCCTGCGGTTATGCGACAGGACGAGGAGCAGAGACGGCTGGGCCATGGCGGTGATGGTGATGGTGATGGTGATGATTGGGAGGAGGAGGAGAGGCCCGCCGTGAGGGGGTATTTCCACACGTACCGCGCGACGAGAGACTTGAAGCTGCTGTACATTGACGGCATGGCGGCGGGGAAGACGGGCATGGGGACGCTGGACACGCAGGACTTTTTCCTCCGCGGGCTGGAGTCGGCGCCGGGGTTCGGGGAGTTTGAGCGCGCGAGGGACGTGTGCGAGGTCGTCGGGCGGTGGGGTCTGGACGGCGTCGTCAGGATGGAGATTGGGTTCGAGTCCATCTACTGCGACTTCTTTGACGGGCTGGAGCTGGTCAGCGTGCTGAGGAGGCCGTGGTCGGATACCTTTGAGGGCCGCGGGGGCGTCGACATGTTTGAGTGGACGCGGGCCGTCAGCCAGAGGTACGACGGCATCGGCGGCGGGCGGGTGAGGCTGGACTTTTCGGGCATGGTGAGCGGGTTCTGGTATCCCCTCAACGTGAGCAACCCGAACGGCCGCAGGGATATGCCGAGGCTGGGGAAGCTGGACAAGGCGGAGCGGGAGGTGATGTTGGGGCGGGTGGAGGAGAATGTGAAGAGGAGCCGCCGGGGGGAGGTGGGCAGGGTGGACTGGCAGGGCGTGGTGGACTTGGTCGTCACGAGACACGCGGACAGGATCGAGATGATGGCGGCGGCGGGGGAGGTCGAGGCGTTTGTGAGCCAGGTCATGGCCGTCACGAACACGTTTGTGGACTATCCCAGGGACGAGTTCGACGCGGCAGGGCTCGTGGAGGACGCGAGGGAGAGGTGCGCGAGGCATCATCTCGCGCCGGCGACGGTCCGGAGGGGCCAGTGGACGGAGGAGGACGGGCTGATTTACGCCGCCGTCGAGAGCGTCGTGGAACGGGTCTGCGGGCGGCTGTATGATGTCAGGGGTTTGCTCGTCGACGCGGCGCCGGCGCTCTCGCGGGTGTTTGGCGAGGGTGGGATCAGGAGCGCCGTGGAAGACGGCCGCGACGACGCGAAGCTGGCCGAGGCTGTTCAGAGGGGGCGCGAGGCGATCGAGGCTCTGCGGGAGGAGCTTGGCTGGAGCGCGTGGAAGAAGTGCAGGCCCGGGTGCGACGTGGGCGAGGTCTGCTTCGTGGCCATGTGGCCGTTTGGGCTGAAGGAAGACCACTACAACCCGAGCTGCCAGAACCGGACGTCGTTGATGGGGAGGGGTGGCAGAGGCGGCGGCGGCGGCGACGAGGAGGAGGGGTACTGGGAGTGGGAGCCCCGGCCGTGAGGCTATCTGCGGTCCTGTCCTGGTTGTTGGGACGGGCTATGGGGGTGATGTTTGTTTGCTATATATATAGGAGTCTTTGGGTGGACGGAGAGAGTCTTTGTATGTTTGCTTGAAGCTTGGTTTGTTTTCATCCATCTGCTAGAGAAGATGGATCCATTATGCGCCACGTCCCAGGAGTTCGAGTTGCTGCCGCCCGCTTGCCTGGTTGACGGTATGCTTGCCCAAACATCTGCCGTCTTGTAAGTTTGGGTGCTGCTGTGTTCGCAGCATCGTCAGTAGTCAGTAACATGGTATTTACTGTTTGTCAAACTGCGCCTTGATAGTCGAGAGGTGTGTTGATACAAGCTGGCTTGGGCATCGAGCCCAGTGACGAGGCGGTGATGTTCTCGAGCTTTGAGGCAGACACGAGTTTGGCAATGCTGCTTTGATTACGCGGAAGATGAATGAAGCTAGTGAAAGTCACAACACGGGGATTGATGGTTTTTCTGTGATCTTGCGGTCCAGATTACGCGGCAGACATGAAGCCCGTCAGCGAGAGCGAGAGCGATGTCGAGCCTGTGCAATGTCGCAATAGCATTATTGCCTGCAATGGCCTGCTCTTTGATGGGAATATGGAAATGATAGCATTGTCTTGGTTCCCAGATGTGGCAAACCATGAGACGAAAACCAGCCGCGAGGCTTCTCTTTACATTGTCTGGTTTTCCACAGAGGCTGTCTTGGAGCTGAAGATTCGGTAAACAATGCGTGAGCACTCTTCATTTCCTTTCCAGACGGCGACGCCGAAACATTTCATCACACTTCATTACTGTGGGCGACGTTGCGTATGCGGCCGCGGAGATGTGTTGGTGATGGAGGGTGCACGAGGTCTTATTCCAGCGTAACACGACGCTCTGAGAAAATTCGCATCACGAACTCCTTAGGTACCTGGGACCGAGGTACCTGGGTAGGCACATGGGCGGCTAGAGGTTTCTTCGCAGAGATGGGTGGCCTGACGTGAGCTGACGATGCCAGCCCAGTCGCCTCGATCGAAGCGGTTGGTAATCCAAGCAAGCCATTTCGGCTGCCTTCCAAATACCAAGCACACGGCGCCCTTCGGAACGGACAGACTTGACAATGTCAAAGTGGGATCATGCCAAGATTGGGGTACAGGGCGTCCGCGTCGTCGTGGCCCAAGTTCGCAGTTTGAGCGCAGTTTGGTGCCACGATCCCACGAGACACGGAACCATCGTGTCACTTGTCGGTGCAATAGACTCGCGGTTGTACAAGCCGAAGGAACACCAAGCGTAAGAGCAGCGCAGCGCAGGCTGAGTCGACCCGCGTGTGTGCTCCGTTCCACCTCCGCGGAGTTGTGTTCGTGGAGCCGAGCCCCCAAACCTGGGTCGTTTTGCGCTGTTTAATAAACATGTGTTGGTGATCGATTCCGGGAATTTCCTATGGTTATTAGGTAACGTTTCCAGACTCTTGTTAGTGGAAATGCGACGAACAGGATGTGGTGTTTTACCAGATGAGTCGAGACGCTGTGTATCCTCTCCGCATCACCGAGAAAATTCCAGGTACAGGCTATTCAGGGTCTTCACAATTAGTGGAGGCCTCGAAGACATGGGAGTTCCAGGCTAAAGATGGTTGTCAAAGGCTCGGAAGCAAATAGAGCAATCAGATCAGCTTCTGTCATGTGCGCCTTTTCTCTCCCTCTCTCTTTTTCTTTTCTAACACTTCGGAGCACGAGGCCATCCCGTCGGCATCGTGGGTCGTCACTCCGCTGAATTTTTTTAATATTCATCGCTGGTGATGCTGTCAGATGACGGTTATTTGTCACTATCCGGCGGGACAGAAGCTGTGCAACTGTGCTGGGACGAAGCATCTCCGGGCATCTCATTCCAGCTCTGTAGACCGTGACGAGCGAAAGGGACCTGTCATGCGGTGCAAGTGTGGCCATGGCAGTTCCATTCTTCACAAAATGGTTCAGACCATGTCTTCGTTTTCATTCGATCGATGATGCGAAGGACGGAAATAGAGCACCGTTTACTTGTCGCAGTTTAGGTCAATATTGCAACTCCTTGACAACCCGACTTGTCTCTACCGACTCTGTCCGTTAGGCCGAGTGATACAACGCAAGCCATGTTCAAGCCCAGACGGGAGTGGCTGCGACAATTGAGTCTCTAAGCGACTCGGCTGCCCACAAGACGGCGAGTATATCGTGTCTCAGCGTTCCCTTCCATTGCTTGGAAAGGAGCTTGATCATCCTTCGAGCACCAGACTGGCCCGAAAGAGTCACCGAGGGAACGCCATATCAGTATCGGTAGCACAGAACGTAATGTCTGGATCCCATGTGGCATGACACACACCGACGCCCTTTTCATCGCCCACGAGCTTGTACTCCAAAGGGCTGAGCATCTGAGCCACTGCGGCCACGAACGGGCGCTAACTATTACACACTGACAGCTCCAAAGCAGTGTACTGTTGGTCGTCATCTCGCTTCGATCCCGCGGCTATATGCGCCTCACGCAGCCAGCCGTATGCAACTCTCAGACTACCGAGTTTCACTCCTAGATGATGCTTCTGCCCTACTCTTCTGCTGCATGTCCAGCCAAGTCTCCAGCTGCAGGCCTGACATGTGAGTCGTGAATGCAGATCCAGTGGGGGGCCATGGACAAGAACCCACCAGGTCAGGTTGTCTTGGGCCACCAAGTCCCGAGAGATGTGAGCAAACAAACCCATGAAAATGCCTTGGAAATATATGCATACGATACAAAGTCCCTGGCACGCCGACGGGATGTCCCACAGACTCCAGACGGCCGTTCCGCTGGAGGTTCCGCTTCGAACCCGACCAGCTCGGCTGCCACGAGAACAGAAGAGAACACAAAAAACAAAGACAGGGATGTGCCCGGCCGTCCGCACCGCACGTCACCACCCGGCCGCGGAGATGCAGAATCTCGACTCCAGCGGCCCGATGTTGAAGTCAGGCCACGGCGAGGATGTTACGGAAGACCCGATTTATTCCCTCTCGACGCTGGGCTGCGCGTTTACTGTCCGCGGTTTAGTCTCCGAAGCGGACCACGCGGGAGCATGTGGCCATTGAGGGACTTGATATTTGTCAATGGGGAGGCGGCGTGACGCGAGCCTAGAATATATATCGACCTGGCATCGCCCGGGTTTCGCATCCGAGGAAGTGTCACTATTCAGACGAAGGTCACATACAAGTAGACGCCACTCACACTCGCAACACACACGCACGTACGAAGCCTCCAAACATCAGACCGACACACCTTGGCCGGTCAAGCTTTTCCCTGGCATTAGCATCATCGTCATCATCATCATCATCACTACCTCACAAATCTGCCACAAGCAGCTATCCCCTCAGTCCCTATCCTGAGTCACTCCACGACACCACCTTTGCAACAGCCGTACATTCGATCCCCATCACAGCCGCCAGCATGGGCCTCACCCAGGACCAGATCAACATCGTCAAGTCGACGGCGCCGGTGCTCAAGGTGCACGGCGAGACCATCACGACGCTCTTCTACAAGGACATGATGGACACGCACCCGGAGCTCAAGAACGTCTTCAGCCTGCGCAACCAGGCGTCGGGCGAGCAGCCGCGCGCCCTCGCCAACTCGGTCCTCGCCTACGCCACCTACATTGACGACCTGCCGCGGCTCCGGGCCGCCGTCGAGCGCATCGCCCACAAGCACGCGTCGCTGTACGTCCGGCCCGAGCAGTACGACGTCGTCGGCACGCACCTCCTCAAGGCCATCGCCACCGTGCTCGGCGACGCGCTGACGCCGGAAATCGCAGACGCGTGGGCGGCCGCGTACGCCCAGCTCGCGCACGTGTTCATCGGCCGCGAGGCCGACATGTACGCCGCCGCGGGCCCGACGTGGACGTCGTGGCGCCGGTTCAGGATCGCGAGGCGCGTCGCCGAGTCGGACGCCGTCACGAGCTTCTACCTCGCGCCGGCCGACGGCGACGTGCCGCTGCCGAGGTTCAGGCCGGGCCAGTACGTGTCCGTCCGCGTGCCCGTGCCGGCGCTCGGGGGCATCACGCAGCCGCGGCAGTACTCCCTCAGCGAGGCCTACGACAAGGGCGAGCACTACCGCATCAGCGTCAAGCGCGAGGCGGCCGCTGCCGACGGGGAGAGCGGCGGCGGCGGCGGCAAGGTGGGCGAGGGGCCGTCGGTTCCGGGGCTGGTTTCGAACCTGCTGCACGACGAGTACCGCGTCGGCGACGAGGTCGAGGTGTCGCACCCGCAGGGCGACTTCTTCCTGGACCCCTCGCGGCGCGACAACGGGGACGCGCCGCTGGTTCTCGTCTCGGCCGGCGTCGGCGCGACGCCGCTCGTGGCCATCATGGACGCGGTGCTCGGCCCGGAGAGCGAGACGCCCGACAGGCCGGTCAAGTGGATCCACGCGGCGCGGGACAGCGGCAGCCTCGTGTTCGCCAAGCACGTGCGGGACCTCACGCGCGGGACCTCACGCGCGAGAGGCACAACGTCAGCGCGCACGTCTTCCTCAGCCGCGTCAGGGAGGGAGACGTGCAGGGCAGCGAGTACGACTTTGGCGAGCACCTGGACCTCGGCAAGCTGCCGGCCGGGGAGCTCGGGCTGGGGGACGAGAGGAGCGAGTACTACCTCTGCGGGCCGCGGGACTGGATGCTCAAGGTCAGGTCGGCGCTCGAGGGGCTCGGTGTTGCGAGGGAGAGGGTCAAGCTGGAGCTCTTTGCGACCGGTGACGTCGAGGAGTGATGGGGCGATGGGCCACCGTGATTTGAGAAGCAATCGTCTCGCTGCTGCTGCTGCTCCTCTTCGGTTCAGGTCGAGTCAGAACTGGCAAAGCAAAGTTTTTCACGGTTGGGATCTTGCGTAGGGATGGACTGGATGGGATGGAGCAGACACGGAGATGGAGATGATGAGGCTTGAGGAGCATTTCTGGAGTATTTTGTTTTTTCCTCTCTTTTTTTTCTCGGGTTTTGCACGCCTTAGTATACGGTGATTCGTTCAGACTGCATGTAGAATAGACAGATACCTCTCTCACACACCCTCCATCTCTTCTCTTACACAGACGTACATACAGACATCCTTTTTTAGGAATTCTGCAAGAAAAGGGTCGAATGTGCGAATGCCGTAAAAGTTACGAAAGTAAAGGGTCAAGCGCCAGTTACTTTTCCCGTCTCGTCGTCTACCTGGTTTTTGTTTTTTTTCGTGACTCGGATCTCCCTCGCCTGACCCAAGTTGTGGGAAAGCTCGCGATTTGCTTTTTCCTCCTCGTCCCGCCAGCTGCGCGTCCATTCGGGGCAAATAGGCAAATAGGCGCGGCCCTTCCGACTGGCACGCAGAAATTTCTGTCATTCTGACGAAACTCTGTCGGGTGTGATGGAAAATTTTCCACCGTCATCGTCATCGCCGTCGTCGTCGTCGACGATCCGACCGCCCAGGCTGGAATGTCGGGCTTCTAGACGACGACCACGGAACCCTGTCCGCGTCGCGGGTAGACGAGGTGAAGAATGAAGGTGACTTGATGCTGGGAATGTGACGAGAGACAGATCGTGGCACGGACGACCACCTCAAACGGTGCCACATGGAAAGCAAGTTGAGACGATGCTGGGGATGGTGTGACGTTGGAGGCTATAGAAGGACTGTGTTATCGAGCCAAGCTGCTCGTTCGTCGCTCCCGTCTTAATCCGTCGAGCTATGGTTCTCACCGTTGGACGCCATGTCCGTTGAGATCTCCGCCGGACGCGGGCTGGCGAGGACGTCTACCACGACGTCAGGTACAGTTCAGCCGGCGCGACACCAAGACGGGACGGGGGCGGGAGCGCCCAAAAATAACATGGGTAAGGTAACACGAGGCGCGAGGCGGACACGGAGCGACGGAGTGGTCGTAGTGTCCCTGGGTCTGGATGGAGGACAAACGGTTGCTTATTTTCCCGCGTACGCTAGGGAGCAAAAGTGACCAGCGACTCGGTCCTGGCTTCGGAGCCCAACCCAGCCCGTAGATTTGTGCCCGTAGATTTGTGACGATGACTCTTGGGAGCAGATGGCGAGTAGCGGCTCGCGGATGTCATGTTCCGCGGAGGGCGGGAGGCCCGGGAGGCATCCGGCAGGGCAGAGATGCTGCAAGTCGAGCGAGTTGCAGCAGGGAGGGCGAGGAGGACATGCAAGGTCGAATGGAGATTTGCATCATGGATGTAGCGACCCGACGATCTAGGAGAATACCCATGGCGCATTCCGCATCTCGCATCCTGCATCGACTCCATTCCCAGATCCAGGACGGCGGGCATGGGGTGTGATGCGACGGGCGCGAGCATGGACCGATGCAAGATTCAGGTCCGGCTTCCGCGTGAGGGTCCCGCGGCGCCCATCGCATCTGACTTGCGACAGGTCACTCGCCGCAGGGCGATATGGATATCGATGGCGATGGGAACGTGGCTGGCACTCGCAAGTGTGTCCCATCCAGATCGGTGGTACGCATGCGAGGAGCGACCGACTGGCTATGGATACGGCCATGGAAGGGCAATCTATCGTTGGGCACAGCCACGTATACGACAGCTCGCTGGATCAGCTCAGGGGTTCACTCTGGTCGTTTATTCTCTTTTTATCGTCTTTCGGCCGTGGTTGGTGAGACCACGTGTCCGGGGAGTCGGAGCAGCGTGCAGCCGGTCTCAGACTGGGCTGGGGCGAGGCAGAGCACACACGAGGGCGCATACGGATTGGGTACAAGTGAGACGTTGAGGCCGCCCTTTCCGGAGCCTAGGACGACGAATACGGACAGATGAGGGAAGAAGACGATCCATGGTTCCCAACGGTTGCCATGCGAAAACTGGTCGGTCCGGGCGTAGACGGACGAGTGCGGAGCAGATTGACGGCCTCGGGGTGTCCCGTCTTCCGGTCGCCGAGCACACCCCGGACCGCCAGCCAATAGCCAATCGGCACACGGCGCCGGGCTCCGGATCCACCCCGAACGGGACCGGCCCCGGCGCCTCTCGCCTGCATGCATTGTCTGCTTTTCTCGCCACATTGTCCTCGCGGGTTCTCCCCTGCCGTCTTCCTTCGTGATCAGCGCCAGTTTCTTCATCGTTGCCCACGGCCCGTCAGTGCATTTCTCGCATGCACCACCTCGCCTTGCATTGCCTTGCCCAGACTCGGTTCGCCTTTGCCTTGCCTTGCTGTGCCTCGATGAGCTTTCTTTCCTTGCATCAAGCAAGGTACGCGGGACCGGAGCCAAGAGTCAATGGCCTGGGGCCAGGGTTATGGGGAAGCGTAGCCGGGGCAGAAATCCCATCCATCTGGCACCACTAGATTTCTTCTCCCTGCTGTTTTGCTTATTCCTTTCTTCTTCCCCTCGCTCATCTTCTCTCTCGTCCGCGCTCTGTCGTCCACTGTGTCCGTCGCACGTCTCGTGGAGTTCGGCCGTCTGTCGAAGTGACCGCCATCGCCGTCATATTTGGCATTTCGCATCGACCCAGAAATCGCATCGTCACATCGCCGCAGCGCCGGAATGACTCCCGGGTCAGTGGCAGTAGTACCCCTGCTGTTTTGCCTACCGCAGCAGCTGAGATCATCGCCCACCGTCGTCATTCCAGGGGCAACTGAGAATGATACAGTGGCTAGCACTGATTCGAGATTGATGAGATGGCAGCGTTCTGGAAGAGCCACCAGCATTCCTCGACACCCTGCAGTCATCTGCCGTGCCGACTCGCCACACTGCAACACACCATCACGACACCACAGCCACCGAGAACTGCACCGACGAGGGTTGCGTTGCGATGGGATCCGAATCGTGGCATGCCGGTACTCAAAGTCTAGTTGCGCATCTCATTTCATCACCGGCGCCAGGGGCATTCTCCAGTGGACCCCAGGCCAGACCAGATGAGACCAGACCAGGCCAGGCCACGATGCATGTACACAGGAAGAGCTTTCCGTGATAATTCCACGCCGTCGTCTCCCATGAGCCACTACAGGAACTAATCTACCCCTCGCATTCTTGGTCAAATCTGGAAAGCCAGGACAGAAGGCGCCACGTCCAGAAAACAGCAAGTAAAACAGGGTATTGTCTTTGGCGAGAAACATCAGACCGAGCCCCCAAAGTCGTTGACTCGAGCGAGACCTGTCGTCAGCTCTGTGGCTCTCTCTCTCCCCCACGCAAACATGTCTTTGGCTACTGGGTTTTAGTTAGTGAACGTCGCGTCGCGGTGCTGTCAACCAGCGCCCGACGAGCTCCAAACGGGCAATATCCCCGTCGATAATGCCACTCGCCGTTGGTGCTATTCACGAAGGGTGTCGCAGTGCATTGATCGAGCGTTCCCGCCACTGACGAGCATGAAGAAGACGTCGCGTGGTGCCGGGACACAGGGAACACACACGCGAGAATCCTGGACGATAATCAGAGGAAGAACAGAAATCCAGGGCTGTAAGGGAGGGCTGCTGTCACGACGGATGCAACCCACACCAACCTGCGAGGACCCGAACTGGCCCGGACCCCATGCTCTCTCTCTCTCTGTCTCCCACGTTCTCTTGCTCTCCCCAGCTCAGATGCTCAGATGCTCAGATGCCCAGCTGGTTGACCAGCATGCCAGCTTGGCTGAAGCTACAAATTGGGCCAGTATCGGGTTTCGACTTGTGCATAACGGCCGGATGCATGAACTGGTGTGCTCCAAGGAACGGCCCGCAATTGCAAATCACTCTTGATGCTACGATGATGTGTACGATACGATGCGCACACACTGCTGTCGGGTAGTTACTGCTAATCTACATTTGCGACATCCGAATTGCCATTGCAACGCCGTAAACCTGGAGGAAGAAAAAAAAAAAAGGCCTCGTGGAAACGACGCGGATGTTTGATCTTGGCTAGCATACGGCCGCTGCAGTTCAAGCCCGAACGTGTCCCAAAACAAAGCCTCTACCTCGCTCAAAGAGATGCCTCGAGCGATTATCGCTATCGTCGATCAAAGGCGTCATGGACTCTACCCACAGAACGTCACCCCGGGCGACCAGACGCCGAACTGTAGACACACACACACAACACCACAACACACTCGCACACACTCTCTCCTTGTGATCTCTTGTTCGCATGCGGTGCCGGTTCGGCGCGGTGTTGCTCGGAGCGGTGCGGTACGGTAACGGCGTCCTGGACTGATTCTGACTCACGCGATGGGTCTCCCGGAACGGCCTCGATTCGAAATGGGCTGCCACGAGTTCCGGTCTGGGCGACGCGGACGCACCCGACGGTCGTTCCTTGTGCGACGCGACCACGACCTGGTGGTAGCTCGCCATCATGGACCAGTCACGTCGTGAGCGTGACTGAGTAATATTCTCTTGTTCTTCTCCGCAAGCCTCCTGTTCGCAAATGTCTCTCCAGTCAGTCACCACAATGCCAACCCCAAACGACGAACTCCGAACGTTGCGCCCATCGCCGACTGCCAGCTTGCCCTCTTCCAGCCAGCCTACACGATCTACCGAGTACTGTGGTGATTACTGCCGGTGCTTGCAAGGATGGAGCTCGAGCTGGAGAGCCTGGGAGCTCTGCCGCCACCACCACCACCTCCTCCTGAGCCAGTTGTCGTCATACCATCTACGCCATGCTGTCGGTTTGCCATCTCAACATCCGGATTCGATCACGGTCCTGCGCGTGCCAGACGGGGCCCAGGGTCCGTCTTGAGGGGTAGCGTCGTGAATCCGATGCCATTCCCACCCTCATCGCCATCCGTCCCCATCCCTGCCGCTCACCTCGTCCAAGCCTCAGCGATGCTAGTTACAGACTCGCGGACGACCTCAAGGTAGAGAGCCACGACGCTAGATCTGCGGTTGTCCCAATGCGGTATCACGTCAATGGAATGCACGTTACCTCTGCCCTCGACGGCGTTTCGGCGGCGTCTGCTTCTCTCCATCGCTGTGGCGCCGCCACCATCTCCAAACTTTGCTGCCACTTCACCTCACCACCTCTCACTCTCACTCTCACTCTCACACCAACACTCACCCTCACTATTCTCTCTCTCACCTCTCGCGCCTCTCACCTCTCGCGCCCGCCAGACTCATCCGCCATGGTGCACGCTTGCTTGGTCTTCCCGAAGGACAAAGAGACGGCGCCTTCCAGCCATGCTCTCGGCCGTATCCTTACCGATCTAACCTGAGCCTGCTGAGCCCGCAACGGGCCCTATTATTCCAACGGCCATGCCATTCGGCGGCGCGCGCACTGATCTTCTGCTACGACTTTCAGCTTCGAGGGCGAAATCCCATCGTGACCGCACACCGCGGGCTACATTGCTTTTCCCTCTGATGAAGATGCCGTCACCAGCTTCAGCGGACAACACTCAGTTACTCACTCACAGTCGGTCACTCACACACCTTCGGCGACGAAAGCACAACTCCGAGCGTCTTCTATTACCGACTGCCTCTTATTCGGAAATCCCAGCTCCACGGTGGCAGGTCAGGGCGGGCGTCCAGACCTCGCCTCGTCAGACACACCCACCACCCACCACCCACCGCCATGATACGGGATGGGATTGCAAAGGCCTGCGCCCCCCCCCCCCCCCCCCCCC
>QAPG01000005.1:92626-232771 GCA_004366825.1 Colletotrichum spinosum | reverse complement strand
CCCCCCCCCCCCCCCGTATCGTTCCTAAGCCGGTCTCACCCGGTTCAGACCCCATTCCAGAATCATGACCATCTCTCCTCCTCCTGCGAAACCAAGATTTGCCGGCGAGATCAATGCTCCTGTCACATCTCACCCCAAACACGGGGTAACCCTGTCGCCCGACCGGGCTGCCGGTACTATCGCAGCCAACAGCAGCTGGGACAGGAGAGGGGGGGACCCAGAGGAGAGCAAACAACGCCAGCAAACTGGGCAAACAAGCCTAGCAGTTCTTGAGAGCAGGCGATGCCGGCCCATCGAACGAAGCGAAGCAAACACGTCAGATAACTGTGTCCTCATAGGGATAGGGATAAGGTGGAAAAAAAAGTGACTGATCGGATGGGCAGATTTGATTACGATGCCATCTCCTCATCATCCGGCTGCACCGTCGTCATCCTTCATCTCCTCTTCACCTCCCCTACCCTGCCCTGCCTGTCACGTCTGCCTGCCTGCCTGCCTGCCCGCCCGCCTGCCGCCACGCCGGAAGCTTGCAATATCGGATCCGGGTTTATTTGCGCCTAGGTAACCTGCATGAACGTTTCCCTGCAACGCCGAGCTGTCAAAAAAAAAAAACTACTAAAAAAACTGATGGACGGATGACGCGAGTTTAGCTCGAGGGTCTGGACTCCTGCTCCCGCCATCGATCTGCTGGCTTCCTCGAGGGTTTCCATTGGTCGTGAGGCCGGCGTGTCGTCCTCGCGGCCGGCGCCCACGGGTGTGCTACCGTAGTAGTCGACAACCGTCGATGGTGAAGGAGTCCCATGGCGGAGCTTGGTCATGAGCGAGAGAGGAGCAGTCCCGCTACCTACGCGGTGGGTTGAGCGCGGAAGACGGCTTCAAGGGTTCGTTGGTTGGTTAGTGGAGATGGCTTTTTTCTTTCTTGCCACGATCCTTGACCGTTACGTTGTCACGGCTTGCCCATGCCCGTATGCCTTTGCGGCGCCACAACTCACTCATGACAAGGCGAGAAGAGGCGCACCTCCTCATACCTCGGTCTCTCGGGCTAACGAAGTCGACGTCTTGAAATCGAGATGTTGGTGGCCCGCACGGGTTGCCAGAACCGCGCCGTTTTCTCTCGGGGAGGGGGTGGGAGGAGAAGGGTGGTGACGAGCCGTGAACCAACAACGACGCCGTCTGATGTTGATGCCGGTTGACATGTAGTAGTATGCGTGTGCGTGTGTGTCTGTATGCGCGTGTGGTTCACGCCTCTTGCAGGATCACCTGTCGAAGAACCAGCCCATCTCTTGGCACGCACATTCTGATATCCACGGTATCCGTACCCTTCTCTCTGTCTCTCACTCTCTGTCTCGTCTACGTATCTTTTGCTGTTGCTCGGAAAGCCCCTCCAAGCTTCTCCTGCATACCCGGCGGTGCCTGTGGACAATTGCCGGCCACCCATTTCATCGCCGTCATATCTGACGGTGGTGGGTAAGCTGAAGCAAGCAGGCAAGCAGGCAAGCAAGCAAAAGCACAACCAAAAAAACAAGAGCTCTCAAGGAAATGCCCCAAAAAATAAAAATAAAAATACATAGATGACAGATGCCTGAACGAAGCAGACGCCACGCCGCGGATGGAGGGGTGGTTTTCCCCCCAAGGCATGTTCGAGTCCCCCCCCCAGTGCCGCTCAACCACTTTGGGGAGGGCGGGAAGAAGAGGGCTTTCTTTGTTGTTTGTTATCCCCCCTGGCCGTATCACTTCTTCTTGATGGAAGTTCGTTTTTTTCCCAATGTTTCATCGACTCCACAAGAGCATCCTTGGTGGATCTACCGACCCCTTGCAAGCAGCTCGACCCTTGTGTCGTCTCGAGAGAGCCAAGAACACGGAACACGGGTGTCGTCTTTCTGTCTTTTGTCTGTGTACATGGCAGAAGCAGGACATTGTCTGGAGCAGAGCTGTGAGCTTTGGGCACAGACTACACGCTTCTCTCTCTCTCTCTCGCTCTTGCTCGGAGCGGGCTAGCGTCTGGTGGGAATAATTTCTTTTCTTCTTTCAGGCATCGTCCTTCATCCGCGAGATATGGGGCCAGATCGATCAAGGTCCAGTGCCAGTGCCCGTACCAGAATCAGAGTCAGAGTCAGAGTCAGAGCCAAGCCAGTTACATGCTCTCCAAGAAAACCAACACCAAAAGTGATGCAGCTCCTCTCCCACACACACCTCATCGTGGATCAAGACCAGCTCCAACTCCACGACCACGACCACGACCACGACCAGGGGCCAGTACCAGCGTGCTGGGCCTCCGGGGAGGTGCCCATTGGTCAGAGGCCGGATGAAGCTTGCTGTCGACCCCCTTTCCCATCTGTACCAATTTGACGTGTCTGTATTCCGTATTCTGCAGGATGTGTGTGTGCGTGTGTTTGAGTGAACACATACGCCTTGCGGATACGCTTGTTGCTCCGCTGCCCTCCACGATCCCCGGCCAGTTCGCAGTTAGACTGCCTACTCCATATGCTAGGCCCAGATGGCATTTCTCCCAAGCCTGGGTCCCGAGGACGAGCAGGGCCCGGCACCCTCGCCCATATTCGCCATGTTTTACCCTGGCGTTCAAGGCTAAGCCAGCATGGCCCAATGACGATCGGGTGTATCCTTTTTCTTGCCTGCACGATGGTCCGTACATGGAGGTGAGGAATGGATCGTCCAGAGTTTGTCGATGTCCTGTCAGTCCTCTCTTTCTCTACTCTCGCCGGCCTGGAGTGCCTGGGATATCGTCTTCTTGCACACAAACGCGGCACTTTATCCCGCTGCTCTAGCCACACCCTACCCCTTGGTCTGCTCTCCCCCTCGGTGCGTGCTCCCAAGAGATTAGCTACCTGTATACCTCTTGTACTTCTCTCTTCCTCTGTCTCTGTCTCTCGCTCGCCCTCTCTCTCTCTCTATCCCCTGGGGGCCTGTCCTTACCTTCAACAAGTCCACGTTTCTGTATTCATGCAGGAGTTTGTCTCATTGTCCCACAGACGGCCGCCCACCTCTCTGGTCGTTGCAGCAGCAGCAGCAGCAGCAGCAGCAGCAGGTGTTCGGATGGAGCCCGGGCTATTTGACTACACACCTCCCCCACGAGACTGGAATCCTCGCAATTTGTCCTTGTTTTGCCAACGCCGAACCATGGCAGTAACTATGGCTGGTGACGCTCCGAACCGCAAGGCCTGCGACCGGTGCCATACGCAGAAGCTCAGCTGCAAGCGAGTCGGCGACGAGGCCTGCGAGCGTTGCGTCAGGCTCAAGACTCTATGCAAGTCGAGTCCGTCCCTGCGCTATCGGAAGCAACTCCAGCAGCAGCAGCAGCAGCAGCGGAACCAACAAAACCAACAGAGTCGCCTCCATCAACAGCAACAACAGCAGCAGCAACCGTCGACGGATGGTCTCGCAAGAAGCAGCATTCCTTCCCCGAAACGCCAGCGGGCGGATAGCGGGAGCCAAGTCGTACGACCTGATCTACGTGAGTCTCGAGTGTCTTGTACTTGTCTGGGACCCCCTTGGCCTGACTGATGATGTTGGGGTTGCGTAGCCATCGTCGAGACACGGGCAGCCGTGGGTGAGAGCTCCGACTTGGGAGATCATGCCGTCGTCTCCCCGGAGGCCATGCTGGACATGGTCGACTTTGACTTCAGCTTCGGCCAGCCGGGGGCCCTCTTCCAGCCCGATCCGCCGGCACCAAGCCACTCGCACCATCACCAGCACCAGTTGCACCAGCCGTATGCCGCGGCGTCCATGGTCGACGACCTGATGTCGGTCGAGGTCGGCAGCAGCAGCAACGCGTGGAGCCCTCCGCACTCGGCCACCTCGGGCTCGGTGTTTACCTCCCCCATGGCGGCGTCGTCGTCATCGGCAGTCGTCGTCGACCCGGGTTGCGGCCGCGTCCTCTACCTCGGTAGTCCCGAGGAGAGACTGCCGAGCACGTCTGGCCAGCACCAGCACCAGCACCAGCACCAGCACCAGCATCACCACCATCAGCCCTCCTACGAGGAAATCATCACGCCGCCGCCAAGACCCAGGAAACGTGCTGCGAGGCAGCAGCGGACGCGGCAGATTGCGCTCCGGCCAGCCTCCAGCAACGCGCCGGGAGGGCCGTCTCTGGTGGGCGACTGGATGCCGCAAATCACCAGCCTCAACTCGAGGCTCTTTGAGCTGTCGAGGTGTCTGCCGCACCAGGCGGACCTGTCGGACGACGCCGGCAGCAGGGTGTCGAGTCCCGGCGACGGACGGCCGGCCGCGACGCCCTTTTCCATCGACGAGCTGTTCAAGGTGTCGCGCCACTTTGCCCAGCTCCTCGCGGACATGGCGCCGATCGAGGGCGGCGCCTCTCCCGCTAGCGACAACGACGACGACGACGACTACCACTTCTACAACTACAACTACCACGAGAACCAAGACACCACGTCTTCTTCTCTATCTGCTGGTCCGGATGCCGTCACGCCTGCGGCACACACACACGCACACGCACACGACGCACCGGCAGCGTCCAGGGGCCTCGACTCGCTGCTGGCGGATCCGGCGACGTGCCTCCTCGTGCTGTCCACATACGTCCGCCTGCTCGACACGTACCAGAAGGCGTTTAGCTGCATTCACTCCCAGCTAGGACATTTGCAGCCGGGCGGCGCGCTGTTTCAGTCGTCGTGGGAGCTGCCGGGCGTGACGGTCGGGTCCTTTGCGGTCGACTCGACGCCCGCGCTGCGCGTTTTCCTGGCGGTCCAGCTGGCCGAGGACTTTCTCGCGCAGATGCGGCGGGCCGCGGCCTCGTCGCTGGACCCGAGTCTGCGACCGGCCGACGGCTCGTCGTCTTCGTCTTCGTCCTTGTCGACGTCTTCGGCGGCGGGCGGAGGAGGTGTGGGCGGAGGAGGAGGAGGAGGAGGAGGCGGGGGAGGGGTGCCGGATGCCGCCGCGACGTCCATGTTTTCCAATGTCGTCCGTGTCTCGTTCCAAGCCCTAAAGGGCCAGGAAGAGAGCCTCGGCCAGGAGCTAAGGTCTCTGCGGAAGGATATGGAGAGGTATCTGGACGGATGAAGACGGGCATGGGACGTGGGACGTGACACACCCTCTCTCTCTCTCTGTGTGTCTCTCTCTCCGTCTGTCTTCGTCTGTCTTCGTCTCTCTCTCTGTCCATCAAACGTCAAACATGGGCGTGTAAGATGAATGCGTGTTACATAGTGTCGTTGTTTTGGCCGCATCTCTCGGCATTGTCTGCGTTAGGTAGTCCAACCTGCTGTATATTTCCAATGGAGTTTGGCGTCGTGTTTGGAAGAGGCATATGGGCTGGAATATCTGTTCAAGAGGCGGAACTCGACTTGCTCGGGACAAAGAAGAACGTCCTCCATGTGCAACAAGTCACGTCGAGTCAAGTCAGGTACCGCAGCACGAGGTAAACAAAAAAGTAACTTATCGATTAACTGACTGACTCTCTGCATATCTGACTCCTAGTCCGGGAGGCCTCACCCAGGTTGCCCATCACGATGAAGAGACTTTGACCGGTCGATCAGTCTAACTCGAGAGCTGAGGGCTACGGTCGTAAGTTGAGTATCCAGAGCCCAAGGCCAGCACTTCAAGCCCCGACTGGCACATGTTCGGTCCTCGTCGAGTCCCAACTGAGCTCGTCCACCCGGCTGTGCATCTCTCGTCGATGTGCTAGACTTGACCACTTCTGTCGGGTTCCTGGGCCAGCAAAACACCACATGATGTGGCTCGGCGAACCAAGGCTGCGGACCGTCGCGCTCTTCCGCGTCTCCCAGCACCGGTTTCGAACAAGTCGTTGCGTCTTCCGTTCTCGTCGTCGTCGTCGGACCACATGTCGTTCGTCGTTGAAGAAGAGGCGTCCCGTGCTGCCATCCGACAGCCTCCCGATGGCGCCAGTCGACATGTCTAAGAGATGCCACCATCACGGGCCAAAGCAAGACCAAAGCAAGTAGCAGGCTTTCTTATGTCGTCGTCGTTCCGTTCCCGGCCAGCTGGCCAGCGCCGAGTCTGAACCCCAGGAACCCCCGGACGCCGCGCGAGACACGGAACTCCGAACCACACGCCCACACCCTTCCCAGACGCCCATCACGAACGCCGAACGTCCAGCTTCACATCTCACACACACCCCCCTCCCCGGTCTACTTGCCTCCCCCCCCCTTCGATCCACGCCCCGGCCGTGGGGGATCTGAGGCGGCGTGCCCCTTGCTTTTTTTTTCGACATGAGGACAGGCATCATGGTGTTGAGGCTGTCTGGCAGGGAGGCTCTCGCGATGATGGACGACGACAGCTCGTCGCCGATGTCAAGGTGAGTGAAGACTTTCTCTATATATCCTCCCGTCTTGTCTCTCGTCATGGATGGTTATTTCTCCGAAGCAAACACACTACCGGCATCACCAACCCTCGTCTTCTTCTCTATTGTTATACCTCGTTATACTCGACCTCTTGACTACACACAAACACATACACACGCACACCCACGTTGGACATATCCTCCCCGCTGTCGAGATCTTCCATCATCATCATCATCATCATCATCATAACATCGTGCCACGACTTATACCCTCTCGCCGTCGTGCCGTGCCACCTCTCCTATTCTCCCAATTTTCCCATAATTCATAATCATCTCTAGATATACCCCAGACAGCCATGTCTACCTACAAGATGCCCCAATCAGAGCCCATCGCCATCGTCGGCACCGGGTGTCGCTTCGCCGGCGACGTCACATCCCCCTCCCAGCTCTGGCATCTCCTGTCCAAGCCCAGAGATCTCACGCAACAGGTGCCCAAGAACCGCTTCAACGTGCAGGGCTTCTACCACCCCGACGGCGAGTATCACGGCGCGACCAACGCCACCCACGGATACTTCCTCGAGCAGGACCACCGCGCATGGGACGCCGGCTTCTTCAACATCACCCCCAAGGAGGCCGAGGCCATCGACCCCCAGCAGCGCATAGTGCTCGAGGTCGTGTACGAGGCCATGGAGTCGGCCGGCTACACCCTGTCGCAGTACGCCGGACGCAAGGTGGCCGTCTACGCCGGGCTCATGACGGCCGACTACGACTCGCTCTGCCAGCGCGACGACATCACGGCCAGCCAGTACTTTGCCACGGGGAACTCGCGGGCCATCCTCTCCAACAGGATATCCTACTTCTTCAACTTCCGCGGCCCGTCCATGACCATCGACACGGCGTGCTCGTCGAGCCTGGTGGCGCTGCACCAGGCGGTGCTGAGCCTGCGCTCCGGCGAGTGCGAGATGGCCTGCGTCGCGGGCGCCAACATGATGCTGACGCCCAAGCAGTTCATCACCGAGTCCAGCCTGCACATGCTCAGCCCCACGGGGCGGTCGAGGATGTGGGACGCCGGCGCCGACGGGTACGCGCGCGGCGAGGGCTTCGCCGCGCTCTTCATCAAGCCCCTCTCCCAGGCCCTGAGGGACGGCGACTCGGTCGTCAGCATCGTCCGGGAGACGGGCGTCAACTCGGACGGCCGCACGCAGGGCATCACCATGCCGAACCCCCTGGCCCAGGCCGAGCTGATCCGGGACACGTACCGCCGGTCCGGCCTCGACTCCCGCGTCGCCTCGGACCGGTGCCAGTACTTTGAGGCCCACGGCACCGGCACGCAGGCGGGCGACCCGAGAGAGGCGCAGGCCATTGCCACGGCCTTTTTTGGCGACGAGGCTTCTTCATCTTCTTCTTCTGCTGCTGCCGAAGATGACGACGACGAAGAGAAGCTCGTCGTCGGCTCGGTCAAGACCGTCATCGGCCACACCGAGGGCGCCGCCGGTCTCGCCGGGCTGCTCAAGGTCGTCCACGCCATGCTCAACAAGTCCATCCCGCCCAACCTGCACCTCGAGACGCTCAACCCGAGCGTGAAGCCCTTCTACGGCCATCTGCGCATCCCCACCGAGCTCATCCCGTGGCCGCGGGCCGCAGCCGGCCAGCCTCTCCGCGGCAGCGTCAACTCCTTTGGCTTCGGCGGCACCAACTCCCACGCCATCGTCGAGCGGTACGAGCCGAGCATACACGACCAGGTCGCGAAGCGCTTCGCTCCCGGTCTGGAACTGCCCGCCGGCCTGCCTGGCACCGTCACCGACGCCGCCGCTCCGAGCGTGGGGCTCCCGCTGGTGCTCTCGGCCAAGTCCCAGAGATCTCTCGTTGCCGTGGTCAAGTCCACCCGCGACTTCGTGGCCGGAAGCGACGTGTCCATGGACGAGATGGCCTACAACCTCTACTCGCGCCGCTCTGCTCTGACATACCGCGTCGCCGTCAGCGCCGAGTCGCGAGAAGAGACACTAGCCGCCCTCGACAGCCTCCTGGCAAAGGCCGGCGCCTCGTCTGCCAGCCCCGAGCTCGGCGTCCGGGCCAAGCTGGACGGCAGCAAGCCCAAGATGCTCGGCATCTTCACCGGCCAGGGCGCGCAGTGGTCCGGCATGGGCCGCCGGCTCTTCGTCTCCAACCTGGTGTACCGCAGGGCCGTCGAGAAGCTCGACGACGTGCTCAAGAGCTGCCCGCACCCTCCCGCGTGGTCCCTCATCAAGGAGCTCGTCGACCAGGAGGACCCCAAGCGCATCAACGTCGCTGCCCTCTCCCAGCCGCTCTGCACCGCCGTCCAGATTGCCCTCGTCGACCTCTTGGCCAGTCTCGGCGTGTCCTTCCACACCGTCGTCGGCCACTCGTCCGGAGAGATCGCGGCCGCCTACGCTGCCGGCGTGCTGAGCGCGCGCGACGCCATGCTCATCTCCTACTACAGAGGCATGTCGGCCCATCTCGCGGGCGGCCAGGACGGCCAGAAGGGCGCCATGATGGCCGTGGGCATGACTCGCGCCGAGGCCGCTGCTCTGTGCAACCGCGACGACATCAGGGGCCGCATCTGGGTTGCCGCCAGCAACGCCCCGTCGAGCGTCACGCTCTCTGGCCACGTCGACGCCGTCAAGGCCCTCCAGGCCGAGCTGTCGGCCGAGAACAAGTTCGCCAGGCTCCTCCTCGTCGACACGGCCTACCACTCGGCGCACATGGACAGGCCCGCGGCCGAGTACACGCAGGGCCTGGCTGCTTGCGGCATCTCGCCCAGGCGGCGCAACCCCTCGACCGTCTGGGTGTCGAGCGTCTACGCCGACGGCACCGAGCCCAGCCTCGAGGAGCTCAAGGCGGCCTACTGGAGGGACAACATGGTCAAGGCCGTCTCCTTTTACGAAGCCGTCGACCTCGCGTTGAGCTCGCAAGGGCCCTTTGACTGCGCCGTCGAGGTCGGTCCGCACCCCGCCCTCAAGGGCCCCGTCCAGCAGACGGTCAAGGCCGCGACCGGCGGCGCCCTCTCGTACGCCGGGCTGCTCGACCGCAAAAAGGACGACAGACACGCCTTTGCCGAGTTCCTGGGCTTCACGTGGAGCTACTTTGGCCCGGACGCCATCGCGTGGAAGAGCCTCGTCGCCAACTCGTCGCAGCCGCGTCTCCCCGCCTCCAAGATGGAGCTCCCGTCGTACCCCTGGGACCACAGCCAGACGCACTATCGCGAGTCTCGCATCGCCCACCAGTACCACTTCCGCGAGCAGGGCCCCCACGAGCTGCTCGGGGTCCGCACGCGGGACGACACCGAGTTCGAGCTGCGCTGGCGCAACATGCTCAAGCTCGAGACGGTGCCCTGGATCCGGCACCACCGGTTCCAGGGCCAGGCCCTGCTGCCGGCGTCGGCGTACTGCGTGCTGGCCCTGGACGCGGCCAAGGCCGTCCTCAACGGCCGCCGGGCCTCGGTGGTGGAGCTGACGGACCTCGAGTTCGTGAGCGGCATCGCCCTCGAGCCCAACACGTACGGCACCGAGACGCTCGTGGCGCTGAGCATCCAGCCGCCGTCGACGAGGGGCCGCCTCGCGGGTAAGGTCATCGACGGCACGCTCACCGTCACGTCGTGCCACGCCGACGGCGTCGCGCCCATGCAGAAGAACTTCACGGGTAACCTGCGCATCTACCTCGGCGAGCCGTCCGAGGGCGCCCTCCCGGGACGCGAGCCGGCGCTGGCCGAGACTCTGCCGGCCGACACGGACGCCTTTTACCAGATGATGTCCGACATCGGGCTCGACTACACGGGTCCGTTCCGCGCCCTCGAGGCCATCGACCGCAGGTACAACTACTGCAGCGCCACGCTCAAGAAGGTCCACGGCGAGGATAGTACGGGTCTCTGCGTGAGCCCCGCGACGCTCGACAGCTGCTTCCACTCGGTGTTTGCGGCGTGCGCCTCGCCCGGGGACAAGTCGCTCTGGACGTCTTTCCTGCCGAGGAGCATCGAGAAGATTCGCTTCAACCTCGCGCTCTGCGGTGGTCAGCCTGGTGGCGGCGGCGATGATGGCTTGTCGTCGTCTTCGCTGGTCGTCGACTCGGTCATCACGCAGGAGATCCCGCGCACCAAGACGGCCACGACCAAGTTCGTCGGCGACATGGGCATCTTCAACACGCGCGGCGAGATGGAGATCCAGGTCGAGGGCCTCATGGTCGCGTCCTTTGCCAACTCGAGGCCCGAGGACGACCGCGAGCTCTACCTGCACACCGTCGTGGACCTCGACCCCGAGCACGAGATCGTGTCCGTGTCCGCGGCCGCCGGCGGCCAGGACGACGTCGCGACGGAGCGCATCCTCCTCGAGAGCTGCGAGCGCGTCGCGCGCTTCTTCATCAAGGACGAGGCCGCCATCAGGGACATGGCCGCGTCGTCGTCGTCGTTGTCTCCGCCCGCCTTCTTCACGCCTCCGGGCTCGCCGCTGGCCGCGCCGAAACCGGCACACACCGAGGCGAACCCCAGCCCCTGGAAGGCCGACACGCCCGCGTCGCTCGAGGCCTTTATCCTGCAGTCGCCCTTCTACCACGCCCTCGAGTTCATCCGCATGCTCGGCGAGAACATCCCCGACGTGCTGCCGGCCATGATCAACACCATCATCCAGGAGGCCAAGCAGCTGCACCGCTTCCGCTCCCACGTCAGCCGCGTCGTGTCCCAGATCGCCCACCGGTACCCCCGCATGCGCGTGCTCGGCCTCACGGACCCCGAGGCCGGTCTCTCGGAGCACGTCATCGGCGGGCTCAAGGGCTCCTTTGCGTCGTACACCATCGGCACCGAGGCCGAGAAGAACCTGCTCAGCCGGCTGTCCGGGCCCGAGTCGCTCAAGAAGAAGATTGACACGGGGCACACCAGGATGCTCGACTCGGACGAGACGGCGTCCGCTGCTGCTGCTGCTGCTCTCCAGCCGTTCGACCTCGTCGTGCTCAACACGTCCGTCGTCAAGGGCGTCGACCAGCGCGGTAGGCTCAAGCACGTCCAGAGCCTGATGAAGCCCGGTGCGTTCCTCGTGCTCATCCACGAGTCGATGAGCCCGCTCCGCGACAGGCTCCGGCGCGCGTTCGGGGTCCGGGCCCAGGTGGCCGAGCCGCTGACGCCCCCCGAGTGGCCCGACTTGCTCGACCAGTGCGGCTTCGTGGCCGCGGCCAAGAAGGCGGAGCAGTACTTTGCGCCCGACTTCTCCCTCGTCGTCCGGCAGGCCGCGTGCGAGGTGAAGCAGCTCGCGCTCGACCCCTTTAACGGCTCCGGCTCCGGCTCCGGGCCCCACTCTGGCTCCGGCCCCACCTCCACCTCCGTTTCCGGCTCCGGCTCCGTGCCCAAGGTGGCCGGGCACACGCTCATCATCGGCGCCGGCGGCAACAGCCGCGACCTGGCGGCCGAGGTCCACGCGAAGCTGGCGCCGGCCTGCGGCATGGTCGACACGGTGGCGGACCTCGACTCGCTGCAGCCGGCCTACTTCAACGAGGTCGGCAACGTCGTGTTCCTGGCCGACCTCGACGAGCCCATGATGAGCTCCATGACGTCGGGCCGCCTCGACCTGCTCCGCGCCCTCATGGCCCCCGAAAAGGTCGTTCTCTGGGTCACGATGAACTCGCGCGCCGGCAACCCCGAGCACGCGGCCACGTACGGCTTCTCGCGCTCCATGCTCGCCGAGGTGCCCAGCCTCACGCTGCAGATGCTGGACCTCGACTCGCGCCGGGACGCCGCCGACGTCGTCGCCGAGACCTTTGTCCGCCTCTGCATGACCGACCTGAGGCGCGGCGCCCGCGACGGCGAGCTGCTCTGGACGCACGAGAACGAGATCTTCATCGAGCACGGCCGCCGCCTCGTGCCGCGCGTCGTGCCCTGGAAGGAGGGCAACGACCGCTTCAACTGCCCGCGGCGCCTCGTCTCGTCGGCCGTCAACACGCTCGAGAGCTGCGTCGAGGTCGTCTCGTCCCAGTCGGGCGACGGGTCGGCCGTCTACGCCGCCAACGTCGTCGAGGGCGAGATCCTTGACTGCGCCGTGCCGGACCAGAGCGTCATCCAGGTCGACTACAGCTCCGTCGAGGTCGTCAACTTTGGCCTGCGGTACGCCTCGCACGTGTGCATCGGCAAGGACGTCGCCAGCGGCGAGCAGGTCCTCGCCATGACAAAGTCCAACTCGTCCTACGCCTCCGTCCCGGGCTCGTGCATCTTCCCGCTCGGCGAGCGCGTCGTCGAGCCCAAGGCCCTGCTGAGCCTCGTCCTGCGCTACCTCGTCGCCCTGTCCGTGGCCGACGAGGTCCTGGAGCCGACGACGCTGCTGCTGCTCGAGCCCGACACGGTCCTGCTCGAGTGCGTGAGGGAGGTCCTGGAGCCCAGGGGCGTCGCCGTCGTCGCCTGCACCACGATGCCCCTCGACGGCAAGGTCCCCGGCGAGAGGTTCGTCCACCCGTACGCCAGCAACCGCGAGCTGAGGGCCCTCTTCCCGTCCGAGGGCGCCGCCGTCGTCGACTTCCTCCCGGAGGGCAGCGAGCTCTCCGAGGCCATCCTCGACTGCCTCCCCGAGAACTGCGAGTACCGCTCGCGCTTCTCGCTGCTGACGTCGGAGCACGTCGTCGCGCTGGGCGACTCGATGGACGTCGAGGGCCTCTGGGAGTCGGCCATCCTCAAGGCCCTCGACGCCACGACCGGTCTCCGGGGCCAGATGGGCATCATCCCGCAGAACATGTCCGCCGCCGCCGTCTCCGTGCCGACGCTCCTCGACGCTCCGGCGGCCGGCGGCGGCGTCCAGCCCTTCCAGCTGCTCGACTGGCGCGCCGACCGCACCGTCCAGCACGTCGCCCGGCCGCTCCTCGGCTCCCAGCAGCTGCTGCGGCCCTACAAGACGTACGTCCTCGTCGGGCTCACGCGCGACATGGGCCAGAGCCTCTGCAACCTCTTCTTCGAGCACGGCGCGCGCCACCTCGTGCTGGCCAGCCGCAACCCCAACATGAACCCGCGCTGGGTCGCCGACCTGGCCGCGCGGGGTTGCCATGTGCGCGTCGAGCGGCTCGACGTCACCAGCGCCGAGAGCGTGCGGGCGTTCCGGCAGCGGCTCGGCGACGCCGGGATGCCGCCGGTGGCGGGCGTCGTCAACGG
Source organism: Colletotrichum spinosum (assembly GCA_004366825.1). Classification (NCBI taxonomy): domain Eukaryota; kingdom Fungi; phylum Ascomycota; class Sordariomycetes; order Glomerellales; family Glomerellaceae; genus Colletotrichum; species Colletotrichum spinosum. Next base: position 219,365 of record QAPG01000005.1, on the reverse strand, counting down.
CGCCATGGTGCTCGACGACCGCGTCTTTGCGCAAATGGACGAGGACACGTGGACGCGCGTCATGCGGCCCAAGACGGTCGGCTCGAGCAACCTGGACGCGATTTTCTGCGAGGCGGACATGGAGTTCTTCATCATGACGTCGTCGTTTGCGGCGCCGGGCGGGCACGGGGGGCAGTCCAACTATGCGGCCGCGAACATGGTGAGTTTCCCTGCTTTGTCTGGTCACGACGGCTTATATATATATATATATGGCTGTGTGTGTGTGTGTGATGGAATGCTAACTTGTCGCCAGTACATGAACGGCCTCGCGGCCAACCGCCGGATGCGCGGCCTGCCCGGCTCGGTGCTCAACATCGGCGTCATCTACGGCCTCGGGCTCCTCCACCGCGAGCGCAACGACATCTACGCCTTCCTCGAAAAGGACGGCTACCCGCCCATCTCGGAGCGCGACATCCACCACATGTTCCTCGAGGCCATCGTCACCGGCCGCCCCGTCGACGGCCAGATCTACGACATCACCACCGGCCTCAGCCGCTTCGACCCCAGGAGCGAGAACCCGCTGCACTGGCACCGCGACCCGCGCTTCTCGCACTTCACCGTCGCGGAGGACGACGGCGAGGACGCGGCGGCGGCGGCGGCCGGGGGTGCCGGCAAGGTGGGGTTGAAGGACAAGCTCAAGGGCGTCCTCGCTGCCGAGGGCGGCGGTGGTGTCGAGGCCGTCGCGCAGGTCCTGACCGAGGCCTTTGGCAGCTATCTCGAGGTCGTCCTCGGCCAGAGCGAGGGCAGCGTCCGGGGCGAGCACAGCGTGGCGGAGCTGGGCATGGACTCGCTCGTCGCCGTCGAGGTCAGGGGCTGGTTCTACAAGGTCGTCGAGCGGGACGTGTCCGTCATGAAGATCCTGGGCAGCGCGAGCGTCGCGAAGCTGTGCCACGAGGTCGCCGAGGGCTTTGTCGGCGAGAGGACCAAGGCTTGAGGCGTGTCTGGGCAGGAAAAGGACCGGAAAAGGGAGGCTAGGTTTTGATTCGGGGGCTCGGTGCAGTTCTGTTTATACTCTCTCTCAGTTTGGTGTTTGGTTTGGTCGGTTCTACTCGATTTTGGTCCGGAATACTTGGTTTTGGCTGGTTGGGCTGGGCATTTGTTTGTTGGTGTTGTTGGCTGGACATGGAAAATGGGCTTGATACCACGGTCACTACACGTTTTACTGTTTCTTATTTCTAGATACTTCAAGAAGCTATTCTCAATGACCTTCAACGTGACAATGCCTGACTCGAGGGTGAAGTTGAATAATTATGAAATACAAGATGTCGAGTTTCCATGGTGAGTTGTACGGATGGTCGTGGATAGAATGGCCATCCTTTCTATCCATGCAATTGCGAGGCTATCCAGCCATCTACTGCATAGAAGTGACCCCAGACAGTCTGCACCTTGCCATGTTCCCTCGCCTGCAGCCTTCCGGACAATGTCTACGACTCCATTATCACGGATACGATCTCCTCGCGGGGTAGGGCAGAACCATCCGACAGCAATAAGCATAGACTGACAACGGACCCAGCATTCCGACCAGAACAGAACCCAGCTCTGGCCCCAAGCTCCCGTTCACCCGGACGTAACACCAGCGGTGGAGTTCGGCACCGGATGATTCCCCTTTGGGCTGGGGATGCCCTCCCTCCGCGTGCCTGCATACACGCCACCGCACCACCCCGCTCCCCAGAATCCACCCGGTCAGGTCATTTACCGTCCTATTCCGTCCGTCGGGATGCTTCTTTTCGATCCACGGACCTGGGAACTGCGCGATTCGAGCCGTTTAATCAGGTACGGCGGGGAGAGCCTCGCATCCCGGCCTGGTTTCCGCCAATAGAGGTGGCTCGGAGACGTTCAGCTGCTTGCTAGTCTTTGCTAGTCTTCATCGGGTTGAATCGTGCGTCGAGCATCGTCATGGGCTCATCAGCGGGACATATAAAGCCGGCAAGCGCAACACCTGGGTAAGGGCAGTATTCACGTCTCTCCAGGATTCCTCACTCAAGATGGCTCGTCTCACCGTCTCTGTACTCCTCGCCGCAGGCTTTGGAATGTCTGCGAATGCGCAGGCTCCCATCTGGGCTCAGTGTGGCGGACAGGGCTATTCCGGACCGTCGAGCTGTGTTGCTGGTGGCTACTGTTCTTCGCAAAACCCGTGGTACTGTAGGTTGAAGTCGATCCAGAATGATCATGGCACACACAGACTGACGACGCGTAGTCCAATGTGTTCCCGGAACCACGCCAGGAGCGACGTCAACTCGCGTCTCGAGCGTCCCGGCATCGACCTCTGTCCGGACGACGACCGTCACCGTCCGCACGACAACCTCGTCCTCGCGACCTCCAACCGCAACGGCCACCAGCTCGCCAGCCGGGCCGAAATACTTCATCACGTTGTACGTCTGCCGTTCTACTCATAATACCCCTTCTCCTGACACCTCCCAGCGGCGACTCATACTCCCAGACGGGCTTCAATATCAACGGGACGAAGCCCAACCCGCAGAACCCCCTCGGCAACCCCGACCTCCCCGGCTGGACCGCCTCCGGCGGCCTCGACTGGGTCGGCTTCATGGTGACGCAGTACAACGCCAGCCTGACCTACAGCTACAACCTCGCCTACGGCGGCGCCACGACCGACGCGTCCCTGATCGCGCCGTACGCGCCCACCGTCCTGAGCTTCGTCGACCAGGTGGCCGAGTTCTCGCGCAGCCTGGCCCCCAAGCCGAGCTGGGCGCCGTGGACCGCGGAAAACACGCTCGTCGGCGTGTGGATGGGCGTCAACGACGTCGGCAACTCGTTCTGGCTGGGCAACCGCGAAACCCTGACGGCGCAGGTTCTGGCGGCCTACTTTGCGCAGCTGCAGGTCCTCTACGACGCCGGCGTGAGGAAGTTTGTCCTCCTCGGCGTCCCTCGTGAGTACCCTTTTGTGCTAGGTCACAAGTGAAGAGATCGATGATGCTGAAATCTGGATCCCAGCAACGCAAAAGACGCCGCTGATGCTCGCCAACGGCGCCGACTCCAACGCCCAGCTCGCGGCGGCCATTGCGCAGTACAACGACCTCATCGCCGATAACCTCGCCGCCTTCAAGGCCAGGAACGCGGGCGTCACGTCGTGGGTGGTCGACACCGCCGCCGCGTTCGACAAGGCCATCAACAACCCGACGGCCTACGGCGCGCCCGATGCGACGTGCTACAACGCCGACGGCGTCAGTTGCCTGTGGTTCAACGACTACCATCCCGGCGTGCAGATTCAGAAGCTCGTGGCGCAGGCTGTCGCGCAGGCTGTTGGTGCGCCGTGGTTTACTGGTGAGTTTGAATGTTCGACGCGCGTGGGATCCGTGAACTGACTGTTGTCAGCATGATCGACCTTGTGGTTTCCGGAGGCTTTCGTCTGAATCTTTCCTATAGCGGAAGACAACACTCCTCTTTTGAATCTACACGACCGTCTATATGTATTGGCAGTCAGCGACCACAGATGTGGACTATGAGAAACGTCAAAACCTCGGAGATAATGTTTATTGATGTTATACTCCACAGTTACACCGAGACATCATGCTTCCTTTCTGACCGTAGCTGTGATAAGAGTCGATCTGTAAAAGGCAAATCAGCAGTACTTCTGTACCAAGTTGTATGCTCTCAACTGTTGTGTAACGAGTTTATAAACTCAACAAAGGCGTTGGAGCACGCTGGCCAGTTGCTTCATCCAATATGTCCGTCACATCTTGATGTCTACCTGGTGATCTGGATATCTTGAATAGAATCTTGCAGCCAGGGTTCGATGGATCACAGAGCCTCAATGTGTACAGATCAAGACTTACGCTCGTCAGATATGAGGCTGCGAGGCGCAGAAGAACAGTCAAGGCTCGTCTGGAGAGGCTTCTCCGTCGACTGTTCTCCTAGTTTGTGGCACTTTTTAAATTTCCCGTTTTCGTCTATTCTCCAAGTGTATGCAATAGTCCTTTCATAAAATCTCTCACAGTCACCGTTGTCGTCAACCATCGCTAATATGTCTGAGCCATAACCTGCGCTCAGTTGCCAGAGTCCTTAGCTATAACGCTGTCTTCTAACCTTCGCCACCTGCTGCTCGCGATCCTGTTGTCTGCAACTGTATTGATCCCAGATTTGACGACTGGAAATTTTAAGATGTTGGAAAACTCGATGGAAGCCCCAGGTGTGAAACTCGCAGAAATCTCGGGCAAACGACAGACATCCCAGAGCTTGATCAAAGTTCCAGTGTGGACCGGTACACGAGTTCACGGTCAAGACACAACCCTGGACATCTCATGTCGATGGAAATACCTTATTTGAAGGGATGTATCGGAGAGGTCGACCATAGGTCACGGGTTAAATCAAGTACGGAGGCGGCTATCCCAACCCTGGAAATCCAGGTCCAAGCCACGTTGCTTCCACAACTCATGTACACATGATTTTAATATCCAGCATAGCAAATCTCGAGTGTCCGTCTTATGAATGACCATATTCATTTCGTGTCACCGCGTCACTGCACCATCTCTAAGGCGTCACTGGAACCCCCGCCAATATTCTTGTGTAGCTCGCCGTCTCGCTGTTGTTGTCGCCAACCCCAGGTTTGCCAACTGCCGCGCGTGACGGTCAGATGTCGGGGAGCACAAGGCCGAAGCTGCATAATGTCAGACCAGCGAAGAGACTCGGCCACTCTTGCAACAAAGAGTCATCTTCGTGTTGCCACGTAGCCAGGGGTGGAGTCCTGATCACCCGCCCAGGCGCGCAGCAGAACGAGATGGTTTCCTCGCGCGAAAACCGCCACGTCCCATCCGAGGGGCCAGTAGCAATTCCTCGAGCACTCTCCTGCTTGCGAAAGATACGGCGTCACGACCCAGCCGCTCGGGTCAGAACTTATCACACTGTGAGTGACTTGTGTCGTCTCTTCCCTCGTTGACCGTTGGGCGGTGACTATCTTCACGCCCCCTTACCCGCCAGGCCCGGTTGATTCGTCGCGCAGACGAGGATTCCAACAGTCCCGGACATCATCCTTGTCGGTGTGACTGCTGTGCCGTTGAATAAGGGTGGAGCCCATTTCCGTCTTGTCGTCTCTTTCATATCTGTCGTCCAGAAGGGGAAGCGCTGTTTGCTTCATCGTCTCATGCACCCCGGCTGATGCAGATCGAGACAGATCACGAGGTGTGGATGGGGGGCAAGGCGACGATTGTGATACGTCGTCGGACATCGTCGGAGAGCGGCTGTATGATGAGGGAGCGATACCAAGATGGAGGCCATGTCCCCGTTGGCGGAGGTTTCCTCCTGGCGATGTCCTTTGGCAAATGGGATCTTCAAGACCGAGAATATCCTAGGCCTTTGATCCACTTGATCCAGTCTTTCGATGCTCAAGGGACTTCATATGACGATGACAGTATGGTGGCTTTCAAGGCACAACAATGAACAATGTTAGCAGTACCGGCCAGGGATACACAATTCATCGTGGGAATAACACGGGTTCCGTGTATTAGACGCGCAAGACGAAGAGAGACGGGTCGCCTCGGCCACCAAGTCGGCCAAATTGATGTTTGGCAGCGTCCTTGAACGAGTTTGTTGGTCCTGCCTGCCGGGTTTCTGGGAGATTCTGAAGAGGCCCCAAGATAACGACAGCCCGGTGAGGCTGCCGAGCCCTTGAACGCCCGTTGGCTGTCAAATATGCAAGGGTCTCTTGTTGTCAAAGCCACTCGAGACTAAGCCCAATGTCATCGTCGAGCAATCGTGGCCGATGATCCCTTTTCCTCTGAGCTGTTTTGGCGAAACGGCTACCATTTGCGTCTGTTGGCGACGCAGGCGATGATATCCTCATTCATCGTTACCACCTTCCGCGACAACGACGATGCCCGGCCATCTTACCCCTTAGACGAGGTCACCGAATCTTTGACGTGCCCGAGATGCTGAACCCACGTCCCAGGCCGTTGGCACGACCGGATAGGTCGACCCAAGATTTGACAGCTCTTGGTCACCTTGGCTGTGAGAGAATACTGACACGATTTCGACCGGCTTTGGGCCACTTGGCAAGGTTCAGATGTACGCTTGTGGGTATATGACGACAACTCATCTCGCTGGTTGGTGAAGCAATGAGCTCTGCGCCAACGAACCGTGTTGGAACAGGGGAGTGCCATCGTGACTTCCATCGGAGACGGACACAAGGCCCGACCCTTCGACTGGGTAAACCGATGCCCGTTAGTCATGTCTACGATCGATTCGGTCTGATCTTGTGACATGATCTCTCTGTCAGATGTTGGTGTCCTGGAATGGGGGATGATGTTCAGCCTGTCTGTTCATTGAAACGCCAGTCTGGAACGGGCAGAAACTCGGGTAGGAACGCGTATAAGTTAGGCGCCAGACGCTGTGCTCGGCATCATCTACATGTACATGGGCCTCGCATCAATATATGCATGCGTAGCAAACCGTCACAAGCGAACTGTCGCGTTGCACAGCCTGCTATCGCAGGGGCAGACGCGCAGCACGTCGGGTGCTGTTGAGCTTTCCGTCACACCAGATGTCCCGTGGGAGTTGAAAGGGCGGCTAATTCACTCAACAGTAGTATAACCATAGATGGCTGGCTGCAGAGATCGACATGAGAGGACGAAATGTCCTGGTCGAGGCAGTTTGCCACAGACAAGCTGCTGGGAGGGGCCTACGATAGCCTGCCTTTGCAAAGACAGCTGTCTACTGTTTGCCGAAAGGAAATTCTCGAAGCGGCCAACGCTTTCCGACTGGCAAAGGATTACATGTGTAGTTGGTGGAAGTTGTCGTACGCGAAGGTAGCCAGACGCCGTTACCTCTCTCGGAGCTGAGCATCACGATATCTCCTGTTGAGTATCTCTTATACGGCTGATACATGGTTGCTAGAGGTTCTCGCGAGGGCAAACAGAGACGACTCGCTCTTGCGCGCAACAGAGGTACAAATGCATCCTTAGCGATCCCCATCGACAAGTCGTCACGAGTATCGACCCAATGGAAGTGAAGATTGGACCATTACCAAGTCGGACAAGCCCGACATCATTCACCCCTCGCAGGAGTTGCTAGGCCTCAACGTGTCATCAAGGCAACATAGTCCCAGCATCATGACCTTTTGCCGGGACACTGTGTACAGCCGCGAGAACATACAATCCTCTTCGCATACACGAGACTAAGACGGGCCAACCAGCCGGAACGGCCGTCTGGTTCACTTCGGACCAACACCGCACTGACCGTGGCAGCACGGCGCAGACCCCCAATCTGTCTGACACGTACTATGCGTTCCGCAATTAACATGGCTTAAACTCTGAACACGAAGATACCGACGACGGAAAGATACGGCGGCAAGATTGAAACGCAGTGTCAGCAGAGAGCCACGTCTGGTGATTTCAAAGTCACATGAGCAGCGGCATCTGCGAGTAGTCTGGCTTCCTCAGCACGAACTCCAAGGTGGCTGGACCTTTGTTACACTCGGAGCGGCGAGACCAAGACAGGCACCCTCCCTCTACCCCCTGCAGCGAGAGCAGGATCAGCATATTGCACAAGGACTTGGCGGGTCCGGATGGGGCGGTCTTTTGAGTCGCATCGGCGTCGTCTTGACCCTCCTGACAGCTGCAAGACATCGGTCAAGGTTCATCAAGGCCCCGAACGCGTGGCATTGATTGCTCGAGAAGGGGATTCAAGAGGTCATGGCGATGCTACGGCACGGCCACAGGGGGAGAGGATTTGTCAAGAATGTCACGACGGAGCGGGAACCAGCTGTCAATGGAGCCTGTCATCAGGGAACATAGGTCTTCGACCACGAGGTCGTAGCGGAACTCTCTTCGACGAGACGGGTCTCCGCGAGAGACGTGTTAGTCAGTGGGCCGGTGGAATGCCAAAGGATTGTGATGCTACTGTTGGAAACGACTGCGTCGAGATGTATCCAACAGCCTCTGTCGGCCCCTTGGCAGTTCAGACTCGGTCATCGTACGTAGCCTATATGGTACCAGGACCGATTGCCGTGAATAAGACCGCGTCGAGTTGGCCATGCAGATATGTGTTTAATTGACGTGATGAGCTATCGCTCATAGACTCTTTTCGATTCACTCATCGTCTGAATTTCCATCACCGCCAAAGGTTAATAAACGGACTAATGCATAGAAATAATAGCGAGTAATCGGAACCCTCAAGCACAGTCTGGTCCCCGAGTCCCTGACCGCCATCAGCTTCATCTCTGCGCTCGCACTCTTTTCCTTCGGAACACGTCACTCTTCACCGCCGATTGAACCGCCAGACTGGCTTTGCTGATCTCCATGTAGCCAAATTCCCTTGCCTCGCCATACGGTTGACTGGCAGGATCAACTTGAACCTTGTTTTTCCATTCGGCTGCCTCTCGATCAGACCGGCACGCATTGATCGCTTTGACTTCACCCTGTCGAGAGACAACAACCCCCAGAGTCTCTCTCGCCCTTGTCACCGCCCCCTCGGCCGTTGGATCTCCAGGTTGCGTGTCGACCGGTCAGGCTTCCCTGACACCAGGCCGTGCGTCCGTCAGACTTCTAAATCCTCCCGGAGGCGGATCCCTGCTCGACAACGGGCGGACAGCGGCCGGGGGCGGTTGTGAGCAGCATCCTCAGCTTCGTCTTTGGGACATTCGCGTGTCCGACTTGGCGTCAATCCTCGTGTACTTACACAGTAGTCTATTACTCTATGTTCAGAGTCACACAGAGGCACGCATGCCAGTCAGCTCGTCCGAAAGACGCAGCCACCTCCACCACGATGGTTTCTGCTTTGCTGCTTGCTTAGCTGCCCTCACTGCCGACATCCGCCTCCCGACGATGACTGGTCCGGTTGGTGGTCCAACAGCGAGGCAGCTTGGCGGTGCATCACGGGACCGTCCAGTCACCTTCCAAGTGGTGGCCGCAAAGAAAAGATCTCTAGAGCGTTCTGCAAGCTGTAGCGATTTTGTCCAGTCTCTGGGTTGCGCAGTTTACGGCGTCAGTACAAACGAGACTGGTAGAGCGGGCGCGAGTAATCCATGACAATTGCCGACGTCGCCCTGAATGCGACCGTCACCTGCTAAGCGTGCCAACCATTGGAACATGAGAAGCACACTTGAAGCCTGCTACTATTCCTCCGGATTTAATTGGTTGTTGCCTTGCAGACGGCCACGTCTGAGACTACAATCTCGGCGGAGGACCTCGTCTGCCAAAACTACAGGCGTCGCAACCTTGCAATAAAGGAAACAAAAGCTCGGTGAGCGCAGTACATTGAAAAGGTTAGCAGCCTGTCAGACTGTCAGTCAGACTGTCACTCAGACGGGAGGATGGTCCTGGTTCTCGAGCCCACCAAGCGGGCCGTCGACCACGGGCCGCTGATGACAGAATTCTCGGCTGCCATACCCATCCAGAGCAGGTCGGGCGTGGCCCCGAGACCGAAACTAGCCAGCTTCATGTTCCTTTGCAGGCGGTGTCAGGTGCTCTGAGAATGGCGTCTTGATACCCCCCATCACTCGGTTCTCCCTCTGAATCTTGGTCGACAGGCGGTGAGCAAGACCCCGTTCTCCCAAAGAAGACACGGCGCCGATATATCTCCATGGACATCCACGGAGGCACAAGCGCTGCGGTTCGTGCTGGCTGCATTGTCGGGACTGCAGAAATCAGCCATGGCCGTCTTGAGTCGGGTCTGCTGGACGAATCAGGGCAGAGGCCGGCGCCCGGATTCGCCAGATGAGAGGTGTGGAAGCTCGGCACGAGAGAATGATGTGATGGAAGGGGGCCGGGGCCTGCGAGCAAGGTTGACGCCCCAACAGGCATGATAAGCTTGGAGCTCTTCTCCCCCAAACTTCCTTCCAGGAGGCCTAGACGTGACTGTGACTGGAGTCCGCGGCCTTCGTCTCGCAGGGATTTACTATGTACGCCCAGCGATGCTTCAAATTTGCATTTTGGAGGCTCCGCACCGGTCAACCAGAGCGGGTTGAGGAGAATCTTGGGTGTGGATGGCATGGCTGTTGGACGACGAGACGACAGTTGGTCACGGCCGCGCAGCCATGATGCATCAGGTGATGTTTGGTTTGCTCCGGGGGGTTCGTGGTTGGATCAGGCGCAGGCCCAGTTCAGAACGGCACTCTGGGCACCGAAAGCATCCCGCAGCTCTGATTTACAACGACGAAGATGATGTCCATGTATCGCGACTTCATGGCGGTACGGGGCGATGAGAAGCCCCGTTTAGGAGCGCTACAGAACGGCCATCTTATCGTGCTAACTGCAATGTCCGAGTCCGGGGTCGACTATTCGAGAAGGTCGAGATTTTCCGTTATCCCCAGATAAGCAGGCCGTCGATCTGCTAGGGCATGTGATATGTGACCCTGACTCTATTTGCGAGGATTCACCTCACGAGTCGATCCGCAGGGACTCTTGTACACCGAGTCCATTCCGAACGAGCACCTAAAGCCTGGGGTCCATACTGCAATCGGCCTTGTAATCCGAGAGGGCAACGTCCCAGTCGCAGGAGATGGACCTCCAGGCCAGTCCAGGTCGACCTTTGAGCCCACTCAACATCACGCCTTTCTGACGAGAAAGTGACGGTCTGGCTGCAGGCGATGGCGGATAAGACTGCCAGCGCGTCATCTCGCTCTGCGTCGACCCTCGACTGCCGGGCTCTTTGGTGGGACGGAGAAGCAAATCAACCTTGACGCTGGACAGTCGCCGGGCCATAGCTTCATGCAGAAAGCCACTGACAGGAGCAGGGTCGTTGCTCGGCGTCGTGTGAGTGACATGCTCCCTCCCTGCTTTGCTTGTACGTGTATGGAGACGTGTATATGGATAGACAGATGGGAGGAGGATGGCCATGGCTTGTTGGGTCTCACCCGGTGAAGGGCGAGCTCCCATCAAGCTCGGAAGCAGCCAAACGACCTGTAGACTCACTTTCATGATGCTATTTGTCTGTGGTTTGCAGAGATGAGCGTGTACCCCAAAGCCAAGTTGACTACAGTGTGTGCGTACGCCACGGCAAGCCGACTGACCAGCATTGCTTCCATGGATGGACGTCGTGTCGTTATGCGATGCACCGCAGATCTGCAACGCAGCGCAGCGCGAGTACATGCCCGAAACTGCTTAACCGCAGCCCTACCTGGCCAGTCTGGAGTCCTGTCTTGTGCTGGCTGCCCTGTCGTGTTCCTCCCTATCGTCCCAGAGGGAGGATATGTCTTGTGACAAGGGCCAGACGAGATGGCTTGAATCAACCAGGAAAGGACAGGATAGCAGAGGACAGGCAGGACACCTCGGCCCAGTGAAAAAGGACTGTCGCTTGTTTCTGACGACTGACCAACCTGCTGCGTATACCTTGACTGCGTGCTCACCCAGCGTGACCGGCTTGGCGACGGAGGCATCGCAAACGAGGGCGTATCCACATCTTGACCGGTCAACCAAGTTGAGCAACTGACAATGGCATCTCCCGACACTGCAGATGGATGCCCATGTCCCCCATATCATGTCTCGGGGCAGAGGACTGACCAGAGACAATGTTGGAACGCGGCGTGATTACCAGACACGCAAACACGGCCGCAACTCGGTTCCGGATAGACACGAGTTGCCACCAATCTGCTCTCGTTTCACGGCCCACGGCCAGGAAATGAGGTTGTTGTCGACTGTTGGAAGCTCGCTGTGAGCCCTCGCGCATGCGACAGGCGACATGCGACATGCGACACGCACACCGGTCGCTGATGTGTCGTACGCGTTGCCCAAACACATGGACGCACATCGTCGACCGCCCTGTATCCCGTCAAGCAAAGAGACGTGCCAATGAGGCAGCTGTGCCTGACGCGGCTCGCACGCCTCCATCGCAGCACAGCGCAGCGCATGACATGGCGAACCCGGGCTTTCCCCTCGAGTCCTGCGCAGGTTTGTGCTACTGCAGATGGGTGTCTAGAGATGCCTCTGCGCTGGCGTGATGATGCCCGACATGTTCCCTGATTGCGGATACCGCGTAACTACATACACACGTCAACGTCGGCCGAGATGTGTGGCATCCCAATCTCTTCCCATGCCGGGTTTCTTTCTGTCTTGTCGCCTCTGCCCGTCTGTGACTATCCGTCGAGTGCTGCAATCCGCCCCGGCAAACAGGGCCTCGGGTGCTCTTTGCCATCGTCGGCGAGGAAGAACTCGGCCATGTTGACTTGCACCCCCACGAGACAACCCGAGGAACGTCGTATACTGCCTACAACAACCCGGAAACAGAGGGACTGTAGACGGGCTGGATCAAACAACCGGATAACTGGACTTGGTATGGACCCAACCCTCACTCGCCCATCCCCCTCGCATCGCACCCACGTCGGGCAGGTCGTTGGACCACACGATGGACGATGCCCAGCCCAACCCCAGGCCCTGACACCGGGTACCAAGTCTTGTCTGACCGGCCTACCGGTGTCTCCAACGGCGAGAGGAACCTGGACCCGAGACTTACTGCGTAGCTTGTCATTCAAGCTTGGTGAACCCTACGCAGCAGTCCAGCAGCCATCCATCCCACAAGGCGGACCCAGCCCAATCCTCTGCTAAGCATCTACAGATACTCGTAGATACCCCCGGTCTCCATCCTCCATCCTCCTGTACATCTGATTGCTCACCGAGCACATGACCGTCTCATCTCCAGATACCGCTCCCGAGATGAATGTCACATGAAGAGCGAGACTGTGCGGCCTCGGCCCGTGTGGCATAGTCCCAATCCCAAGTGTCGAGCACACGACACACTGGACGTACTACCTGAATTACTTGATCGAGGCAAAACCTACGAAAACCCAACGCAGCCGAGACGGACACTGTGCATCACGAACACATCACAGCGCAGCCTCTCCTTCAGCCATATCACCAAGTCTGTCATCTTGCCCAAGCCCCCCCCATCACCAAACACGAACGCCTCTCCCTGTTTGCCCCCTCAAAAAACTCCCCGAAACATTACACAGCATGCCTCACCGGTCGGGAGGAAAATAGACCAGCGATTCCCCCGTCACTCCCAACTCCCCCACTTGCTCCCACCATCACGAACCTCTTCCCACCAACCGTCGTCTGTCTTCAACACACACACACACACACACACACACACACACACACACACACACACACATATATACAAGGCCGTTCGTCCTCCGCGCAACCAACAGCCCCAGCACGCAAGAGAAACCCCTGTGGCATGTGGTAAACGCAAGCTATACACAGCAAGGCTTTCCCCCCCTCCTTCTCGCCTCGCAACCACCATATTCCCTCGACGGTTTGAACCCTGGGACGTACACCACAGGCGGAGAGGGGGAAAGGCTGACAGGGTTCGGGAAGAAGGGGCACACTCGGGGGAGGCGCTTGTCATCTCATCTGAGTTGGTGTGTAGCCCACGCCCGCGCCCCGATGTGTCTCTGTCGGGGCTGCAGCGAGCACACCGGCAGCGCCGCCTTGTTGTACACGGATGCTGTCGCATGTCGTCTGCTCTAAGCTGCTTTTCCTCCCTCTTGGATCGTCGAGTGCGACAATGTGATGATCACTGTCGGTCGGGGTAAGGCACAGATCTTTGCACATTCAAAGTCGCAGTAAACACAAGAGTTTGCCTTGTGGCGGATGACCATGCTGCAGTATTCTTGTCTCTTTTCTCTACCGTTATGGATGCTCCCCCTGCTCCGTTTGTATAGTGGTTTTATGTACAGCGAAACCTACCCAACAGCCTGGTTTCCGTAACGACTGGGGTTCGGTGGGCAGAAGGGGAGGATGATGGAATCGGGGGTATGATGGACAAATAAATAATGAATCACAGGGAATTTCCGATCCCAAAGCGACAAACACCCCGATAATGCTAACCCACGAAATTATGCAAAACCCAACACCACCCCATATTCCGAAAATTATCTCAAGTTCGTCCTCCTGCCGCCGGAACGAAGGGTGCGGCACGAACCAGCGGGAAAAAACAAAACAACGCCTCGTCTGAACCAAGCCATTCTTCTCTTCGGACACCGCTGCGGGATGAAACCGAATCATGGCCTTCTTTACCCCTGGGGTCGTACTCGCGTGCGCACGTGTGAGTGTGTATGTGAATCCTGGGTAGCGTCGTCTCTTGTCTGCTGTGCTGTGCTGTGCTGTGCTGTGCTCCGCTCCTCCGCCATGCCGTTTTCCTGGTCTTATCCGGCATATACTGCGACCTGCACATCTCCCCATCCTTTGGCGCGCATGTCATCGACAGGGGGAGAACAAAAAGACGGTCTCGTTCGTCGTCGTTCGGTATGCCGTGTACGCGAGGGAAGTAGAGTCCAGCGATCCCATGGGCGCCGTCGGTTCGTCCTCGTTCAACCCCCGCGCTGTTGGTGTCGTGCTTTTGATGTTGTTTCGCTCCGGGTCTAAGCGAAATTTCCTCTTCCGTGGCGGCTGCTTCTTGCGTGCCGTATCGTTCGTGCCTTTGGGCGCGTTCAACCGTCCGCGTGTATGATTCCCCTCCTCTTTCAAAAAGATGCGCTCGCTTTCCCATCCATACGCCCCCATTTATGCAATGCTGTTCCGGTTTCCCTTTCCCCCGGTAACCGACTTTCCAATAAAACGCCGTCCTGCAGGTTGATGATATTATATGTAGAGAAAAACCCATCTGCTGTTGCCAAGCAGTGTTGGTGTACTGAAGCTGCATCGGGGACCGCTGACGCCCCATGAACCGTCCGACCGTCTCTCGTGAGATGCGACGCAGAGAGTGTAGACCGGGATCGTCGTTCTGCAGCGGCTGCAGATGAGCCCTGGTCCATGATGGGACGGGGGGCGTTGATGGTGGCGTTGTGAACCCGTCAGGTCGCGCTGTATTCGGTCTGGAGTCGAGTCCTGCCGACGCAGAAGAGGCGGAAAAGTGAGAAAAGAAAATTGGCTGAAGGAGAGAGTGAAGAAATGAGAGTGCTGGTCAAGACACCATCTTCCGCTCCTTCTCAAAAGAAGCTCACACAATTTGACGAGAACAAGGGTCGCCGAATCCGAGATGTGAAGGGTCAGCGCCTCGGTTCTGCGCTCGTCGAGTTTTCATGGCTTTCGACAGGATGTGTTGACGAGGGCGGTGGTGATTACGGAGGGTGAGCTCTCCAAGTCGTGAGCGGCTCGCCTACAGACCGATGGGAGCGTTGTTGCGCCGGATCATGCTCTCCCATGGAATCGGTGCAGATGGTTTGCATTCGCCTGTGTAGATGTCGTGTCAGTGGATGAAATGCATAACCTTGTGGTGTTGAGGAAAGCATGGGTTGTGCTGTGTGAAGTCGTGCCATGGTGGTGAGAAGCAAGCGTCTCGTAAACGTGATGAAGCTGCCCACCGTACAACCCCTACATCACTCCCAGTCCCAGCTGGATGGTGTTGAGTGGGGGATGTTTTTATCAGAGTGCAGACACAGCACAACCCCTGCACTGCAACCAGCAGGGCGATGATGGAAGCTGCCCGAGGGCGGTGGAGGTATCAGAGGACGCAAGAAAGAAGAATGGGACATACTGCAGAGCTCTTCTCCCCTGTCCAACAAGTCAGCCTCTGGTCGTTCCCAGACGGTGGGAGAAAAGGGAAACGCGACGTACCTGTATTCGAAATGCGTGATGCACGGTTGGCAGCGGTGTTGGGTGCGGATGTAGACGACACACCAGCGAGAGACGATGTAGCGCTTGTGAGAGCAGCGGAACTCCCTCTGTTGGGGGGGAGTGAGAGTCAGTAGGTGTTGGGCGAGATAGGTGTCAGTCCTGCCTTGGCTTTCGTACTTGAGTATAGTCGCACATGGTTCTGGCAATGACAGTCGGCGGTCGGTGTGGGTGGAAAATCGAAAAGGACCGGGTTGTGTGTGTAAGTCGGTACGAGTGCGAATGGGGTCTGCGGCGGTCCAGGTGGTTGTGGTTGAAGAGGACGACAAAAACTGCTTGGTAGAAAGGACTGGCAATGTTCGAAAGACGTCTTCGCGTGGCGTACGGGCAGTGAGGGCCTCGTGGAGGTCGAATGAGAGTGGGCACGATGTGAATTTATCCCCAGAGACGTCGTCGTTGCTGGAGGAGGGTGGGAGAGGACGATGTGATGTATGAGGAGGAGGAGGACAAGCTCAAGGATCTCTATCTGTATATAGCAATTCAGTTTCTGCCGGGGGGGTGCCGTGCCAGAGCCAGAGGGGATTAATAGAGTGGACAAGGCTAAATGGAGTCCACGTTGAGAATGCCAGGATCATCTTTGCAAGGTCCGGCCCCCCCATCTATCCATGTACCAAGTAAGTGGACGCTGTGCGCAGTGCTTCTGTACCACTTGGTCGGAGGTCTGTCTTGTCTGTACCACCAAGTCTGCCATGTGTGAGATGTGTATGGACGAGCAGGGTGAGCCAAGGGG
Source organism: Colletotrichum spinosum (assembly GCA_004366825.1). Classification (NCBI taxonomy): domain Eukaryota; kingdom Fungi; phylum Ascomycota; class Sordariomycetes; order Glomerellales; family Glomerellaceae; genus Colletotrichum; species Colletotrichum spinosum. Next base: position 203,036 of record QAPG01000005.1, on the reverse strand, counting down.
TGTGTGTGAGTGACTGTGTGAGTGAGTGCGAGAGAGGCCAGATCCACGGGCTTCAGACCACCCACGACTGCGGGCTGGACGAGACAGAGCAAGCAGATGAGAGACACTGACACCGATGCTCTGCGTACCTGACCTGAACCAGACCAAACCAGACCAGCAAGCGGGCAGACCAACGGTCAGAGACACCAGAGACACCCACAGACCCAACTGGCGGACTGGACTGCTCACTCGTCCATACATGGTACAGTGTAGCTCCCGATTGCCCAAGCTGACCGACTGTCCTGCGTGCTCATTTGCTTATCTGCTTGCTGGCTTGTCTGCTACAAACGAAACGTTGACCGGTGGGTTGGGCAGAAAGAGCACACATACGACACACTACGGTACACATGACGGGTAGGTGAAGGTAGCGGAAGTGTGTGAAAACAAGAGGTGAATTGGTGTGCCACGGCGCGGTTCGGTGCGTTGCGTCGCGATGCGCTCAGTGTGTGTGTGTGTGTTCAGGCTCATCTCACACTCACCGATTCACTTCACTCACATTACAGTAGGGGAGGAAGGGGTGTGTGCCCAAGCAAGACGTCCTTGGGCAGTACGCGACGATTATGGATACGTACCCGACAACAGAACACATACCGAGCTGGGGGGGTGTGAGAATTGCCCGACGCTGCTTGACGCCGGAGCTCATGCTTGATCTCCTTCAAGTACCGTACACGGTGCAGCATGCGCAGCACTCACTCGCCGACTTGGTTGGACTGGGCTGGGCTGGGCTGGGCTGGGGTAATGGACGGATACACATTCTTGTGATGCCCAGGCGTGCCATGCGAGACAGAGACACGACAGGACATGGCCCTCCTCCTGCAAGACCCTTTGACCTGTGGCCTCCGAGTCCCTGTCTGGTGTCCGTCCTCGTGGATGACCAACTACGGACTTACTCACTACAACACCAACTAATTACGTAGTGCGTCGGTCGTCCTTGGGATGTCGTACGCGCATAGCCCGTTGGCCGAATCGCCTCTCTGTCGCGACCCGATGCTGAGAAGGCGAGCCAACGAGACGATGCGACACCCCGACCAACCTTGAAAGCGTCGAAAAGAAACAGACGGACAGGCCAAGACAGAATGGCAAACTTGCACAACCTTCACGGCACCGGTTCTCGCGCGAGAGAACGTACCCCCCGCCATAGGGCCAGTCTGCCCCAACTCTTGCTTCATGACACCAACGACAACCAGGGGCAATGCTCGCCCACGGACAGTCGCAGAAAAATAACCGTCAAGGCTCATGGGCCAACCCGCCAGAAGCAGTCTCATCTCTGACTGCTGCTATTCGACCGTGGCACAAGATTTGAGGAGGAAGGGAGGGCCAGCCGACGGCGCTGGCACTTGGGATGGATCGCGGTTGGCGAATTTGAAGATGGGCCAGGTCCAAGGTCCGAGAGCTACGGAGGAGAGCTGGCGCTGGCTCAGGCCCCATCCCATGTCGGGCCATACCAGAAAGAGGACGGCAGAGAGAAGAGAGTTTTCTCAATCTCTCCCATGCTAGCCATGTTGGGCCGTTGGGATTCTGCTCGCTGTCGGGGTGTGGCCATCTGCTTCGAGCAGGGTAATTACCGCGCTGCTGGTGTTTCCTCTCAGTCTCTCCTCTCAGTGTCTCCTCTCCATATCTACTACATGCTACTGCGTAGTGCTGAAGGTTGACCGTCTCTCATGTCCCCTGGTCTGTCTTCTCGCCAGTCACGAGTCGAGAATGCCCCAACCCCCAGACACTTGATTTCCCGGTTCTCGGACAGGCATCGTGGAAGCAGCAGGAAACGAAACTGAGTTTGCCGCATGCCATCCACGAGACCGACGGGGGGCCCAAGGCAGACCGCCGGCGAGGACCCGCGGGTCTGGTCGATAATTGCCCAGTACGGATACACGACGACGGCGTACACAGTAGGAAGCATTCCCACCGAGGCTGATGAACGGAGCGAGCATCAGGGGAGGCCACTGCTGATCTCGCTGTGCTGTACGTGTGGATGGATGCAAGACTGGTGATGCGAAATGCCAGCCACGGGGCCATGCAAACACTGCCCTGCGTGGCCATGTACTCTCCCGAGCTCAGTATCGTCGTCCGTCCGATGGTCCTCGCCCGCCTGCTGCAACCAAAAGATCCATGACGGAATCTCAAGGTTTGAATAAGGCTCTGGACACTGCTGTCTACTACATACGGTCGTTTTCGCTCTATACCCTGATCAGAAGGCAAAACTGCAGTCCGCCTCTCCCCGCGAGAGTGCCCGATCATGTGCCACCCGAGTCAAGCGTCGGTTCCCGTGTCTACAAAGTAATGAGACTATGGAACGGGCATCATGGCTGTTCCCAAGTCCGACACGACGACCTTCTCTTCAAGATGCGTGAACCGTATTTATGCTTACAATACTGTGATCTCTTCCACACTGCGTTGGCTGCGTGTGCGTTACGTGGCCGGGTGGTGGCTATGACTCCTCACGATGGCCAGCGAGCTGAGGCATCAGGAGCAAGATGGTCCAGCCTGCCTCGATACTTTGAACACCTTACCATGGTGTGGTGATGTGAAAGCTTCCGACACAGACGCAAGCAACATCGAGGCAAGTGTCGAACATGTCTTGCCTCTACACATGCGCCTATGCATTCCACTACGACCATGACACCGCGCCGTCGCACACAAGTACAAGTAGTCGCATGCAATTGGCGCGGGCCAGGGCGAGCTTATGCATGTCTTGTGCGTCAAACAACAGCTCCCGAGACCTGGCACCTCTGCAGGACCTCAGTATCTGTGAACTTCTTCCCGATGACTTCGGCAGTGCAGTCTTGCCTCCCTGCCATGGCCCTCGCTCGCCGACCAGCCCTTTCATCAACGGTGCGAGTCGATCAATCATGGAGGAGAGAAAGGACAAGGGTCTCGCAGAGTGCCCGACGTCGCACGTGGTCACTTGTACGCAGCAGAACCACACTGACCCGTCTGGCGGAGAGATCGCGAACCACATCGTCAAGACGAAACGGCGTAGTCGACCGTTTCCTCTCGGCTGCTCTTTCGTCCAGGCCGACGTATATTACCATCCATGGCAAATCCATCCCACGTAGACGAGGAATTCGGCCCTCAAGGTGCTGACACTAACGGAGCTGGCTCCTCTGCGCTTCCAGTTTCTCTTACGTGGTTGTCTCCAGCACTAGGACTACGCAATTCATCTCGTCTATCCTACCTGTCTAGCTTATTCATTGCTAGCTACCAAAAGGATACGCCGACATCGTCTCCGATGTGCCAAGGTCACCGCTCATTCGCAGACGGTTGACGACATCTTCCCAGTCACCTTTGGGCATGAATCCCACTATCGTGTCTGCCGGGATCGACACCCAAGTCCCCACGAATGAGGGTATTCACCCACCCACTGGATCCCCTAATTCTCCTGATATTTTTCCTAATTATTCTTTCCCCTCGCCCCCTCTACGGATAGAAGCTTACACCATGTGCCACTGTTTGACACGAGGGTTTGACACAGACAGCAAAGCTCGAGACGGCCGGCGGGCCAGTCACGACATCAGGCCCGTCCTCGGGGACGTTTCACATCGGCCTTGAACACGCTCCAGCCGAGTGCTGCTCCGTCTTCTCAGTCGTCCCTCTCTGAAGGGGTCATCCCTTCACCGCGCGGAAACGTCATTTCGCACCCGTCGGCTGTCAAAAGACAAAAAAAGAAGACCAAAGCTCGGCGGTCCCATCCGCACAGGAATCTTGTTCTCCGTCCAGGTCCAAACCCCCCCCCCTTCTTTTTCCGTTCAGCCCCGGATAACGTGCCGCCCGGCCCCGTACGACTAGCTCCGCGCGACGGGCGGTCGTGACCTCGTGTTCAACAGGGAGCCCGCCCGCCTCGTCGTCCGTCGTGATGGGATCTTCCTCGCTCACCGCACGGGAAGGGTCGGTTCTGGCCCACCCGACATCGGCACGGGAAGCAAAGCTTCAGTATTGTGTACAAGCAGGTCCACGGTCTCGAACGCAATCCCCACGAGAAGCCTCGTTTCCCCCCTTCCCAACTTCTGACCGACAAGAGTCTTTCTCGAGTCGCAACGTCTGGGGGGGAAAAGTTCAAGCTGCGGTGTAGTAGGTCTTGACTCAACAAGCCTGCCAACGGTGAGTGCCGGCTGTTTGGTTAAGATTTGGCCATCTCGCGCCTCACCCATGTCCGTCGTCCATGTCCATCCTGGACCCCGAGCTTCCGTGCGTTTGCGTTCTGCTGCTACGTGGTATGCTGTGTTGCCGTTGACGTACGGATATAGACTCTGCTCAGGGCCAGAAACCCTCGCAAAAGCTAGTGACGCCGTACGGACACGTACGATGGTAGATACCATCCGACCTTGACATCCAGCGGAGTTTGTCCGACAACTGGCGCCCGCGGGTTCCCAACGACTCGACTCGTTCCTCACAACGCTCTAACCAGCATGCCTATCCTGCTACCTTTGTGTAATCTCGTCAGTCCGACGGCCGAATTCCCCGCCACTCGATCGGCTGAGCCCTGAGCCCAATGTCTCGCTTTCAATCACGATCGTCGCCCGCGTCTTCACGTGATGTGTGACTCCTCCACCGGGACCCCCCAGGCGTTGCTTCGAATCCCATGAATAGCGCAAACTCAATCAACAAAAGTCTCAATGACGATGCTCGCCAATAGTGCAGTCGAGATCTATACACCGAAACCAAGTTCGTAGGTAGCGACGCTTTGATCAGCACTCTAACTCTGTTCTTATTGCACATGTCAAGACGGCGTGAGACTGAGGAGCGTGTGTATTGCGATGCTGGCTGGACTGGCGAGAGCCGGGACACCACCGAACCCGAGCCTCGGACAGATGCCCGGACCCTCCTCCGAAGCCTCGGGTTGTTGATGTTGTCCCGGGCATCTCGAGCCCGTGTTGTGCGTAGTCTCATAGCAGACGCAACGGGTTTCGATGAGCCAATATCGACCTCCTTGTGCCCGACTGATAATGCAACATTCAACGGCGCGCAAGCACACCATTACTTTACACACGCACGCTCACTCGCTCACGCCCTCACAGCATCCCCCCCCTCCATCCTCCCCGGCCAGTTTAAACTTTCGAGGGGTTCAATGGTGCGGGCGTCTTGCGAATCCTCTTGACTGCATCAAGGACCCGATGAGCCCTCCAGATCCACACTCGGTCAGGTTTCCGTCAAGGGGTTTGGGCCGCCGACGAGATTGAGCACTGAACGAGTCAGGCGCATCCCTGTCACGAGGAAGAAGCTCCCCCCCTCCTCCAAAGGAAACTCCAGGGATGGGAGCTTCTAGCTTCATTCTAGCGTCCGTAGAGGCGGTTTGTTGAAGAATTATCATCTGTCTACTGCACTGTAGACTCAATACCACCTCCTTCACCCATCCATGGCACAGAAGCGCGTCTTGTCATTTCCGTCTTCACCTGCCCAGTGATGCTGCCGGTGACGCTAGACAGGGCTGACGGTGGTGGCGGCACGACTGCCCATGAGACGGACCATTTCACCGGTTTCCTGATGGGGTTGAAACGAGCCGGCTCGAGACTATCGGAGCACGGTGGCTTCGTCGGAGACCCTCCGACGATGGACTGAACGGTCAACTCCGAAGATTGTGGCTCGGAAGGGCTTGACGCTGGACGGGATGTAGTAAGTAACGTGGCAGTGTGAGCCCGATGAAACGGGACATCTCTTCAGGGCGCTTCACCGAGTTGGTTTTTCCCGCCTTTCCCACGTGGTTATTTCACGAGCGGTGGGCGCGGTGGATCGGGGCCGGCGCTCCCGATCTCTGGATGCTGAAGACTCTTTTTTTTTTCTCCCACCGAGTTTTGTCGAATTTTCATCAGACGCGGTGATGGCAATTACTATGTACTGTACGGAGTACTACGTAGAGTGTCAGGTAATAATAGTCTTTGGCTGCTTTCCCCCCTGGTCCACACTCCCCTTGTCGCTCTCTTCATCAACTCAAGGCTGGCAAAGATTCCCACTCGTGCTGCCACTCACGTATCGTGCCACTCATGTAGTTAAAGTACGTCGTATGTACGTGCCAAAGGGGGGCAGCAAAAAGGTTCCAACAGACTGGCTCCGGAGCATCGGTGGCTGACGCCAGTGCCGGTTGATCCCAGTCGAACAATAACGAGGTGAACCAATCACCAGGTGTTCCGGCAGTCTGTCTCGGTGTCCCAGCAGCATGGATCCGGAACCAGATTTGTAAAAGGAATGCCGGCTCTATTTCCGATATGGGTATTGTCGATGGGGCGCCTTCATTTAAACCACGCCAGCGAGAGACCCTTTCCACTATGGTCCGTTGTAACGCGCTTCTCCCTCCCAAGGTACCTCCGTAATCTCGCTCCCGAAGAACCTCGTGTGGGAAAATATGGGAGTGGCCGCCTTGGAGGATCCAAAGAAGAGGCACATCGCCATGTGGACTCCCATCCTGCAGAAGACAGACCCGCTGGACGGTCTCGGGTCTCCAAGTGCCTGTCCACTATTCACCGGCCAGTCACGTATGCAGACGCATATGCACAGGGTACGATTGCCGGTGGAGGATTCGCCGTTGTACCAGGTGAGGTTTGCAGGTCTTCCCAATAGTTAAGCGAGCTGCGTGTCGTCACGGTGGTTCCCATCCTGACGGACAAGACCGTTGGCAGCTTCGGGACCATCGCTCAGGACCGTTACTCGTCACCGCCTCTTCTCAACCCGGAACCCTCCGCGGCGATGTGTCTGTCGGTCAACCAGCATACAAGTACACCATCTCGGTTGGCCTCACGCGCGCGTACGTCTTCAGAGCGGGAGTGGCTCATCGGCAGGTGGGAAAACTCCCAAATTACCGAAGCCGAAGCTCTCGAGTCATGATCCCTCGGCAGAAGAGAAGAAACGCCGTCTGAGTTGAGTGGCTGCGTTGTGTTTCTCTCCTTCTCGCAGTGCTTCATTTCCAGCGGACGGTTCGTCCCACCCGCTCCCGTTCTGTCCGTCGCCACTTGTGGGCTGGGTTTGCCCCAGGTGTGCCATTCTGCCGGGAACATCTTGCCTTGGGACAAGGTCGTCGACAAGCCGCTGAGACGTACGTGGTGGAATGTACACACAGAGTACGACGCAGGCACACCGCGGAGCCCTCCGGTATCCGGGAACCTGTACGTCGGTGATTGGCTACCAAACTTGCCCATCGGGGCATCTCGACCCGAGTGTTCATGGGTTGAAGTCGACGGAGGCTTCACACCGAGATCGGCGGTCACCAACCACCTTGACCCAAAGTCCCTGTTCAAGCAGCGCGTGCAAGTTTTGTCCCGTGGATGGTGACCGATGACAGAAGAGGCATCGATGAGATCGTCCGGCTGGACCTGAGGAGCTCATGTTGCAAAATTCCTTGCCCTGAGACTTGGTGACGCGGAAGAGATCCACGAGTGGCCATTCCGGAGGGCTGTAGCTTTGGCGAGACCTAAACGAGGCTCGGTCAGCCCCTCGAAAGGCTTGACCGGTCAACCGCTCGCCGTACCAACTTCTCTGCCGTGTGGTCATGACTCCACCGCCCATGTCGTCCGTCCTCGGCATCGACCCACGCTGCCGCGCTGTCGGGTCACAGCCCCGTTTGAGGCTGTATCGACAGGCACAGGAGAGCCGGTGGGGTGCGGGGATGCCGAGTGTTGGAATGGATTCACACGTGCCTCGGTTGTTCGAGTTCGCTTTTCCTCTCTCTCTCTCTTTCTCGTAATGAACGCGTTGGCGATGGGGATGTGAGAAGGGTTTGCTGTCGGGCCGAGTGGTCTGTCATCGCAATCTCGACAGCCCCATAGCGGAGGCAAAACAACCGGCGCGAGTGGCAGTGGCAAATGGTCCAAAGTGACTGAACCACGGCGAGTGGAAAGACAGTATGGTATCAGTTGTGACAGGTCTTTTTGTGAGTGAAGGTCCTGTTGAACCTCGGTATACATCCTAGGTTTCCGGGCTTCGGTGGCGAGGTTGGGCATCCTAAAGCCCGTTTACACAAGAAAATGTCTCCGGTCGACCATCAAGGCGTATCATGATGATGTCTATGGCCGAAGATCATTTGACCGAACCAGAGCTATTCCTGATTGCTTCTTTTGTTGACCAAGGACTCTCATAGCATGAGCCAAACTTGTTTCTGCCTCCAACGCAAAGAAGCGCACGGTTTACGTCAGGCACAGTCACACTGATGTCCAATCGTCAAATAAGTAGCTAAACTGGTGAGATTGGACATTATCACCAAGTATAGAGAAATTAATATTTCGGCAGGAGAGGTGATCGAAACTGGAGAGATAATTGTATTGCTTCGGAATGGCTGGAGAAGATTATCCGCAATGTTTTTTTGGTCAATTACGCAACCTACAATCATTGAATGTACCTGTCAATATTGCCATTCTTCTCATATGGTACTCGAAGTCAAACACCCTCATTCGTAAGTATCCTATGGATAGTCGAGAAGTCAGACGTCCTCTTGTGATGAAATGAAGCAAACATGCTCAGTATGAGCGAGATGACGCTGTACGTCGCCATCGTTTTGCTTCTCACTTGTCACCCACTACGCCAAGCCCCTTGGACGGAGTCATTCCAAGTCATAAGATGCCATGAGAGCTTACAATTCTGACTAACGCTATCAACTTATCCAGATTCTCGTTACTATCAATGTAAAATACCACCAGGTTGCTGACAGCCGGGTGTACGATTCGCAGAGTGACTCTTAGGCTTCATATACTCGCCTCACGGTCTGTGATGTAGTCACTAGACCGTTTTGTTCTTCCGAAGAAAAGGCCGGACCTATCGTGGAGTACACCTCGTCGCGTCTGGCCATACCCCCGGCGAGCACATGTCAAGGCCACTGCCACCGTTGCACAAGTGGCTCTTCGATGACTCCTGATTCAGTAACCACTTGTACATGGATACTCATCCCACAATCTTGGAAACAATCTTCTCGCAGAACGACAACAGCGAGGACGCGTTCTCAATGTCCACCGTGGTGACCAGAGCGCCCAGCTCGTTACGCACCCAGTTGCGTACCTCCACTGCTGCGAGGGAGTCGATGCCGTACACCGACAGAGGTCGAGCCGGATCCATCGGCTCCGAGAGTCGCAGCATGCGGACGAAGCACTTGTTTACGACGTCCACTGAGAAGGAGTCGATGTCAGCTTGTACGCATCCTTCTCGTCGAAATATGAGGTCGCCAACCTACCTGTTGCAGATACCTGCGCCGCGGTCTCGGCAGACTTGGCCCGGAGCAAGAGCAGCAGCGCCTGCACGTCCGCGTTGGCGCTATTCCCACCCTCGCCGGGCGTCTTTGCCCCTGACCCCGCCCGCAGCGCGGCGAAGCGCGCGTCCTGCAGGAGCGCCGAGTCGGCGGGCTGCGGCGCGACGATGCCCGTCACCATCTGCGCCGCCGACGGCGAGTCTGGGAACCGGCCGGCCTGCTGGAGGGTCGACAGGTGGAGGATATGCCGATGACGCCGGAGATACTCGAGAGCATGGTGAAGAAGTCCAGCTCGAGGTTCAGTTTCTCTGCCGCGTTGTGGAGGTTCCACGTTCCTTGGATCTTGCACCCCACGGCTTGGTGGTGGTACTCTTCCAGAGTCATGGAGTCGAACGGACGGTCCTGTAAGGTAGGAAACGTAATGTCAGATGAGGTTGTCTTGCGTGAACCGCGCGAGCTGCTCGAGACGGGGAAAAAAAGAAGACTTACGCGGAGGACCATGGCACCCTGGAGGATACCCCCCATGGGGCAGGTCGTCTGGTTAAAGGCTCGCCGAACGTCTCCCTCGCTGGTCACGTCGGCGGTCAAAAGGTCGATGCTTGACCCCAGAGCCTTGACCTGCTTGATGATGGACCGCGACTTTTCGTCCGCGTGACCGCTGCGAGAGACGACGGCCAAGTGCTTCGCGCCGCTCTTGGCCAGGTAGACGGCCAGGGCTCCGCACAACCCGCGGAGACCGCCGACGATGAGACATGTGGCATCATCTCGGAAGCGAAGGGCTTTCGGGGCACGCCGGACCTTTGAAGCACAAGTGAGCAAAACTGGTCCGTCTCCAGAGCAACAGATGCGGACAAGACCTACGGGAACGGAAATCCGGGGCTCGGGACCGTCTGAAATGACAACCTTGCCAATGTGCTTGCCTGCGCGTAGGTAGCGCACCGCGTTGGCGACATCGGCGAATGAGAAGATGTGGACGGGGCTGATGGGCTTGACGTGGTGCCCCTCGAGCAGTTCGAACAGCTTGGTCATGAGTCTGGAGGAGGCGGAGACGGTCAGCATGCCGTGCTGAAGTGAAGCAAAGGCTAGGAAAAAGTTGTCTACCGTGGAATGAGATGATCCGGAGCTCTCTGATGCGACATGTCGACGGCCCTCAGGGAGATGTTGCGATCAAAAGGCTCCATGGCAAGACTGTTGCAGTCCAGAATATCTTTTTTGCCAATCTCGACCATGATACCTCGGTCGGCGAGGATGCGGAACGACTCATCCAGCATGTCCCCCGTCAAAGAGTTGAGGATGATGTCCACCCCTCGACCGCCAGTGGCAGCCAGAACTTGGTCGCCGAACGAGGTGTTGCGAGAGTTGAAGATGTGGTCGTCGTCGAGACCAAACGTGGTCTTGATGAAGTCTCTCTTTTCGGGAGATCCGACAGTCGCAAAGACCTGTTGGCAACACGCAAGGAAGTCAGCCGTGTTTCTTGCGGTGAGTCTGAGTCAAGGGATGAAGCCGCTTACCTCGGCGCCGGCGTACCGAGCCAACTGCATCGAGGAGATGCCCACGCCGCCCGCCGCGGAGTGGGTGAGTACCGTCTTGCCGGCACTCACACCCGCCATGTCGAACAGGGAGTAGATGGAAGTCAGGTAGACGCCGCAGAGCGTCGCGGCCTCCTCGAAGGACATGCAGTCCGGGAGAGCGTGAACTCGTCCGGGCCGCGTGCGGACGCGGTTGGAAATGGTGGCGGGAGCGAAAACCACGACGCGCTGTCCCACCCGGAGCGACGTGACGCCCGGCGAGACTCTGGTGACGACGCCAGCTGCCTCCCCGCCCAGTTCGCGTTCGTCGCCGGGCACGATGCCCATGGTGACGACCACGTCCTTGTAGTTGAGACCGGCGGCATAGTCCTCCACCTCGACGTGACCTTCCTCGAGAGGCAGGGGTTCGGCCGTGACCTCGTGGAAATGGATCGAGTCCATGTCGCCCAGGCGCTCGGCGCCCATGTTGATGATGGCGCCGCTGGCGCGGATGTCCAACACGTCGGTTTTGCGGTCGCTGGGATGGTGGCCCTGGAGCCTGGTGAGTTCCCAGTCGGGGAGCAGTCGGCTGACCTGCACGACGCCGCCTCGCTCGACGGACTCGCTCTCGAGCTGGCTCTTGGGCTCGGGCTGGCGGAGCACGTGGAGGCAGGAGACGATGACCGGAACGGTGGCATTGCCAACTGGGTTCTCACGTCCAGGTTGACGAGCCGGACGCCCTCTTCGGCGCGAAGAGAGCGGAAGAAGCCAGCGATGGCGGCACTGTCAGGGTTGGTGACGTCGAGATGGGCGCCGGAGGTGACACAGAGCATCTTGCTCTGCTTTTGAATGAGGTGCTTCAGAGTATCTCACTGCCTGCCGTCGTAGTTGATGATGGTTACTTGATCTTCTCTCATCATGGCAGTCATTTTTGCGGTAGCATTTCTCACGGTGACGGGGACTTGGTCCACTGAGCCGTATATTTGCACCTGAAATTGCTCTGTTGCAAATACTCAATCGGGTTAAAAATGCAGGAAAGACACTTCTCTGTTGGTACTGGCCGCCATCTAGAAGGTGGGCGTTCTTGTCTGTGTGAAGCCCACGGCTTGTCGCCTCTTGTACAAATCATTGCTTGTATATTTTTCTCTTATAACCCCCTTCCCACTCGTTCAAAACCAGCAAGTACTTCGGAAATAGTACCTCGCAACCATCCACTATCTCTATGATACCTCATCTCTGCCTTTGAAGTCCATGACCGCTTGATCATCGTCGACGGATGAGAATCGTCTCGCCCGGAGCTCCAAATCGGTGCCGCTTCGCAGAAGCATCACGACTCCCGGCTCAAAACCCTCGGCAACGGCCAAGTGCAGCGGAGTGTTCCCATCGGCGTCGTAAGCATCTACAAGGGATCCGAGCCCGGGACCCACCTGTCGGGCCGGACCGGGGCCGAGACCAAGCCCGTCGCCGTCGCCGGCCCCACTTCCCATCTCCGCGAGCAACAGCCGCAACACCTGTTCCCGCCGATGCAGCACGGCCAGATGCAGCACAGAGCGCTGCATGTGGTCCACGGGATCCCAGCGGACGCCCGCGGTCAAAAGGGTGCCGACCACGGACGCGTGACCAGCGGCGACGGCGTGCATGAGCAGGGTTCGGCCTTCGCATCTCCCGCCCTGATCAGATCCTGCCGCGGTGAGCTCGCATTGGCTCGGATACGACCAAAGGGGATAATTTAAGACCCGCTAGCCTCCAGCGTTACCTCGGGCGAGATACCAGCAAAGAGCTCGGTGTAGGCCCCAAAGATGGGTTCCGACAGCATGACATTGTTCATGACGAACATGACCAGCGCCGGCGTACCGTCAAAGGAAGCCGTCTTCAAGTAGCCAGGGTTCAAGCACACACTCACGATCCCATCCGCCTTGTACCGGCGCGCGAACTCCCGGCTGAGGAACCAGGTTCCCTGCTTTGGACGCACCGTAGTTCTGCATGGGCTTGCTGGTGCCCCTGTCAATCACGTCGAAATCGACGCCGTTCGGCGGCGACCCGGCCTCGGCGAGCCCGCTGGACGTCCAGACGACACGCGTGTGCCCCCTGGACGAGGCTGCTGCCGCCGCGCGCAGCTGCGGGAGGAGCAATTGCGTGAAGAGCAGCGTCGCGACGCAGTGGAATCCAATCATGGGCTCGAGGTCTTGCGCAGTGCGCTGGCCCGGAGCCACGGCATTGGCACCCGTGCCTGCGTTGTTCCACAAGACGTCGAGACGAGACTCTTGCTGGGCAAAAGTCTCTGCTGCAGCTTTGACCACAGTGAGGTCGTTCAAGTCCAGGTGTAGGAACTTGAGCTGCCCATTCGTTGCGGCGGCATTCTTGGACTGTGTTGTGATGTCTCTGATGGCGGCCTCAACTTTGTCCTGTATCGGTGAAGGTGGGCTTGGGTGGATAGATTTGTGTAAGCGTCGCCCGAAGGTTGGACAGAGGAGACATGACGCTCGTGTCCCTCGATGAGTACTCTACAGTAGGATCTGCCATCTGTGCGGAGTACTCTACTTCGTAGAGAAACGGTCTTTGGCTGAAATCGGTCTAGGAGAAGCTGAAAAGATCATCCGTAAGAGGGGTGAGCAAGACGTAGGATGCTTCGCCGGAGACGCGGCAGGTATGGTATAAACATAGTCGCCGATGAGGCACCAATCTGCAAACCACCGTAGCTTTGTAGCTGGCGGACTACACAAGCATTGTGAGTAGGCATGGCTCGCAGGGACTAGAAATTCGCTCGCTTGGCTGCACGATAATCATGTCGCATCTCGGAAATGCTGACGATCTTACTGATCACACCCCACGGATGGACGGCAAACACATCGCCGACCAGTCTTAGTGGCTGCTTCATAAATAGGTGCCTGCGGAGTTCATCTTCAGAGCCGACTTTCATCACATCACACCATCTTCCCCTATTCAAACGGCCAGCTCAGTCAGTTGCGGCGGCGCTGCGTCCCTATCCGGAGAAGGCGAGTTTTGTTGGTTGAAGCACGGGATGGAAACATCCTTGCAGCCACATGCATTTATTGCTTATGCGATTGCGGGTGAACGGCATCTGCACAGCCCATGGATACGTGATTGGTAGGTGATTGGTTGGACGCGAGTCTCTTTCTGGCCTTGGCAAGACATGAGACAGTGATAACAACCCATGGCCAGCAATACCATACATAGGGTAGTCCAGGTCACGGTGCGTAAGAGCCTCTTCCTTGTACAGCAGGGTTGGGGGACATGGCTTTCGTAAGTTTGTACATGGGCATAGATTTACGTAGGCACAACTCCGTTTCTGTGCTTACTTGACGATGTAGGCGTTGCTTGTTGCTTAGCGTATACAACGCCTTGTTCGTGTCAATCGCAACCCCGAGAACCCCTGGATTTACAAGGACACCGTGATGCCGGCCACTATCGCAGTCAGCATAGACCAATACCACATGCTGACGAACGATGGCGTGTTCCCTGATCCCAACTCCTTCAAGCCGGAGCGTTGGTTAGGCGACCCCCGTGGGCCCGACGGCATTCATCCGCTTGCCCACTACCTGACCGTCTTCGGCCGGGGCACCCGCATGTGCCTGGGGTTGAACTTGGCCTATTCAGAGCTATATATCGGCTTCGCTACTCTGATTCGCAGACACAACCTACGGTTGGTCGAGACGACGGTTCGTACTGTGGCTTTTTACGCCGAAAATACCATCTTGTCTCCTTGGCCTGGGACTAAAGAAATACGGGTGCTGGTAGATAGTTAGGGATAAACAGATGGACTGGAAAATGTCGGTAGAGCGTTTCTACGTCGTCTTTTGTAGTAAACTTCTATGGTTGATTCCAAGAGTCGTATAATCTCTACCTCGTTATAGAGGTTGGCGATTACGAATACTGTTGCATCAAAGGACGCTTTCTCCTCGCCGATTCCCCTCGAACCACTACTCCCTCTCTTCGCTTCTCTGCATCAGTACAACAGTCATGTTTAAAGTTTATCAGTATGTGAATCTTTAGATGATTTTCCGAATATTCCTATTACATTGCGTTATTGCAGGGACTTATTCCTATAACAATCACCAATAGATTGAATCGCCTTGTTATTGACTGACCGTGCCGAAGTCTGAATTAGACACAGCGATAGCACTGTGAAATCGCACCATCCTCTGTTGTCCCCTCCTCTATCGCGACATCGGACTTTTCCCAGTATTCGATGTTCATCCCAGCCACCATTTTAGCGACAGCCGGCGAAGACAATCGGAGCCAGAGGCAAAGAAACCCACAAGAGGTGATGGTTCGTGTCGCAAGAGCGACTTCATCCCAAGCGTTTGCCGAGACCGCGGGCTTACCAAGGCCTCGGCGGTCTATGACATTCACCGGGTGAGTCCGAAATTCCGCCAACAGTTACAAGACCCAGGGTCGTTGGGAGACTAACGTCGATTAAATAGTTGCTGGACTTGCAAACAACGCAAGGTCAAGTGCGATGAAAGGCCGCGAGGCTGCCTGAGGTGCGAGAGGTTAAGCATCACCTGTGGCGGTTATGGCATTCGGCTGCAATGGATCATCATTTCCAACCCCTTTGTCGAAGGCCAAACCCCTAGAATCAGTAGCAATGGCCGAGGTAGGATCAGTATAGGTAGGTGGCTCTAGGTACCACTCAATGAGTTATCCCCCCTGGAAACTGATATTAAACAGAATCGACTGCCGGACCTACATACAGCACGCAAGAGGTCGACGACTTCCTAAAGTCCATCGATTCAGCTGCAGCCTGCTGCGTTTCCTGCCAGGCAGGACCTTTCAACAGCTTCATGTCGTACAACGAGACCGCGGAGGCAATGCCTGGTCCTTCAAGCGAGCCACAGATATCAGTTGAAAGGCCATCTCCGAACATCGCGCACTCGGAGCCGATGTCCGAATCGATATCAGATGGGGAGCAAACTAGAGGCCAACGTCTTGAGTTAGGGCAAAAACGCTTTGAAAACAGCCAAGATAATGTTGAAGGCTTTAGCATGAACAGCAACGACGACTGGAATGGCCCGGCAGACTGTCCATCTATTGCCGCGTCCGGCAGCGACTTGGATCATTCAGTTTCAAGGCCAGCAGCAGTGACTCAGGCGGCGTATGATCCAACATCAGTATCCACACTCACGTTCAGCATCTCAGGGGATGCAACAACTGACCACTTGCTACATCACTACGCCGACCATGTGACCGTGCTGCTCCTACCCATAAAGCACTCGCAAAATCCATACAAAGTTCTCTACGTTCCAGCGGCAGTCGAGGCGGCTTCTTGCTGGCTATCAAATACACAGTGTCCTACGACGATGTTGCAAGCGGCGATTTTGCATTCTCTACTCGCCTCAGCTGCGTTCCATCTTTGGAATTGCGGTCCGGCTCGAGCAGAGTATCATCATATTGGTTCTCGACACCGTCGGAAGGCGCTATATTGTCTCCAGTCTGCTATAAGCCTGGAAACGCCTCAAGCCGAATACAAGACGTTGATGGTTGCCATGCTATCTTTAGTTACGATAGATGTAAGTGCTCATTTTTGTCTCTCGATTAAGAGTCACTGACACTATTTTGTTAGTTCATGTCTGGGTGTGAGGCCGACTTTGCAATACACCTGAGCGGAGCACAGCAGCTAAGAAATCGACGGCGTCACTGGCAAATCATGAGCCAGGCAACCCGTCAGCTCAATGAGATCAGCGATTTTCTACACCTCTTGGCACGCACGGTATCTTTCAAGCCTTCACTGGTCCCTTGGGCAAGTGAAGCCGAGGGTGACGCTGAGGAACTCCTCAATCCCCAAAACCGCTCTGATAGCTGCTTCGGGTACATGTACGGCACCACACCAGCCGTTGCTGCCGATATCCAGGAGACCTGCCGTTTAGCCGAGCATCTCTCTTGGTGCGACGAGGCACGGGAACCTGTACCAGACACGTTGGCACTAGCTTGTGAGTCTCTCGGCGACAGGTTACGCTCGTGGTCCTTAGAGAACGAGGGCTTCTTCCCCAGCGCATTGGAAGACCAAGACGCTCTTGACATCTTGCGGTACCACGCTTCTGCCTGGCACTTGGCAGCTCTGGTGTATTATCACAGACGTGTTCAGAAGTGCTCCGTCGAAGACCAAGATTGTGTGAATGCTGCTGTGGCGGAACACATGCACTCTGTCGAGGACGTGAAACAGAGATCGTCTTGCGAAACGACCCGAAGAACAGCGCCGATCATGTGGCCGGCGTTTGTGGCATCTTGTGAAGCCACGATACGCAAGCCGTGGGAGGATTGGTGGAGACGAGTAAGATTTTATCAGATTGCTAATTACCAGAGGCTGTGGCAGGTTGTACAGCAAATATGGCGGCAGAGGGACGAGCTGGCGGTGACAGGAATGGGACAGTTCGACTGGATTGAAGTCTATAAGGATCTTGGAATTACAATACTGCCCATTTGACGGAGGCGATGATGTAGAGGTATAGTCACCCTCGCATCTTTCACTCCATCTAACGCTTTGACACCATTCTGGCAAGCTAACGTACGAGAACATCCAAGACAATGAACATCGCCATCTCGGCGACTTTGCTTGGGAGCCTAGGTTTTCAACCATACCAGCTGAGCTCATACCGTCTACTCGGATTTCGTGTTGTTGCGTAGAAGCTACTTCAGCCTCATGCTAGCCTGTTCTTCGGCTTCTACATTTGAGACCGAAGAGGCCAACAAACTACTTACACAGTTGTTCTCTCATCGAGGGCTCGGTCCAAACACCGGCCCCTCCCCCGCATTCCCCAAGTGACATCACGACCGCATCCGACGTCCAACGGCTAAGCTGTGCCGATCACCCATCACATCTGAACATCTCCTGGCCAATCTACGAACCTCACAGACATCGAAACGTGGGTCCAGCGTTTGTGCGGCCATCGCTCCGCTGCCCGTGTCGCCCCAGATCGAGTCGAAATAAGGCCGGACCACGCGGGGTAAGCCTTTCTGCCTCGGTGATGTCGCCTCCAATGTCCCACGGGACAGCTCGAGACGGCGCCTATCATTGGTAGTCGGAACCTGCCGTGATGGGGTTCACCACAGCCGCTGACGACGGAAACGTCTGCCAACGTGTCGGGGGTCTGTGTGTTGGACCGAACCGGCGGACAGCTACCCGAAGGTTTATGTCCTTAAACACCGGAGCGCAGGACAACGATCCTTGCTGCTCCGATCTGTGCTCGTCTTTCAGACCAAGCGTTGCTCTGGTCTTTTTACTGCCCAGAAATTCGGACGCTCTATTTTGCTGTGAACTTCAACGCTCCGCGTCAAAACAATCTTCCACCGTGGGTATTCTGGGCAAGTGACGATGCCCTTTGACGCTTCCCACCGCGAGAAGCCTGGAGTTGCAGAGCTTGAGAACGGCAATCACGGACATGTGACGAGGAAGGATGAGATCAACCGCATCGATGGGTTGGCTACGGCCCAGGGAACGACGCTTGCGACATTTGCTCATCTGGATGAGAAGAAGATACTGAGAAAGGTGGGCGGCTCCCGCGATACAGCAATCTCCTCAAATCGAAGGTGGAGAGCTAGCTGACTGAGGCTCCAGATGGACGTTCGCCTCATCCCTATGCTGGCGCTACTCTATCTGCTCTCCTTCCTGGACCGTCAGTTGTAATCCTCATGCTTGAACCCCGACGATTGACTGACCAAGGAGTAGGCGGAAACATCGGCAACGCCAAAATCGAGGGGCTGCAAGAAGACCTGGGCATGAGCTCCGACCAGTACAACTGGTGTCTCACCGTCTTCTTCTTTACCTATGCCGCCTTCGAAGTCCCCAGCAACCTGCTTCTCAAGAAACTGCGACCCAGTGTTTGGCTTCCGACAATCATGGTCGCATGGGGTGTTGTCATGACACTCATGGGAATCGTCAGGAATTATCACGGTCTGTTGATTGCTCGAATCTTTCTCGGAGTGGCGGAAGCCGGCCTATTCCCTGGCGTTGCGGTATGTGATCAGAATATCTTATGCCATGATTTTGCAAAGCTGACTTGCTATCAGTACTATCTCACAGTGTGGTACTGCCGCCACGAGATTCAGCTCAGACAAGCAATGTTCTTCTCTGCGGCCTCCATCGCCGGTGCTTTCAGCGGGCTCCTCGCGTTCGCCATTTCAAAAATGGATGGTGTCGGCGGTCTGGAAGGCTGGCGCTGGATATTTGTCCTCGAAGGCATCGTCACCGTCCTCGTCGCCGTGATGGCCTTCTTCGCGTTGCATGATTTCCCCGAAACGGCCGAATTCCTGACGGAGGAAGAGAGAGCGTTCGTCGTCTACCGGCTCAAGTACCAAGGTCAGGTCCAGGGCAAGACGAAGAATGCGGTGCAAGTTGCCGAGGCCGAGGAGTTCAAGTGGAAGTACGTCTGGGACGCTTTCAAAGACTGGCAGATATGGGTCAACGTCTTCGTCTACTGGGGCGTAAGTTACCGCCAGCATGCCGTTGAAGCAAAGGCTCACTTGGACGCAGATTGTATGCCCCTTGTATGGCATCAG
The DNA here is from genome assembly GCA_004366825.1 of Colletotrichum spinosum. NCBI lineage: Eukaryota > Fungi > Ascomycota > Sordariomycetes > Glomerellales > Glomerellaceae > Colletotrichum > Colletotrichum spinosum. The sequence goes on along the minus strand of QAPG01000005.1, from coordinate 183,809 downwards.
CTTGTTTCTGCCAACAATCATACGAAATCTCAACTACACAGCGAGCACCGCCCAGTTGATGACAGTTCCGATCTACATCACCGCCGCTATTCTGGCAGTCATTGTCGCCTACTTCTCTGACAAAGTAGGCAAGAGAAGCCCTTTCATCGTCGGTTTCCTCTGTATGATGATTGTAGGCTTCGCCATGTACGTTCAACCCTTGACAGGCCGACGGACTGCAGCAAGACTGACGAACGCTATAGGTGCATAGCAACTTCCAACCCCAAAGTGGTTTACGGCGGCGTCTTTGTTGCCGCTTGCGCCATCTATCCTGCTTTTCCAGGAGTCATCAGTTGGCTATCGAACAACCTTTCGGGCAGCTACAAACGCAGCGCTGGCATGGCTCTTCAGATTGGCGTTGGCAATCTCGGCGGTGTAAGTCCCCTTGACGTCTCCGACTCTTCGTCTGCTCATAAAGGCCAGGCGATGGCGTCCAACTTTTATCGCCAAAACGATGCCCCTCGCTATGTACTCGGACACGCTTTGGAACTCGCATTCATCTGCGCCGGTATTATTGCGGCATTGATTCTCATTTTGTCTTACATCGGCATAAACAAAAACCGTGACAGAAAGGTAGCGGCAGGTTACGATGGCGTACTCACTCCGGAGGTATTATCTGCTCAGGGTGACCGAGCTGTGACTTACAGATATATGTTGTAACCTTGTGAGGGTGGCCTTGCGCAGTAATGAGAATGACCTATAGATGTCCTATCAGCGAGGCTGATTGATAAGCGGAATACGTCTCTCAGTTGATTTACTTCTATGCTTACAAGAGGTTGTTTCGGATGTTCTAACGAATTGACCTACTCGGTTAAACGCTATTAATCTATCAGCGTTACTGGTGTTGACTTCGTATCTCGCAATACGTCTTCGGCCTCCTGAGTCCCCAAGACTCAAGGTTAACAGCGATCTTGTTCAGGGTAAGGGCGTGAAATCAGGAACAATGACCAACCACGACGTTGCCGTTGGCCGGTCCTGCAAAACGGACACCTTGCAAAACGTCATGACTCCGGAATTCAAGCAAGCAAGACCGTTCTGTCTGTCAAACCTAGACGCTCAACCATGTCCGACCAGGTTACTCCGTGCTCAAGCATAATCATCCCGCAGCCTACTCGCTCAAACAGGACGCTATCCCCGATGGTACCCATCTCTTTGATGAACAAGCCCCTCACACACTCCCCATCCAACATAATATATATATTGTAATTAGTCAGAAACAAGGGACTGAATAAGACGTCCGATCCCTCTTGGGGGATGGTGTCCAAATCATCCGCCCATACCACAAGTTTCGCACTTCCGCTGTCGGTTGCATCTTTGAAGGTGAAGCACTGAGAAGCGGTACCATATATGTCTGGCTTGCCGTAGTACCTGTCATGTGTCAATATCCCCTCAATAAAAGAAGTGCTCATTTTGAGGACTGTTGATTGAACCCCTGCTGCACCAGGACATCCCGGGTATCTTGCGAAAGTTGCCAGGGTCTCTGCAGTTGGCGAGGTTCCGTTTCCTTCTAGTCCCCTACTGTTGAAGGTATGTTCGAATCCGCATGCGGCTCTGTCATAGTTCAAGTGTATGTCTGTAGATGCCCAGCTCCAGGTCGAAGGCACCAGTTTGGTAATATGGCCATTAGTCCCTCTTTGATATGTTCTCCTCCGCGTCGGGCACCAAGTGCCAGTGTGAGTTGCAATGGAACTTGCACTCCAATAAAGACTTAGGGCCATTGTTTTCCAAAAATGGCCTTCAAGGTAGTCATCGTCCATCGCCAAGGAAGTGCGAATACCGATTGCGGCAATCGCAACAAGGATATCCGACTCAGGATAGGTCAGAGAGCGCATGGTATATTCTTCGATGATGCTAAACCATGCGGAGAGAAGTTTGTGAATGTCGGTGGTTTTCGGAATTGAAGTCACTGGAAGGACCGAAATCAGTGCTAATTTTCCCGGGCCATCCGGCAATGTCTCGCAGGCGTGAGGCAGCTGCCTGCATGTCCAGAACACTTCGCCAGCGCCAAAAGCAATGGTCCTCGAAGGTAGCAGCTTCTCTTGTAAAGCCCACCCGCGAGAGCCTAGAGGTTGGCCCTCGAGGGCGACCAGGAAATAGTTTACCGGGAAGACTGTAATCCCGCTGTCTGATACAGCATCATCAACGGATGTCGTTCGTGTACGAACTTTGAATGGCGCGATGAGACCTGGATCTGGACCGATGAAGATGCTATCGTGCGGGTTTGCAGCTCGGTAGAGAGCCAGGCAAACAAAACAGTTTTCGTATACCTGCTGCATCTGCGTGGCCTCGCGGAGCCAATCCTCCTGGCTACCTGGTCCATGTTGGATAATGCAGAGACAGTCGATCCATAGGTAGTCGATTCCCAAACTCCTCGAGAACTCGATGGCTTCTCTGAACGCAAGGGGAAGCTGATCGACCGGTATGCCAGCTTGCAGTTGAATCATGTTCGAAGCACTTAGACGAAGAAAACGATATGGTGGAGCGCCCCAGCAGTAACTGAGTGCGGCATATGGGCCTTTGATAGTCCGTTGCTTCGTCGATACAAGCCGAACTCTGCATCTTTGCAGCTCGAGAAGCCGAGTCGGGTAGAACGACGGCTGGAAATGTGTCTTGCATTGGACATGGTCGTGTGTGCAGGCTTCTATCCATTTTCGTGCATTGTCCAAAGAGCCAAGAAATGGAATGACGCCCTTTCTCCTCGCGATGGAAGTATTGAGTGGCACGGCGTTCCCAGAGCCGACAGAATAGTAAGTAATTGGTTCTGCTGTACTAGAATTGATGTTGAAAAATGGATACACAGCGTCAGCCTCGCCTTCGAGCAGCGGGTCGTACGACCAGTTCCATGACTGGGAGGCGGCGAAGAATTCTGGTCTTCTTCGATTTAGAAGACACAGCACATGCATGCAGAGGAGGCATCCGTCATCGGCAGCCTTGGTGAGGGATGCTGTATTCGGGTGATGGGGTCCTTTGCTTGGAGATTCCGATGCAAGGTTGTCCAAAATGTCAGCACACTTGTCGCAAAAGCTCTGCATGTTGTGGTGAAGCAGTGAGGCTGACGATGCCGAGAGGTGCAACAGCCAAGTAAAGGGTGGTCGAAGTTGCGCAAACTGTCGTTGATTGTCGAGGGAAGAAAGACCGTCTCGGGGAAACGGTCTGCTTTTGAGAAATTGCCATCCCCGCTCATGAAGGGATATTGATTCGTATTTGATCCTGGTGGTGCTGCAGCTGAGCCGTGACGGGCGTCAGCAAACGCTGGCATCTGAATCACAGGCACCAGTCATCACAGCGTACAGTACACCCACAGTTCTGACGACGTTGCTCCCCTTCGTGATCGTGCCGCCATTGGCTGTATGCGGCTACATGGTTTACGCGATGTTGATTAAGTCGTCTGGGAGACCAGGCGGCGTCAGATGAGGCTGCGTCCGAGGGCTGGCGATCCAAGACCATACTCGGCTGGCTCAAGTCAAGCTTCCTTTGCAAAATGGAAAAAGTGTGCAGAAAATGCAAATCGAAATAGCACCAAGCTGCTGTGATGACCGCAAAGTGCTCGTGCTGTCAGCTGATCATGTACATCGATCCTCGACTGCTCCGGGTTCAACCTGCATAGCCGCTATGCCGTATGCGAACGTCATCATGGCCAAGCTGTTTCTTACGTGCCGAGGCTGGCGTTACTTCACCAACGACACAGCACCGAGTTCAGCTTCAGCCTCTCGTGATGGGAAATATGCAAGCCTCATCGCTTGAGAGTCTCCCTCCTGAGTTACTGAACGAGATTTTCTCGCACATTACCGATCCGCGGACACTCTACCATCTCGTCGTCGCCAGCCCAGCCTCCTCACGTCTGTTCGAATACTCACAATCCGGCCCGCAAGCCTTGGACAATGTTCTCTCTCACTCGATGGCGCCTCAGATATGTGCCATGGTCCGCGGCGTCGCCCTGATACGCACGGCAAACCCAGAGAACCGCCGCATAGCCTCGCTCAAGGCCTTTGTCGAACAATTCGCCAGCCCTCGGGTCATCAAACCTACATGCCCCCTCGCCGCCCCGCCACTCGCCCAGACCCTCCAACACCAGCCCGAGAGAACTTCCCGAGGTATTCTCTTGACCGTGAGACGGATTCACCACCTCACTTCCGCCTGTCTCGAGCACTACCGCGAGCGATGTCTCTCCATCAAACCGTCTCGCGCCGTTGACCCCAAGATCCGCTGGGGCGAGGGGGGCGAAAAGGCGTGGCGTCAGGACTTCCCGGGCGTGCCCTACCAGCCCGCACCCATGCCCCCCCCCCGACCTGGGTCGAGGAGCAGCGCGTCATGCGCGGCTTCTGGAGACTGCAGCTGCTTTGCGACGCGGAACGCGCCATCGCGGAGCGCCGGTTGGACTGGGACTTTGGCAGGGCTGAGAAACGCGTACTCCTGCCCGAGCTTGTGTGCCGTAACTTTGGACAAAAGGACGAGCTCGACACCGTCTTTGATTACGTCTGCCACCTACAGCAGAACGCCACCCCTGCGACCAACAGCACCCTCCTCCCGGCACCTCCCGATGGGCATCGGTGCCGGTGGCCGGAACAGGCGCAGCCGGAGGCACCGCTCGACAGCGTCATGGGTCCGGTCCACATGTTCGGTCGAAGCAGCCTGGCGGGGGTGTTTTACAGTTCCCTGCTCGGCTTGTTCGGCGAGTCTCCCGTCCGCGGCGTTCCTTTCCGGCCCTTTCGCGAGCTGGGACTGGCTATCTGGGAAGTTGAGAAACTGGTCGTGCTGGGGCTTTGGGAGCCGCCACTGGACTACAAGGGGGTTGTGCACGACTACATGCTGGCGATGTGGAGCAACGGGGACAAGCTCTTCAGGTGGCGGAGTCTCCTGAGTCCAGGGGACCTTGTGGAGGTTTGGGTGAAGAATGAGGAGCGGGAGAGGCGTCGGGCTCTTGCCTCGCCATGACATATCGTGATCGTGGTGAGTGCCGAGAGTCGCGGTATCCAGTTCAAGGTCGTGCTGCGAAAACCCGAGGCGTCAGGGGCGCTCCGAGGGACTCGGAAGCTGTGACAATCATGCGGGTCAAGTCATGAGTTTGATGTGGACTGTTGGCGTTCCCTACATTCCTGACAAGAAATCTGTTCAAAATGCAGGAGATGGGGTTGGTTTCCAAACAAGAACGGTTTCGTGAGAGTTATACTGTGTGTTGAAGCTGTGGCACGTCTAACATCTCGAGTCAAGACGAACACCATTTACAGGTATAAGAAGCGATGTTCATCTGAGAGATGAGTTTTCCTCACGAGATGAACCATATTCGACCACCTGAACTCCAAACTTTTAGCTTCCGTATTTGACTACCTCTTATACTTCTCCTTCCTAGTACAAGTCTTGCCTTCAAAGTACAAGTCCAGTCGCCATGAAGTTCACCCTGATCCTCGCAGTTCTCGTCGGTCTGGCTGTGGCCATTCCAGACGACTCAGCAACAACTGTACGTCACACATCCCCCACTCGCAGTCTGCCAAGTAAATAACAGCAGAATCCACGGACCCAGCCCGGAGGCCCGAACTGCTCCTGTTGCCAAGATGGGAAAAGCGTGTTTGCCAGCTGCAACGACTGCTGTGTTACATCGTCGAGCATCGGGTCATCCTGCGATATAAATGCTTGCGGGCATTAAAGAATGACAAAGAGGGATGTATCTAGAGCTGATAAAGTTGTGTAAATCGTTTCTCTGCTAAGCTACTGTGGTATTCGAAACAACAAGAAACAAGTTCGAACCACAACCTTCATGGGAACCTCGAGGTTGCCGTATAGATCTTGGGGACCGGCTTTCACGTCGGCCGGGCTGCCCAGGACCGAGGCAAAGGCTCCTTGGATGGAGGACAAGATGTTGAAACATGCCGAGCTGGAAGCTCCCGGGTGCGAAAGAGGCGTTCTGAACTAGAGGTACTCGACCGGCCACGCCTCGGCCGCCCACAAGGGGATGCCGATTGTTGTGGACTGATGCTTGACCCTTGTGGTATCGTTAGCAAAGACTTGTCTACACAGGTACTCTTGCCAAATCCAGTATGAAAAGTGAGGAACGTGCGGAATAAGCATATTAAACAAGGTCAAGTCTTCTTGAGAAGGACTAATACTTCGGCCCACGAACCAATATTTTGAGCGGGGTCACTGCACACGTGGAGTGACCGGCATAACAAAGACAACTGCTTTTCCATGGTTTTTCTAACTGCCTTGAGAGCTCGGGTACTAGACTTGAGGAAGATGTATAAACAAGCTTTACTCGTCGTCCAGAGAAAGATGGGGAATTGCACCTTGAGTCAACCAGCCCAGCGTCTTCCGTTCTTCACCAGCGTCTAAAATGTATTTGATGCAACAAGAACAGCCCAGCCAGTGATGGTATACTGGTGGAAAGCATCTTCGTGTACTTCCGTGCATAAGCAGTCCCGGCTAGTCGTCGGAATAATAACTACCCTCCCGCTCCTCGCGGTACGATCCTCGATCGCTTTCATCCCTTTCGTATGAATGTTCGCGGTATCCATCGTCAGACCCATGATCGCACCCTGACGAACTCCCCGAATCGCTGCGTCTCTCGTACTGCTCGTGATGCTCGTGGTGATCAGACCCGCGGTCGGACCCGGACGAACTCCCCGAACCGCTGCGTCTTTCGTACCGCTCGTGATGCTCGCCCTCGTGATGCTCGCCCTCGTGCTCGCTGTCCGAGTCGGAGTCTGCTTCTTATCAGTAACAACTCCCAACTTCAACAGTAGAAATCAGCATACCCAAGGCATTAGCAATCAGAGCTCCGCCAATGGCACCGACAGCAAGGCCGCCGGCAACACCGAGCAGCATGTTGCTGTTGCTCCCGCTCTTCTTCTTTTTGTGCTTCTTCTCCTCGCTGGGATAGGGATGCTCGTACTGCTGGCTGTGCTGGCCGTAGGAATGCTGCGGCTGGCCGTACGGCTGCTGGTAGGGTTGACCATACTGCTGCTGTCCGTGGTGCTGGCCGTAGGACTGGTTCTCGTACCGAGCTTGTTGATGCTGCTGTGGCTGCTGGCCGTGGCTATCGAAGTGGTGTCCTGCGTAGTATCCAGCAGCGGCACCTGCCACGACACCAGCGGCGGCAGCGCCAGCAGCAAAATCCCCATATCCAGGTTGTGTTGGTGGTCCTCCGTAGCCAGGTCGAGGAGAGTGGCCATCGTATCCGGGCTGCGGTGACGGTGCTCCATAGCCAGGTTGGGGAGAGTATCCTCCATAGCCAGGTTGAGGGGAATGCCCACCGTAACCAGGTTGGGGAGAGTATCCTCCATAGCCAGGTTGAGGGGAATACCCACCGTAACCAGGTTGAGGCGAATGCCCTCCATAGCCAGGCTGAGGAGAATGCTCATACCTCCCCCCAAACTCTCCCGGCGGCGGCGGCGGCGACACCACAACCTCCCTCGCCGGCCGTTCCCACGTCGACCTCCCCTCTCGATCAACAAAATACCACCTCCCGCTCCTCTCATCAAACCTCTTCGTCCACCCCTCCGGCAACCCCGGCGATCCTGGCGGCCGCTGATACCCCTGATCACCCTCCGGCCGTGGCGGATCCGTCGAGTACGAACTACCCTGCTCTCCATACCTATGCTCGGGACGCGGCACCTCTGTCGAATAAGGCGGATACGCGCCATACGTGCCCGCCGCGCCCGCCGCAATTCCAGGCGCCATGGACGACATGGCCGAACCCTCTGAGGCTTCGTAGGTGTGGTGCACCGCGCGTTCCGGGTCCGAGGTTCCGAAGGCGTCCGGGTGGGTGCGCTGATACTGGCTCGCGCCCTGCTGCGGACCGCCCGCGTAGCCAGACGGCGGACGACCGTCGTAACCTCCATCGTGAGAGCCGTAGTTGCTGTACCCAAAGTCCTTGTTTGCTGTTTGCGAGCGTCAGTTGAAGGGGTTGGAAGACCGAGGGGGGATTTGGGGCAGAAGGGGGTTGGCTTGCTGTGTATCATCTCCGGTTCGTTGTCGGGGATGGTGAAGCCGCCTAGCTGGGACGCCAGCTTGGCGATGTCGAAGTTGCCAAACAGCGACATTGCCGAGGAGTCCTTGTTATTTTACTTGGCGGGAGCGACAAGCGGGTGGCTGTTTAGTCGGCAAAGAGTTCTCGAGGTTGTCGGCGAGGAGGAGGTGAGGTTGGTGAAGTGAGGTGAGTCGCGGGGTCAAGTGACAGGGTCCACGAGGTGGGCACATGAAAAAAAAGGCGAAATCAGATGCGCCACGACACTCGACAGCCACGGAAAGACCCAAAAAGCGATAAGCCAGTTGCCTCCTCCCGAAAGGATTCGTAATGGCAATTTCCTGGTGTGCTGCAGTCGCTGCCGTCGCTGCACGTCAGATTGGCCCTGTTCGTCGCTCCAGCTGCTTGAAAAACATGCAAGTCCACGTGTCTTTCGGCACTTCGGAAGCGCTGGCATTGGCAGCTCGGCGACGGCTTCCCCTACTGTTTCTTTACTTAAGGATACCTTGGACGCGTTTGCAATACAAAAGGCCATCAAAACAAACAGTCCTCCATCTTGCAAGGGTCCCCCACGCTTTCTCAGCCTTCATCTGATCGTGGCCCCTCGGGACGACCCGCCACTTAATTATTGCCGAACCGTAGGGCTGGCCGGAATCTCGCTGCATTCTTCGCCTGGGCCGGCACTGGTGGTGTCCTGAGGTTATGTACTGATTAGAACATACAGTAGTCACAATCACTAGGACCTGATGCTCGTAAATCCAAGTCACGCAATCACGATCTGCACCAACCGCAAATGACCAAGTGTCATGATTCATTCAAACCGTCCAGTCGCCCGGATGATTCTGTCAAAGGGTATAGAACTACCACACTGAAGACCAGCGCAAAACACGAGTAACAATCAAAGCAATTTTCCAACGCCAGCAGCTATGCATGCTTTTCTACAGGTATCAAAACAGGAAACAAGGTGTCATGACAACAATGCGTCTCCACCCTTGTGTCGTCCTTCGTTCACAGAGTCTCGTCTTCTTCCCTTACTGCTTGGCCGCGATACGGCGGCTCCTCTTGGCCGGCGCCGGCGTTCCATTGGCGCTCTGGCCCAGTTCCATCTTCTTGGCGGCCGTCACCTTCTTGGTGACCTTGGCACCCTCCGTCTTTGGGCCAGCCGCAGCCGTGGTGACTGTCGGCTTGCGCAGCTTCGACGGGGTGGAGGCTGTCGCCTTCTTCGTCGCCGTCGTGCTCGCAGCTCCGGCCTTGGGAGTCGAGGGTGTCACTGGGGCCTTGCTGGCCGAGGCCTTGCTCGCGGCTTTCGGTGCCGTCGCAGCTCTTGGCTTTCTGCCCTTCATCACCTTGCCCACCTCCTTCTCCTCCTCGACACTGAGAGGAGACGGCCCACGAGCAAGCGCAACCGCGCCAGGCTCTTCGCTCTGGCTTCTAGCCAGCTGCTCAGCCCAAGCGACGGTCTTGGCGTTCTTCTTGGTGACAGCAGCGGCCGTAGCCTTCTCAATCTCCGGAGACATGCCCTCCTTCAACTGCTCCAACATCTCCTCCGCCGAAATGGCGCTTCCCTTATTAGCGCGCGTGTTCTGGCGGGTGATGGTAGCCCGGTCCTTCTCTCCGCCTCGGACTTTGGCGTACCCTTGGTGGCGCATGGGAATCTTGGTCGCGGGTGCAGGTTCGCCACGTTCAGCCGCACGTTGAGCGCGAGTGCGAACACCGGCGGCTGCCGCGCTGGTCATTGAAAGGTCGGCGGGGCCAGAGAGAGGATCTTCGGTGTCTCTATCATCGACAGTCTCCTGGAGAGCCGCCTTGATCTTGGACGGTCCCTTCTTCCTGCCCGGCTTGCCAGCAGCAGGCTTCTTCTGCTCCTCGGGGATTTTGTCCGTCTTGTCTTTGCGCGCCTTCTTTCCCGGCTCCGGCGACGCAGCCATCTCTTCGACCTCGTCAGCCTTCCTCTTAACCTTCTTGGGACTCGGGCTGTTAGTGTCGAGAACCCCAAGAGGCTGGCGAGAGGACGACAACGCCGGAGATGCCCTGGCCCGGGTTGCAGGGGAGGCCGAGAACACTGGCGTATCCGCCCAAATACCACGAAGACGACGATCGGGGGTGGCCGCGAGAATAGGCGCGCTGGGTACTGGCGAGGGAGCGGCTTCGGATTCGACGTTGTCGGCGGTCGTCGGTGCTTCAACAGGAGCAGCCTTTGCAGCCTTACCCGCGACGTGTCGGGACAGGAAGTTCCTAAGCATAGCCAGGTCCGAGTCGTCGTTGGGGGAGGCCTCGGTGGGCGACGCCTCTCCAGCCGGCATTTTGTAACCCTCCACTTCCTCTTGCTCGTCCTCCACCGTCTCCTCATCCTCGTTAGACGGCTCCTCGGCGATGTCCTGATGGACGGGAGCCAACGGAGAAATATGCTCATCGACGCTGGCCACCGGCAAAGGTGAGACTGCCGCAGAAGTGGCAGTGGTAACGGGCGAAGCGACTTTGGTGGGCTCAGTTATTTGAGCACGAGACAGAGCTGGCGACGCAGCGTGAGCTGGAACGGGGCAGGGCGAAGCGACTCGGGCGGGCTGAATGGGTGAGAATACGCCGGGCGTAGTAATCTGGAACTGGGAGGGACTCGCGACGGGGGAAGAAGCGGGGATGGGCGAGTGCGGCGTAGGTGCGACGTCAAAGAGAGGAGCGAATTCATCCGGCAACTTAAACCGGACAACCAAACGACCGTCTTCGCGCTTGATGATCACCTTGGCATTCGGCTCCTGGGCGCCCTCAATAACACGAGCAATCGTAGCGAGAGCCTCGACAGGGGATTCGGAACGTTCCTGGGAAGCTTCAGGCTCAAGGGCATCTTCTATGACGCAATCAGTCGAATCGGGGGCTTCCACAGGCGAACCAGAACGCTCCTGAGAAGCATCAGACTCTTTAGTCTCCTCAATGACGTGAGAAAGCGAGGCGATAGTCTGCACGGGCGAGCTCGATCGTTCCTGAGAAGCGCCGAAAATATCAGGGTTCTCTCTCACGTCAACCTCCACAGAAGCAGGGGATGAGCTTTCCTTCATATCAGCCATGCCAGTGGACACCGGAGAAGTCAGGGCGTCTTTCTGCGATGCTAAATCAACCTCAATGGGATTATGCACCGCGGCGAGCTCGACCACCGGAGTGGGAGCACCAGCCGGCGACCCGGATGCTGGATCTTGGAGATCCTGCACCGCGGGGAGCTCAACCACAGAAGTGGGAGCACCTTCCAACGACTCGGATGCTGGATCTTGGAGATCCTGCACCTCAAGAGGCTGATCGGGGCCGGCGGGGAGAGAGGCGCGACGAAGGGGGGTGGAGATGGAGAGGCGGCGGCTAGCAGGCATGGACTTGCGCTTCTTAAAGGTTGGTATGGGGCTGGCATCGAGCTTGGGCGTGCGGTTCTTGAAGAAGACTACCGGGCTGGGAGGAATGTCGCCTTCGGTCGTTCGTCGAGGTGTAGTGGCAATAGCTTCGTCGACGAGAGTGTCGCGGTATGCCGACTTGACAGGGCTGGGGGAGGAGATGAAAGAAGGAACCTCAAAGGTGAAGCCTGGTCGGTCGGGAGAGGATGAGGCATCAGATGGCGAAGAAGGTGTCTCATCGACGACGGGAACAGAGGCGAGAGCTGCAAGTCTAGTGCGGAACCTATCGGCACCTTGCTCAAGTTTGGTGATTCTGCTGGCATTCGACTGGTGGGTCGCGGTCGAAGGGAAGCGAGGCAGTTTGCGAGTCGGGCTCTGAGGTTCCTCCTCTTCCTCAATGGCGGAGACTTCGGGCTCGCCGTAGATCGCGATGGGCTGACGAACGTTGCGAGGCTTCTTCTCGAGACCCTGCGCTCTGTAGGCCTCCTGGGTGGCTTGCTCCAGGACGAAGTCGAAGCTCAACTCGGGCATGGGGAAGGCAAGCAACGGCTGCATCACGGAATCCGTGAGAAGGTTGTTGGTATAGGCTCGCTTCGCCTCGCCATGGTAGCTTCGCTTGCAGCGGATAGGCAGAAGCGGCTCGCCGTACTTGCGAATATCCTCGTGGTATTGCGCGCGCTGCTCCAGGACAGTCGGGCCCATCGGAAGATCGAACAATTCGTTGCGAACGACCCCTATGATCACGGTCAGATATTGTTGAGAGCATGACAGGATACAATTAGACTTACGTCGGGCCTCCACAAGCGTGGCGATGCCATTCTCTTCCCTTCCATCGAACCCCCAGGCGACGTCTTCATCAGGAGACGTTTCAGCGACACGTTGACGCTTGCGTGCGCAAATGGCATATGCGAGCTTGCCCTTGGTAGCAATGGCGCGAAATTGGGGGGCAGCCTCCAGCTCGTCAATCAGGAGTGACTCCTTGACGGCATTGGCAATAGCCTTGTCGACGCGGAGGGCTGGGGCTGAGACGCATCGCTTCTTACGCTGACGACGGACAGCACGTGTTCGCTTTCGAAGCAATCGAGGTGCGGCAAGGGCGACGTTGAAATCAACAGCCCGAAACAGGTCTGCGTCGAAGGAACCACTGCGACAAAAGAATAAGCAAGGTCAGGTATGTATACAGGGATTGACATACCAAAGTTGCTTCGCAGCATCGGTGAGTTGAGTCGTCGCGAAGGTGTACTTCCTGAATGGCGATGGGGACGCTGGCGCATACTCTGAAAGGAAAGTAGCGTCCTGCATGGTGACATCCACCTTCGAAGGCGTCTGCACAAGGCTCGTCTCTGGAAGGTCAGAGGGCGAGTCGAGAAACAAACTGGGCTCATCGTTACTCTCCACCCTCTTCTGGGCCTTGGACGGCGTCTCCATGGCCAAATCACTGTGACCATCGAGACCACCCGTTCTCGAGACCGGCGAAAGGTGGTGCGAGACGTGGGTGGCAGCTGGGGATGTAATTGACATGACAGAGACATCGGCGACGGTGGGTTGCGAAGGGCTCGGCTTGGGCGAAAATCCGCGAGTCGTCTTGGGAGACTGACCGCTGGGTGAAAGGGAGTGGTAGCTGGCCTTCTCCGCGAAGGACACCTTCTTAGGGGATCCAGTCTTGCGGGGCGAGGGCGTCTTCATGGCAGACTTGGGCGTCGAAACGCTCGCGCCAAAGAAACTAAGCTCCTCGACTGCGAGCTTCTTGGGTGAGGGGGTTTTTCTGGGCGATTCGTTGTCGCGCTCCGAAGCAGAGGACGGTCTCGCGGTGTTTTTGGGTGGAGAGTAGTAGCTGTTCTCCGAAAAGGAGGTCTGACGTTTGGTTCTCTGAGGGGATTGGGCAAGCGACAGTATCGAACCGCCACCGCTCAGGTTACGCTTCTTCTTTGGTGACGTGGTGTTGGGAGCTTTGGGTGCGGGCTCGCCGAGAGACATGGACGCGATTTTGGGCGCGGGCTTCTTGGATGTCGACTTGGAAACTGGGGAATCGGAGGAACCAGCGCCATACTTGGTCGGCGTGGTGAAGGCCAGGTCGCGGAACTGCATGCTGGTAGATTCGCCGCCGTTGGGCTGAGGAGAGACCTCTTGCTGAGAGAAACCAACCGAAGCCCCCTTAGGACTGGCGTTGGTATTGGCGAGACGGCGCGACTTTGGGGACGGGGTAGATGTCGAGCCCACGGTCGGTGGGCTGAATGTTATGTCAGCGAAGTTCATGGCGAAAGCGACAGAGGCATTTGCTGGCGCAATCCTAGCAGGATGACTTCTTGGAGGTACAACGGTACGTCGCTAGAGAGATTGGTGCGGTGGTGTGGTGTGGAAGCTAACAAGGAGCTTTGGTCTCAATGCGACGCGACACGGGCCAGGAACGCGATGGAGAGATGAGTGTGCTTGGTGGTTTGGGGTAAAGTAAACAAAACGTCAAGTGGAAAAAGACGCGTCGGAGCCACTGAGACGCGCGGATGTGACAAGACGAGGAGGACACAAGTAGGGTTTCCTCCAGGCAGGGTCGCGAGACTCGGGATGATGAATTGGGATATCCCGTGTATGCTAGAGTGTGTATGTGCGCGAATGTGGTTTGTGGTCCGGTTCGTGGCGTCAAGTCTCGGGGTGACCAGAGGGGAAGTAAACAAGTCCAAGGTACTTGCCGGGAGACGGAACCAAACCTTTGGATTGGAGGGGAACCAAAATAAAACAGGAAAAAAAAGGTGTGCGAGCTTGTCCCTTCTGCAGCGCAACGCTATGCGGTGAGGTTCGTCGCCAATTGTCTCCCGGTCTCTGTTCTTTTGTTTACATTCGAGCCGCTTAACCAATCGGCAGCTCCCGACAGTCGGAGCTAAGGGGAAAATCCCCCACCCAGTCAAGCGCGATGGTGGGACGTGCGTCGCGGTTCCGCACCACAATGGCGCCAGCCAATTGGAGCGGCGGACAGATGGTGGGCGAGGCTGAGCGCACGTGATTGGGCAAAAATGTTAGTTATCGCATTTTGCAGCGGACACTGGCGATTGGAGCTTGAAGGCTGTAGGTTGGGCGAAGACGACGACGACGAATTGACGACGAACGGCACAACCTGCGACAAAGCTCATCTACAGAGACTAGCGATTACTTCGATACTATTGATACCCCTAGCTGGAAACTTCGTTTACAAACAGTCACCATGGCAAAGCAACCGATGCGTCTCCCCCCTCTCAAGGTGCTCCGCGTCAAGCAGCCCAACAAGAAGCCCGAGAACCCGTGCATAGCCGTCATGAGCTCGGTGCTGGGTGCGTTCATCTCCTCTATACTATCTACATGCCCGCATACTTCTTCGAGAGAATCACGTCTTCTATGCATGTTCCCGCGTGCCCCGAACACAGCTAACCTCTCGTAGCATGCTGGGCTTCCGCAGGATACAACACACAGGGCTGCGCCGCCCTCGAGAACGCCCTCCGCACATGCATGGACCAGCCTGCCGCGCCTCCTCAGGCCTCCTCCAGCATCAACTACCACCTGAATCGCATGCAGGACCGCGTCATCCCGCGCAGCAAGGAGAAGAAGCCCGTGAAGAACAGTATTTGAGGGATGGGCAATGCAACGAGGATGGGGAGAAAAAGACCACTCAGCGCGAGGCTGTCCTGGAAAAGCCATGCTGAACCCGAAGGAGCACGCGGCTTAGTGAAGAGGCGGCGATGAGCCGACTCGAGTACGTCTCGAAGAGTCGAGTGTGGCAGCATAAAACCGGACGGCCTCGTGGCTGTAAAAAATGTACATCATCAATACCATAACGGAAAAGGCGTTTGAGACGGGCGTTGTATACTTTGTAATATACATGGCAAAGAGTGCCAGTTCACACCACTAAACATACGATACGGTCCCAGTTCGAAACAGACAGCCGCAAGATACCTCCGTCGTCATCTATTCAACGCCGACTCGTATCACATCTGGTCCAGCTGATGGAACAAGAAAAAGGCAGCCGCAGTCGAACTCACGTACACATCGATAGCTATCACATCTACACCACGCGTCGTTTCCGGTAAAAGGCCATAACCTTCATTTCAGAATATCTTTAGCTAGCGCCAGTCAAGAGTCCGTTCCCAAACTGTAGCGAGCGACGAAGCAAGCATCTCAATCCCGGCCGATGCTTCCGCCGACAAGCAATCCTTCAACACCGCAATCAAGGTCTACCATCATCATCAAAGTCGTAGCGATCGAAGAAGGTCAGTCATCCCAAGAGGAACACAACCAACGTGAAGAAGCGAAGAGAAGGTTAAGGAGTGCCCGCTTCTAGTCGCGGCCGGCACAGACTCGCAGCCGCTGCATGACGAAGCGTGTGCAAAGCCGGGCCAGCTCTACGACTAAGAAGCGGTCGTGAGTATTTCCAAAAAGGGAGTCGGGTGAAGGCAGCCTCCTGCTCTGGACGCCACCCTCCTCGGAGGCCAGTCATAGGCCGGGTTGGAGAAAAAAAAGGAAAAAAAGTCATGATGACGGCGCCGCTGTCTATATCTCGCAAGCCCGTATGCTTCTCGACCGCAAAACGTCGCTGCCACAATCCCGCAGTGCAGCCAAGCAACCACCTGCTCCGTGACGATGCGAATGCTGAGAGGTATAAATATGAGGGGAAACAATCTGCTCCGGACGCCTTGTATGCAAAGAAATGCCCCCGGTGGGTATATGATATGATGCGCCTGGAAAAGTCCTCACGTCCGACCAGACCAATGCGGACGCGTAGAAATGGGGGCTTAGGCCGTCTCTCCCACGCAGAAGAGCTCAATCTCGCCAACGCCGCCCGGGTTCGTCATGTTGCGCGCGTCCTCGCGCCACTCGATGAAGGCAATTTGTATGTCGTCGTCGCTGGCAATGGTGACAAAATCGCCATCCTCGTCCTTGTACCGCAGCTTTAGCATCCCCTTGCTGATGCTGCTGTTGGTGAACCGCGCGAGCTTTGCATCGATTCGATCAATAAGGGACTGGTATGTGATGTTGAAAGCAACAACAAGAGTCACATAGTTGCCGCTGTCGACAAAGTTCACCTTGACCTTGAGCTGCGTAGGAATCGGGAGCTCCGGGCTGGACAGGGGGTTGGACGGCGTGGTGCTGACCCCGGTGCCGAGGGGTGGGGACAGCATGGCGTTCATGGATGCGGCAGCGTCGATGCTGAGCTGCCGGTCGTGAACAACAGAGTTTGGCGTTCCTTGTCGCGGGTAGATTGGTTGGGCGGGGAATTGCGACATGGAGCCACCATAGCTTCCGGACTGCTGGTGGCCGTACTGGCGTTCGCGCTGGGCGCCAGGACTCTGGGTATTGGATCTCATGGGCATATCGTTCATCCTAGGAGAGCCGGTCTGCGATCGGGGAATGTTGTTGTCGTGGGCAGGGTGCAGATGTGCCGGAATGCCGGGGACGGCAGGGACGGGGGTTCCCCCCTGAGTGCGGCGAATTCCTCCAGGCCCGTTGATATCCGGTGTGCTGTAGGACCTGCTGCGTTGTTGCTGCGCGGCGCTCTGGCTGTTAGAGGCCATGGCTGGCAGCGACGGGCCGCGTGGGTTCCTCTGCGGCGCGCCATCTCTGGACGGAGCCCGAGGCATTGCCGGCGCCGTGTATCGCTGGTTGGGGTCTTCGGACCAGCCGGGCTGAGGCGTGAGAGACTTGGGGAACTGGTAGGACGGGTTGGGGAACATGCCGCTGGCAGTGCTCGTGCGCGAAGAAGCCGGAGACTCGGCGACAGGGGAGAAGTACGAATCACCATTACGGGCTCCGGGGGATGAGGCGCCTGGTGGAACCTGGGTTTGGACGCTCAGCGGCGCCGTAGGTTGCGGAAGCGGGAACCTGGGAGGCGCTCTTACCATGCCGGCCAGACTCTCGCCTGTAGCAGAGCGCTGGCGAAGACTGGTGCTTGAGGCGTTGCGAGGAAGCATGCTGCCCCCGGTAGACTGGGTGGGCATGGGATACTGCGCCGGCGCTGACGCAGGGGGCCACAGCTCTTCGTCGTCATCGTCGTCCTGCTGGAGATACGGGTTCTCCAGCTTACCTCCGTGCTCGCGAGTCCAGGCGAAGTCGGGCGCAGCCGAGTCGGGGCTCGTTGCCGCCTTGGGGGTGTTCTCCTTGCGCTGCGTTTCCAACGTGTTGGCCCACTTCTTCATCTGCTCCTCGTTGGAGTACTTAATCATGAAGTTTTCCACACCAGGGTCGCCTTTCCACCAAATCTGAACACTGTACGATCCGGGCTTTGACAGGGAGACAACGTCGGTGACATTGGTCATGAAGATTCTGCCCTTGAGCTGGAGTTTTGCGTTCTTGTTCCTGATCTTGGGTCCGGTGGATCGCGTCTTGTCCTTCTTGTCCTTGCTCTTGTTGGCCGAAATTTCCTTACAGCAGAGTAAAATGCATTCGAAGAGATAGATCTCGTACTGTCAATAGTCAGCAATCAGGTATCAGGGGAAACATGGCAACTCGACTTACGTCTTTCTCCTGTTCGCTCTTACCCGTCACGACCGTGTACACGCCATGCATCAGCAGCCTGCCAAATTGCTCCACTCGGTGATTCTTCCAGTCGTCGACGCGGTTGCGAAGGTCATCCAAAGCCTCGTCCAGCATGTCGCGGTTGACTTCCTCATTTGCACGAGAGAGAACGCGCTCGGCAGCCCCGATGCCTGCCGCAAGATCTGCCTTGATCTCTTCGTCTTCTGTCTTTTTCATAAGATCCTTCAACAGAAGCGGGTACTTGACGAGACGCTGCATAGGCTTCAGCAAGAAACCGTCCAGAGTGTTGAAGTCGACGGCTACAGGATGCCCGGCGGCCTTGATTTGGTCAAACACTTGGCCGGCAACCTGTGCGGCCTTGCGCTGATTGGCGATAAATGGCCTGTAAATGTCAAACGCCTCCTCGTATGCGGCGAATGGCGCACCCCAGTGCTGCGTCGCCTGAGACATGGAATTCGTCGTCTCGACTCGGATCAAAAATCTGCGCTGGAAATCGAGGATGGCATTAATGTTGAGAAAGATTTGGTGGATGGTGTCGCCGGTAATAATGCCCTTGGTCTCCAAACTGCTCTTCAAATCGTACAAGTTTTCCAAATCCTGCACATATTTGCGCTCTGTGTCGACGAGTTCCTTGACGATGTGGTCGCGGTACGACAGCTTCGAGGCGACGGCTTGACTCGGTAGGTCATCTTCGGGATACGGCTGGGTAGCCTGCAGCAACCCTCTTTGTTCGGCGAGATCGAGGACGAAGTTGACGACTTGGGTTGTCTGTGCAAGTTAGTCGTCTTTGTTCCGGCGGAAGCAGCGACCAGAAGCCGCGAATCACAGCCACGTGGGGGACAGTCACGCACCTTGACAAAACCAGTCGTGTCGTTGCCCAGCACGTCGCTGATGACAAAACACTCGGCCGAAGGAATGTTGAGCTCCTTCAAACAGGCTTGAATGAACTTGAATAGAGCGATTTTGGACTTTTTGCTCTCCGATGCGGGAGGATTCGTTTCCTCAATCTCGAGGGGCTTCTCGGGCTGCAAAACGTTGTACACGGCGAGAAGTGGGTGTCCGGTGCGGAAGAGGTCCCACAGCGACTCGACGGGGTCATTGGGGTCCAGCTGCTGTAAATAGGGGTCGAAGCCGGGGACTTGTGCCAAGCGCTGTTTCAACGACATGCAAATCTGATAAAGGGAGCGAGAAGCGTCGGCCTTTTGATTGATGATGTTGGCGGTCGCGATGACTGGTCCATTCTGCACAGGCGTCACCGTGGCAGCGCTCGAAAAAGAGGCGATGGAACCGGAGGTGAAGGCTGTCGAGCCTGAAAGCTGGCTGGCGCGGGGCGCATTACTCATGGTATTAGGGAGGCCGCCAATTCCGTTGGGGTTCTGGAATACCGGTGCCGTGTTGTTTCGTAGGAGAGGAGCATGAGCCATGACGTCCTAGCCCATCCGTCGGTAGGAGAGAGACGAGGGCGAAGAGGGGCGATCCGCAGGCGAGGGCGGTCCAAATGGGAGTCGTCCGGCTATCGTGGGGGTATTTGGATGGTTGGATTCGGGCGGTGGGGAGTGTTGATGAAGTGCTTTCCAGCCCACAGTCGACAGACAAGAGCCTCACGTCATGCAGCGCCTTTCGGAGTCGGTCTGATCAAGTCGGTTTCCGGAGTGGCCAGGAGACTCGGTGGTTGGGAGAGGAGATAATCTGGCGGTCACGGTCGGCAGCGCCAGGGGAGGGTTTCGTAGGAGGAGTTGAACGTCGTTGCGCAAAAGGGGGGTGAGTGAGGGGCTTCGTTGTTCAGCCAAGGCGAGGCTTTGGAGGACAACAAGCTCGGTGAATGGCGATCGGAGACAGACGAAGATGTACTCGGCAGTTACTTCACCGCCGACGTTGAATTCCCTTGTAGTCCGACAGAACGAAGGGAGGCAGGAGGGTTGTGTGTGCTCTTGTGCGTGACGAGAAGTGCCGGCGCCGAGTGTCGGTGGAGGAGAGAGGTTGGGCTGGTATTACTACTGGGCGGGTCAGAATTCGAGTCGACGAGTCGAAGTTGCGGAGCGGTGCGGAGCGAAGCGGGCTTTGGGGCGAAACAAGGCCTCTACTGCGTTATCCTTAGGTACCTTTTTGCCGTGATACCAGGCAATAGGTACCTACCTCAAGGACGGTACGGAGGGAATTATGGTAGGCAAGTACACTGACTGATCACTGAGTAGTGCCAGACCCCCCTGTTCCCCCTCCTATCCTTTCCCAGCGGTAGCGTGCTAAGGGGGCGCTGTAGCGTACCTAGTGTACCTAAGCCGCGGTCCACCTGTACCGATGTTTTTCTTTGACGATGACTTGGCGGAGACGAATCGTGTTTTTTCGGCAATCCGAGCCATTCGCAGTCGGTTGAAGTGGTGAAAGAAAGGCACCAAAAGAAGACAGCAAAGACTTGGTCGAGCACCCTGTCCTGCCTACCTACCTACCTACCTCAGGTACAGTAGAGTGGAAGGTGATAATGTTGGTTGGTCTCGCTTGGTTAGTGGAAATGTCGATGCAGGATGCAGGGCGCCTGCAGTGGGAGTGCATGAGTTTCCTTCGCGATGATGGCTCCCGGGACTGGGTTAGGTGGGTAGGTAGGTAGGTAGTGGTACCTGGCACGCCTGGCACGCCTGGCACGCCTGGTATCAAGATGTCTACCTTATTGTGTACGCAGGATCAATCAGGTGCCTTATATGTAAGGCACTGGGCCACCCAAGCTACCTAGGCAAAGGGTAAACAGGGTGCCTCAACGGCAAGGAAGGGCTGTTTGGCGAAAAAGGATGGGCGGCGGGCACGGCGGTGTCGAAGTGCCATGTCAGGCCAGGGTCAGACCAGGTAAGGCCAGCCAGGCAAGTTGGGTTCCAGTTCCAGGACAGTTCCAGTTGCAGTGCAGGTGTATACCAGACAGACCAGACCTTTGCAACGGAAGAGGATGGACGGACACAAGCAAGGGTACGACGTCGACCGTGGCCTGTACACGATACCTCGCATGGGAGTGCGTGCCAAGTACCGAACTTCGGTGGTGTGGTCACTTTAGGGCAGCTGGAGTTTACCTTAAGTCTAAGGTCCTGCGATACAGCACCTGAGGGATGCAAGATGGTGGAGGGTATGGAAGGCAGGCCCGACAACACAGCGAGTGGGTGTTGAATGGGTGGACGAGACGACGAAGGCTCTGGGCGCGCGGCAAGTTGCCAGTCAATGTGAGTGCCTACCTGCCTGGTTGGTTGATACCGACTGAAGGACAAATAGGTCGAGTGCGAGTAGGGCAAGGTAAGGCAGGTCACTAAACCCGAATTCCAGTTGAGGCATCGCACGTGCGTCTTTTGCTCTACCACAGAAAGTCACATTTTTTGTGGTTAGCCAGGAAGGGGCCTTGGATAGCACCGACCTCACCCATTCCGGCTGGGTCGTAATTACTGCGGTTGCCAACGCGGCACTACCCTAACTATGGCAAGCTGCAGTGCTTTCCTCGGCAGCGGTATCTGGACTCGACATGGGAATTCAAAGTGAGTTTTCAACTTGATACGATTCTTCACCTGCCGGTGTAATGGAACTTCAACTTGGCATTGACGATGGTTTGGTGCTTCACTGCATTTCAAGTGCCAAACTGTGCTCTTGATGACGCCAGTGCAAATACCTACGAGATACCTCTTCAGCAGGGACCAGGCGACTTCAATGACAGAGCCCAGGCTCGACATTCCGGTACGTACCTGTTGCATTGATGCTTGTGGAGGTTTTGGGCGTTTCAAATGGACGGATGGTGAGGCTAAACTTCATCAGGCTTGGCTTCCCGTCACAATGAACAGATCCGCGTCTCTCATTGATTACATCCGAGTATACGGAGTACTACGCCTCTGGGTCCCTGCCTTTGGGTACCACAGATAGGTAAATACTGGTTTATCTACTGTGTACTTGCATCCAGCAGTAAGTATATCTGGTTCTGCCCATTGCCTCCAGGTTGAAGTTGTCTGCTGCCCGCTGTCTACCACAGGACTGTCTGTTCTTCTGAGAGATGCTTCTCAACAAGCTTCCGTCACTCTTGGTAGCCAGCCACATGGAGGGCACACAGGTCGTACAGAGGCACCATCCATGCAGTTGCCCAAGGCATCATACCATTTCGGAAAGTTTTATTCCTCTCCATCTCGGTTGGAACAGAGTCGACGTCGTGGAAATGGGGGCCGGGGGTCGTCGTGGCCGCCGCGGCGGTGGTCGTTGCAACATCGCTGATCCCTGATCATGCAGAGGAAAGGAGGGTTGCCCGAGAGAGGCACACGCACGCACCAAAACTACTTGTGCACACAAGTAGAACAGGTTGTACGGCATTGTTCGAGAAGATCCATGGAACCCAGACACCCAGATACCAGATAGGGGTTGGGAAGATAGGCATATGCCTGGAGCTTTGCCGTGTCTTGCCTCGCCGTCCAGCTGCCCGCCTGGAGCCGAAACTGCAGATGCACAGCCCAAGCAGGAGGAAGACTGGCTGGATGCAAACAGAGCCACGAAACATCACGAGCTCTACTACGTAGCACTTCTTCTCCGGCCAGACCTACAAAGTAGAGGTCTGCTTTCTTGTCCCGTGTGACGTCGTCATGCCCTGAACGACGGACCTTGCGTAGACGGGCCTTTCCCGGCACGGAATCCGCGATATATTAAGTGTTTTACACACACAGCCTGCTGCTATATGGAGCATTCTTGCATGCGCTTGTCAGTGACGAGCTCCTGCTGACACGAATGCCCTTGTCAGTATTGGCAACGTGGTCTGTACTCCAGCGTAACTACACAGTACAAGCACTCATCCAGGGAATTTCTCATGATCAATCATCTCATTCGGGTCGATGGTTGAGTCCCTCTCGCTTCTGCGAGGCACTCGTTGCACTGCATGCTGTACCAAATACACACGCCAAAGTAATCACACTCTGCGACTATGTATGATTCCTTGACCACTTTCCAGCCTACATCAGACCAGGTTCGCATCGGACACAATACTTTGGTCATTAACAAGAAGATCGATAGAAGAACGTGGTATACATTGCACAAATGCGCCACAGTCAAAATCCCCAGGCTTCCACCGAAGAAGTCGAACATTTACGAATGTCGGTGCGACCGGCAGATGGTGAACATGAACCTCTGACACGAACATGGATGGACATGGATCGCTTATCGCATCTTATCGCAGCCATTCCTTATCACAGTATCTCGATGACACACAGCCAATGACAACCCGACTCCATGTCCATTCCTTCTACGCAGTACAAGTACCTATCAGCAGGCAGGTACGTCTGATATCAGCTGTCCTCCTCATCACGTCGTTGAAGCTGCACCTGTAGCTCGCAACGACAACTGAACGCCCAATCGCCAGCTTGTCGCTTTTCACTGCGCATGGCAATAACGTTGGCCTTGACTTTGACTTCCCTGCAACTACCGACATGCGGCGTTGGACTTCGTGTTGAAACTAGCGACGCCCCATTTCCCCGGGCACAACCCTCGCATCGTGTCTGCAGTCTTCGGGCCTCCCCAGCTTAAGCTGCTCCCTCACGGCCTTGGTTCCTCGGTCACTCCTTAGCAGCCGTCGCAGCCGACTTCCCCTATCGCCTGCTTGAAAGAGACATGGCTACGCTACCCTCGAGCATTTCTTTCCGCCCGTCGCCGTCTAAGCCGCCCAACCGGGAGCTGCAAGACTGACCTGACTATCGAAGGGTACGATTTCAGACAAGCGCATGAACCTTTCCTTTCGTCTGTTGTTTCGATGCACTTTTCCCAGGACGTCCCTGGGGACATTCTTCTCCGCATTTGCTGCCCTGCCACACCTATCAATATTCACCCTCTGATCAAGGGTTTGCTCGAGCTACCTACTCACACATTAGGTATTAGACAGCTGCAACGGCAAGCTCAATAATGGCCATGTCCAAACATACGGTCTGTCCGCCATATCTGTCCGAAATATTTGGGCAACACATCGTCGAAGTTCTCCAGCCGACCACCTCAAACCTAATTCAGTGGCCGACAGAAAGCCCAGAGATTCACTGACAGCCTTCCAACATCGAGGATTTGCGTGCGAGACATGTGTCGCGGCTAAGCAAGCCGCGTCAAGACGAATGAAACAGTCCGTTCATGCATTTCATCGACGAGTCCCCAGCCCTCGAAAGAGGACCAGCCTGACATGATAAGCATTTCGGGAACAAGATCGAATCAACCGCCCACCAACCCATGCCACCTCCTATCCCCCAAAGCCCGACAATGCGCGTGCGACGGGCCAGCCGTAGGGCGATGCGGAATCCACTCCGGATTAAGGGCTTCCCTTGCAGACTGTGCTGCTGCTGCTGCCGGTGCCGCCTTGCAGATATCATGGCCAGGCCTGTCTGTCCTGAAGATGCCGCGCAGCTCCGGCTGCGACTTTCAGGTTACTTCTCCAATCCAGTGTGGCGACTAATACTAGACCCGACGCTCGCTCCCTTGTTTCTTGTTCGCGTGGCCCCAAAGAGGAAGAATAAGTGCTTGTATTTTATCGCGGGCATGAGCACAATGAGGCCTTCAACGGGCGTCTCACCCTCAGACCGAGCCGTTCGGAACGACGTCCTGCAAAGCCATGCGCGCGCTCTACAGGCGTTGACAAGCTTGAGGTATCTGCGGTGGCTGGCTCATGGCGAGCAACTTTTGAGACGAAACAGCAGAAGATTCGGCGGTGGCTAGAAGAGTGGCACGAGTAGTGTCACCAGCTGATCGGTATAAGCTTGAATGCCAACGGCTCGACCTGGTTATTCCGAGCGAACAAGATCGCCGAGATTTGCATGCCACACGCAAGCGAAGCCCGTAGCAACATAAACAGCTCGTTGACAGGGACTGCCGGGCACACTGCTTGTCGGAAGCCATGAGGCTCTCCAGATGTCAAGAGGGAATTGCCACGACAGCACGCTTTAATTTGCACTCCGGTACGCACATGAAGTTTGCGAAGTATATCAAGCGGGCATAGTCTTCCCGAATGTTACTGCAAAACAGCGCACACTGCCGTTGGGGTTTGTTGAACAGCCGGAGTACCCAAGAAAATCACCCAGCCTTTGTCCTGTTTGGCTTTGGTTCGGCAGCCCCGAAGCTCTAAGCGACATCTATGATCCGAGGCTCTAAGCGACATCTATGATGACATTGGCATCACTACAAGTATCGCAAATCTTCGCGACGTCGCTAAATCGATCTTGGAATACTGTGTCCAAGCCAACGCCTACTGGTGGCCCAATGATGACATTGATCAGATTCTGCGCCCCGGCGGCATGAGAGTGTCCTGGGTGTTGTGCGAAAAGCGATCACCCAAGGCGAAAGGATCTTCCACCCCCCCAATGCCTAAGTGATATGGCTCGCGTCGGCACGCAAAAGCTTGATGTCACATGGCGCCAGCGGAAGCAAGTCTTGACTTTTCATACAGACTTCGAGTGTAGCATGCTGGGTAGAACGAGTCGTGTAGCCAGCAGAGTCCGCGCGACTCAACCCGGGACGGGCGTGATTTTCTCGGGAGGGGTAGCAGTGGTTGGTGCGGCGGCCGAACGAAGCAAGACTCGCCTCTCAAAGGGTGCCGACAATATCTACTTGCTTCCTGGACAAGATGCCGTCTCCGGAGAAGAGCTGGACCACAGGATGGGCTTTGCCTCAAGTTTGATATTTGCTGAGCAACGGCCCGAAGGGCGATGGCAACCCCAGGTGAAGGGCGAGAAAGACATTGACCCCGTTGCCACCGACCGGCGATGAGGTAACGGTTGACCAAGGCGAGATGTCGCCGCTGGGTATCTACATGTGTCAGTGGCAGGTGGATGCGAGCTTTGGGAGATGGCAAGGGAGCCCAGTCAACGGCGGAAAGGGTAGGAGAGAAGCTTCCGCAGCGATCTGCTGGGATCGGCCATTTGGCGTGCGGCTCAAAGACGCAACATGGGCACGTCAGCGCCGAACTGCCCACGGTCAATAGTCCGGGTGGTGGATCATGACCATTGCCCGGCTTCAAATGCTAAACTGCGAAACTTTGGGGAAGGCCGTGAGGAATAATCGAACAGTCGAACAGTCGAACAGTCTGCAGCAGTGAGCTGAAAGTTGAGCGAGGTTTGCTGCCAGCCATGGCTGTTGCCAAGAGCTGGGGAAGGGCAACAAGCACAAAGCCAGAAAATCATGGCAGGAGACAAGGTTCGCGTGAGTGTCAGCGGGAGACATGGGAAAATGTGATGAACCAGCGTGTGTAGAAAATCTGTCGCGATGGAGGGGGGCTGGCGGAAAGACGACGACTGGCGATGGGGATTTGGGAGGGTTGGCGATGGCGGTCGGAATGGGGGAGGCGTGAGAATCGCTGGGATATCTTCGCCTGATAAACCTACCATCCATGTGGAGGTGTACTACGGTACGTACGGGAGGCATCGGGGAATAATCACTAGTTGGTCTTGTGTGGTGTTGTCAGATAGAGTTGCGATATTGTTCAAGGCGGCAACAGCTGCGAAGGCAAAGGTTATCTCGTGGTTTGGCTTTGAGTCTACACTCCCATCTTTTCTCGCATGGCATAACAACGATTAGGAATATCCAAGTCTGATGGCAACGTCTTTCGTCATCCGTCCCGTCCTGTAAGTTGTTTCTACAATATGGCAGAAGTATTTACGCAGCGAACAACTGCCACTCTGAAGGTAGCCACACGCATGAATGATTTAGATAGCCGTCAGAGATGGCCAGCCATGTTGACCGCTCGCATTGCATGTGCAGCAGAGCGGCGTCGGATTATGCGCAGTGTGAAGCACTCCACACTCGACGTTCCACCGGGGTGAGGTGAAGTGAGGTGGTTTATGCCGGGTTGGCGGTGACTGGGGAAGTAAAAGGTGGCCGGCGATCTGCGGCCGTTTTGTGCCGGATGACTTGCAGCATCTTTTTCGTTGGCAGATGACAGATTGCTGCCTTGCAAGGTTCTCAGGGACCCTCGATGGTATCGAAGCCAATTGCGAATTAGAGCATCGTGAGTTTCGTCAGATCGGCACGCAGCGAAAGCAAACCAGCCCGGCACCGCCTGTGGCACCGGGGGATGATAGCGGAGCGGGATACCGCCGATTGTTCGCGCGCTCCGGAACTCCGATTACCTTCCTAAGCCCTGAAATGGATGTGGCTGAGATAAGCGGGGTCCTGAGATCGCAGCTCACGCAAGGCCGAAATGCGATGCAAAAACGGCCTTACTCCGCGCCATCCTCCGCCTCTTCCTTCTCCAAGGGTTCAGGCTTTTGTGGAACGCGGCGGGACGGACCCTTGTGTTGCCTTCCGCGTGCCCTGTTTCTTCTGGTTTTGGCCAAGCCGTGTCCAAGCCAAAGCGTTCTGCGGTGCTTGTTCCCTGATTGAGTGGCGCTGCCGTTAGGTCAGGTAGGAAAGCAGCAGCTGAGTACGCGCCGTTGTGGTACATTGTGCCCTGTGTCTGTTTGTGTTTGCTTCCTTCGGGCTGCTTTTGCTTGCCTGCCGCTCCCCCCCATCTCGACTCCTGCCATGCAGCCATGCCAAAAACTGGCTTCGAGGCTGCACATCAGGCTGCATTCAAACTGCATTAGGTAATTAAGGTAGCCAGTCACCTGCTCCTCCCGTTCTGTCTCCGCTGTTTGTTATCAGGCGAAGGGTGATGATGTTCCCCGTCGGCAGCGACAAATTGGACTGTAGGTACTATGTAGTCTTCGCAGTGCCCTGCCTACCTAGGTATCAACGGAGCAGGTATCCGTACTACATAATACGGACCAGTGCAGATAAAGATTACCTTCTTCAACGGTTGGAAGCCTACCTTGTCACTATCGTGTGTTGATACGGCGTACCCATCGCCTAGCACGGGCAGTTGCCTACTTGGCCAAGAGCAGGAGCCGTACTATACGGTACCACAGGCTACCATCATATCACCTCTAGCCTGTGTGGGTAGTCGGTGTAGATCCTCACCTAACGCTGTACCTCTGAGTACCTTCCCGCCAGGTTCGACAACAGCAACAACAAATCACATCAGCAAAGCCACAACAAATCTAGTCCAACAACCAACACCAACGAGTGAATCAGAACGTATGTTGGATTGCTTTGCCGCATCATCTCATCTTGTTTTCTCCTTCTTTTTTCCCTTGCGCTTCCACTATCAATCCTCTGATCGTCAGACCTTTTCCTTCCCGTCGCATCCATTCACCAAGCCATCACACTGCACTGGGCCGTGTACTTTCGGATGCAAATCACTCTGCGCTGAGAGACGGGCTGTTCCCGCGCGAATCGATACATAATCCCCGCTTTAGGCGCGCTTTACGTCACCCTCCCCATTCGTGACTCCATTCCCATCGCTTTTCTTACCACGTTAGCATTGGACACGACAGTCCGCGACTTTCTCAACCACCTCCAGTTCTGCATAAGTCTTGCCACCGCACATTGCAAGGGACGAAATCCTTCACCATCGACGAGCACGAGCACGAGCCCCCCGGCTTGTTCCGTCCGCATGGCTCACGACCACACGAGCCTTTAGAGTTGCAGCCACCCGACCGATAACCTGACGACCGATAGCCTGACGACCGACATCTCAATATTCATCTCATCATTGCCGGTCTTTCCGACATGGCAGGCTTTTCTTCTCAGCAGCAGCAGCAGCAGCCCGATGAGGGCTACTCGGAAGATCCCCTCAACCCCGGCTTCGGTAGCAGCAGTAATCAGGATGTTGTCGTTTCCGACGCTGGCACCATCGCGAGGCCGCCCACTGACCTCGACGCCGACATTGCCAGATACTTTTCCAGTCTTTCGACAGATGATCGCTTAGGTACAGCTTTCCTACTTTCCCCAGGCAGTCGCGCCGTGTTGAACCCCGGCTGACGAGCCTACGCAGAGCGCATCCTCGCCGTATGCAACACCCTCCCAACCTCCGACATCGCCAAGATCGTCAAACACCTCTTTCCCCGCCTCTACATCGATTTCGTTTGCTACCTGCCCCCGGAAGTATGCCTCAAAATCCTGGGGTATCTCGCGCCAGTCGACTTGATCAATGTCGCTCGTGCCTGCCGCGCCTGGCACGTGCTGGCCATCGACCGGAAGCTATGGGAGAAGGCCTACCGCATGGAGGGCTGGAAAGCCGTCTACCCAGAGATTAGGTACTGGGAAGAAAAGGTCAACGAGAATTTCAAATCTTCCTCCGGCGTCCTCCATAAGGTGCGCTCCTCTGAAGACGGCCATGTTTCTAAAAAACGCGCCATATCCGAGGACAACGACCTCGAAATGACCGACGTCGATCGCACCCTCAAGACGGAAGACTCGGCCGCCTCCGCCGACTTTAGTATATTTGGCAGCCCGGCTTCTTCCTTTACAGCCTTTGGTCGCAGCTCCGTCACCCCGCAACCGGGAGACGTCGACATGGACCGCTCCGCGTCGGGCTCCAAGAGCCACAGCACCGACAAGTTCGACGTCAAGGGCAAGGGTAAGGCATCACCCCTGCCCAGGTCCGGCCTAGCCAAGGAGGAGTCGTTGCCGCCCATGATACCTGCCGAGGCTCCAGGCAGTATTCCGCAGTCGACCCTGTGGTCTCTGGATACCAGGGGCAAGCGCTACAGGCTCAACTGGAAGTATCTCTACACGATGCGCCGTCGCCTCGAACGGAATTGGGAGCTTGGGAAATACACAAACTTCCAGCTGCCCCACCCTGATCATCCGGAAGAGGGCCACCGGGAATGCATCTACAGCTTACAGTACGACAAGGAGTTCCTCGTCAGTGGAAGCCGAGACAAGACGCTGCGCATCTGGAGCTTAGAGCTTTGCCGATTGGTGAGGAAGCCGCTTGAGGGGCACACGGGTTCCGTTCTGTGTCTGCAATTCGACGCAGACCCGGAGGAGGACTTGATCGTCTCAGGTAGTAGCGACTCCAACGTCATCCTCTGGCGCTTCTCGACGGGTCAGATCATCCAGGTGCTCAAGCACGCTCACTCGGAATCCGTGCTGAACGTCAAGTTTGACAAGCGCATCCTCGTCACCTGCTCCAAAGACAAGTCCATCAAAATCTTCAACCGCAAACCTCTGAAATACGGAGACCCGGGGTATGGAGACGCCGAGATAGTCTATTCGGCGCCAGCCCATCTCCGCGACTATGGCTACATCAACCCCAGGGACGAACTCCCCGTTAAGCCTCCATACACCATCATCGGATCGCTCGACGGGCACGGGGCTGCCGTCAACGCCGTTCAGATTTGCAAGAACGAGGTGGTTTCTGCGAGTGGTGACCGCAACATCAAGGTATGGGACTGGGCGAAGCAGATTTGCATCAGAACGGTTGTTGGCCACGGTAAAGGCATTGCCTGCGTGCAGTACGATGGTCGGCGAATTGTCAGTGGCAGTAGCGACAACGAGGTCAAGGTATTCGATAGGGCGACTGGCCTCGAGGTTGCCAGCCTACGCGCGCATCAGAACCTGGTCCGAACTGTGCAGGCCGGGTTTGGAGACTTGCCCTACAGCGAGGAAGAAGACAAGGCCGAAGCAAAGAGAGTCGACGACAACTACTTCAAGGCCGTTGCTGACGGCCTCATCGAGAACGAGTCGAGCAGCAGACGGGGCCGCCCGAGAAATGCAGGCAGCAGTAAGCCTCAAGATATCACGGCCTACGGCGCCAACCTGCCGCCTGGCGGCGGTGGGGGCAAATACGCTCGCATCGTGTCTGGCTCTTACGATCAGACCATCATCATCTGGCGGCGTGACAAGGAGGGCGTCTGGAAAGACGCGCATCATCTTCGACAGGAAGACGCGGCGGCAACTGCGCAAAGCCAAGCCCAAGAGGCTGCCACCGCATCCACGCAAGCCACGGCGCAGGCCATGATGGCGAACATGGGACGCGCTCCCCACGCCCGTGCCGCCGCAGCCGCCGAGATGTCGGAATCCTTTAGAAACACCATCGAAACCCCCATCATTGCCACGATTACGCCGCAGTCTACGGCCTCGTTTACTGCCTTTATCGACATGGTTGTACCGCAGGGTCCCACCTGCCTCCGCCTCGCCCTCATGACATACCCGACCATGTTGGCACATGAAGCGCACATGCAAGCGGCCATTGCCAGGGAGGTGAACCCTCGAACCAGAGAGGAGCTGCAGAACGTGGTCGCCAACGCCCTGCGCGACACGCAGGACGCCCAGGCTCGCCATCGTCTCTCGTCTACGCAGGCCAGCGAGACGGGTGCCGCGAGTGAGAGCCGGTCACCTGCAGCACGACATTCCCATGGCCAGTCTCCTCCACCAGGCCATGCGAATGACCCTCTTTCGGCCATGAGAGCGAGGAGGCAACAGATTATAGCCGCGGCGAACGCGGGCACCCCAATCCCGCCCCGGGTACATGGCGGTCTTCACATCACCGGTCAACATGTGCAGCAACAGAACGCCGCGGCTCAACAGGCTCAGCAGGCTCAGCAGGCCCAGGCGCAGCCGACGCAGCCAGGAGCTCCGGTGCAGACACAGGCGACACCGGTGCCAGCCCAGGGCGGCGGGCAGGCGGTGCCGGACGCGGCGGCACACCATCCGCACATTGAGGCCGACCACGGCCCGGCGCGGGTCTTCAAGCTGCAGTACGACGCTCGCCGCATCATCTGCTGCAGCCAGACAAACGTGATTGTAGGATGGGACTTTTGCAACAACGACCCCGAGCTCATGGACGTTGCGCGCTTCTTTGCGACTGTAGACTAGATCACATAAGACGTTGGCACGGCATCACGGCATAGCGTAATTGTATCTAAGTAGGCGTCTTTTGTCTCATTATGAAGAAGGCGTTGGTGGCCGACGTCTGCGCGTGTGCGTGTGTGCTGTGTAAAATTCAAAGTCCTTTTCAACTATGGCTCTATGTCCGATCCTCCGTAGACGTGCGCCAACTCCGTGCCTAATGTCGGATATCGCAATTACCCTGCGGCCTCCTTGACCTTGCCGCCCTCCTTGAGAGGTTCCTCGTCGACAAATTCGGGCACCTCGTCCTGCAAAAAGCTCGGCACGGCGCCGCCGAATTCCGTATCCAACTCGGCCTCCATGCCCAGGGCCTCGAGCTCGGCATCCAACTCGGCCTCGTCGACGTCCTCGGGGACGTCGTACGACCGCGCCAAGCTCTCCTGTATGTCGTTGCCAACGTCCATGAGGTCGGCCATTTCATCCTGCAGGCGTTCAATCTTGTCAATGTCGACCTTGCCGTACTGCTTCTTGAGCTCCTTGTTCGTTGTCTTGAGGGCGTCGACGGTGGCCATTGTGTTTTTGAGGTTGTCCTGCATGGTCTGGGCCTGCTCCATGTTCCAGACCTGGGACTGGAGCTGGTCGCGCTGGGACTCGTACATTTTGCGGCGCTGGAGGATCTTGAGGGCTTTTTGCTTGATTGCGTTCTTCCCCGGCCCGTCGCGCATCTTGGAGAGCTTGGTCTGGTAGGTGGACAGTTCGGCCGTGAGGGCGGAGAGCTTGACGTCGATTGAGGAGATGCGGGTGTCGATGTTTGTGATGGCCGAGTTTAGGGTTGGTTTGGGGCCCTTGGGGGCGGTGCCGAAGAGGCGGTTCATGGTGCGCGGCAGCCTTTTTTTCTACTTTATCTTTATTTAAGTTGGGAGCTTCGGATTCTAGGGACGAGTTTGTGGTGGTGAGGTGCGTTGTTTGTCGTCGTCGTCGTGGTTTGGTGTTTGCGCGAGAAGGCTGGTGATGGTGTAGATGACGTTGCGCCGGTGATGCGAGTGCTTAGGTGGGTTTATCGATAGACCCCGCGACCCGAGTGGCTCGGTGGAGGCTGGAGCTCCACTGGGCGTTGCGGATTAACCACGGTTTATCCGGAAAAGGTACGTCCATTCCAGTCCAGCGATGCAAGACCCTCATGCAGGATGAGAAGAGCTTGGAGATGAGAGTGACGACGAGTGTCCTGCTGCTTGCTAAGATTTGTCCTTTTTATGATGTGTGCGTTTGAGTGGCTGATCAGTTACTTGTATTGGTATTTAACAGCTAAACGTCACATATCTCTAGACAAACATGCTGGCTATTCTGCCTGCTCATTGCAGCCTGTGGACGACGTTGACGCGGCTCCCACGCGGCCTCTGAAGCGCTTCCACATACCGGGCCCGAAGACAGTCCGACTCTCAAAAATCCGACTCTCAATTACCAGGACTCCCAGGCGTCCTGGTCTTGCATACCGATCAGCCACGGTCTCAGGGGTAAGCCGACTGGCCCGAGTCGGCGTTACATAATGGCATCCCTCCATCCCGGACATCGTGGCAGGGTGCCCGGCGCGCGGTAATGAGCCGCCAAGATTTCCATGACTAAAAGGGTCCCCCATCTCGTTCCGCGTGTCCTTATGTGGGAAATCGAGGCTGTGACGACGATCTCCTCGAAGTTTCAATCTGTCCCCTTTACACAGCTTCCACTTGTCTCACATTTGAAAAAGTCCTGCATGTCGTGAATGTACCTTCGACGGAGACGGCCGACACTGAAGCCGATGAGTGTGATGATGGAGGAGCCCAAGATTTGGAATGAAAGGGAGAGGGGCGATGACGGGTTCGAGGAGGATGAGGACCACGGCGGTGTTGGTGGTTCCGAGACGGAGGCATGTCTTGTGAATGAAGACGCGGTCAAGGAAGGGAAGGACTTGTTGCCCGTTTATGTGTCGATGCACCGGTAAGTTGTCCTGAAGTCTGGGCTTGAGCAGATCTGACTTGCGTAGAGTCCGGCGCCTCATCATCGCGAGTATAGGTGAGACCACTTCCTCACGCAAAAAGTCACATTGACTGACCGAGCAGACGATCCCTACACCGCCGAGCAGCTCAACGACCCGCGCCTCCACGCACGCATCGTACGCCCCCTCGTCGACAGGCTGTACAACCCAAAGGACATCACCATAGTCTACTGCCTCCTGGCCAACCGCCTCTACTTCCTCCGGCAGCAGTCCTCCACCGTCCACCAGCCCCTCAACCTCGCGCGCGCGGCCCTCTGCGAACTCGTCGCCACACGCGTCCTCCGCCGCTTCCAAGAGGACCACCCGGGACCCCAGGGTCTCCTCTTCCTCTCGCACATGCTCGTCGGCGGTTTCGACCCGTTCGACGGCGCGCCCGAGGCCGTCTCGTTTGAGGGACGCAGGCAGTGGGCGGTGCAGGAACGCGGCGGTCTCGAGCGCAAGCTCACGGCGCTGGAACTGGCCATCCTCTCGGAGAGCAAGCGCTTCATCAGTTCCGCCGGGTGCCAGCGCGTCGTGAACGCCGTGTATTCGGGACGGGTCGTCTACACGCCCCTCTCCTTCGTCGACATCCTCCCGGACCACTACAAGTACCGGCCGATATCGCTCTACGACCCGCGCCGGGCGCCGATATTGAACCACCACCGCCTCATCGTCCCCCGCGCGCGTCACCTCATCGAGTTTGCGCAGTTCCTCGTGCTGGTGCTGCTGTACTTCCTCGCCATGGCGCACCGCCGCAGCGCCGACGAGGTGTGGGAGTTTCTCTTCTGCATCTACGCCGCGGGCTGGGTCCTCGACGAGCTCGCGGCCGTGGCGGAGCACGGGTGGGAGGTGCACGCGCAGAACCTGTGGTCGTGGCTGGACGTGACCTTTGCCGCGATATACGGCGTCTACGTGCTCGCGAGGATATACGACGTGGCCATGGGCAACTTCCCCGACGGCCACGGGCTGCACGTCCTCCCGCTGGCGGCGCCCATCCTCCTCACGCGCGTGGCCTTCAACATGGCCCCGGACAACATCGTGCTCATCTCGCTGCACGCCATGATGAAGGACTTTATGCTGCTGTCGCTCCTCGCGTGCTGGTGCTTCATGGGGTTCCTGCTGGCGCTGCAGTGGCTGATTGACAGCAACGACAACTTCAACGAGACGCCGAGCTGGTTCACAATCTGCAAGTGGATGCTGTGGATATGGTTCGGGCTGGACGGCACGGGCATCGAGGAGTCGGTGCAGTTCCACGTCGTGCTGGGACCCGCGCTGATGGTCGGGTTCGCGTTCCTGGGCAACACGCTGTTCCTGACGATCCTGGTGGCCATGTTGACGAATACCTTTTCCAAGATCATCGCCGACGAGGCGGCCGAGGTGCAGTTCCGGCGGGCGGTGCTGACGTTCGAGGGGGTCAAGAGCGATGCCATTTTCGCGTATCCGCCGCCCTTCAACATCTTTGCGTTGGTGACGTTGCTGCCTCTGCGCTTCCTGGTTTCGCCCAAGACGTTCCACGCGGTGAATGTCGCGCTCATCAAGGCGTTGAACTTGCCGACGCTGTTGCTGATTAGTCTCTACGAGCGGCGGCAGTTTTCGAACAAGGCGAGGAGCAGGTTGCGGAACGGGTTGCTTGGGTGGAGGCACTTCTCGGGGTTTTCGCCGCACGGGGATATTCAGGCCGTGTTCGAAACGGCGCCGCCGCCGGATGTGTGTGACGTGATCGAGGCTTTGGATAAACTTGACGAAGGCACGCAGGTCGGAGAGAAGACGTCCATCGAGTCGGGGCGAGGGAGGTGGAGGTCAAGAGTGCGGACTGGGGTTTTGGAGCACGATGATCAGTACTGGAGGTTTGAAAGACGAGGTATATTCCCCCAAAATGGTTAACATGCTGTGATTGCTCCTTTGCAGGATCTCTCAAGTCTCGGCTTCAGTCATTTACACACAGCTCTGTAAAAAGAATGGATCCCATATACAGATAGGCTCGAGTCTGCAGGCTGCTGCGGCGGCTCGGTCAGTGCGAACAACGTGATAGCTCTCATTTCCGTCATTCACTGAGCTGGATGTTGCCACAGCAGTTGCCAATCGGACATTGTAGGCCAATAGTTCGAACCGCCTAGAAGCTAGTCCACGTCGAGCATGTGATTCTACTAGTAGGGGACAAAGTAGTAAGGGCTCAGGATCTCTGAGCCGACAACCTCTAATAGTTTTGTCTGAAAGTAGGTGGCTTACTCGTATGCAGTCGAGTTGGAAAAAACAGCTGTCAATCTACTCAACACCATACGGCCTACATTCAGTGTGGCTTTCGTACTACCCACCAGTTCGACACAACGCATGTTGATGGATGTCTTTTCCGCTGCACCCTGTCCTCTATATCGCATGAATTCCTTCAACAACTGTGCATGAAGTCTGCCGAAAAGCTCGTCTTTGGATAACTTGAGGATGATCGTAGAAATAGCCAGGAGGGTGAAGACAACGGACCCGCACTTGGCTGCCTTGGAAGCCCGTCTTAGGAAAAGAATTCCTTTTCGCCTCTCGTTTTCTCTTCTCCG
This sequence comes from Colletotrichum spinosum, assembly GCA_004366825.1. Classification (NCBI taxonomy): domain Eukaryota; kingdom Fungi; phylum Ascomycota; class Sordariomycetes; order Glomerellales; family Glomerellaceae; genus Colletotrichum; species Colletotrichum spinosum. Next base: position 147,734 of record QAPG01000005.1, on the reverse strand, counting down.
TCAACCCATCGCGAACCCTGCAAGCCCGATGATGCTTGTCGTTCATAGATGCAGGGGTGTCAGGTATGAACCCCGCTTCCTCCTTGCCACCGTTGTATGCGACTTAAGCTTATCTAGCTAAAGAATAACAGCTTCCTCCCCTCGAGACTCTAAACAACATCAAGTCCACCTCCCCCTCCTCCTCGTCCTTTCAAATTTCGCTGTAATGGTCCGCCGCAACAAGACATCTGCCCGCGACCCTCCCCAGGTATTCAGCTACGACCGCGATGCCGTCGTCTCGCTCGTGAAGCGCCACTACCAGCTGCTCGTGGACATGGGCCACCTGCACCCGGAAGCCCTCCAGGCGCCCGACGAGGCGGGATGGACCGACGAGGAGCTCAACGTCGATGCGCTGCGGATCCTGGGCCGCTCCGACAAGGTCATTGACCTCTTGCGACACATCCCGTATCCGAGAGCGGGACCCCCCGGCACCGACGAAGCGGGCGGTGACGCGGAGGTCTACTATGCGACCAAGGTGCTGTCTTACCTCCGAAACAAGTGGGAGCCCGAAAAGGACCCAGACGCAGACTGGCACAAGCGGCCGTTTGCCATGCTCGGATTGGCGCCTTTCGACAAGCCCGTGCCGCCGCACATGGTGTCCTTGACGTATGACGAAGCAGCCGTCGGGGTGGTTTGGCTCATTGATACGGAACGAGGTTCGACTTGATTATTTCTAAGTGGTACTTCCTATTGTGGAGCACTTCTGACAGAAAACCCAGGGTGTATGTATCCCCAGGGCGACGATTACTACTTGTACGATGACGCCCCTGCCGAGGCCGAACGAGACATGCCATGGCTCAGCGCAAAGGCGGTTTCGTTCCAGACCTTCTTCGACAAGATGCACAAGGAAATCTCATCTCTGAAACTGGTCCCAGCACCTGCTGCGGGTAACTTTGGAGCTGCTATTCGAGCGGCCAACGACCCGGAGTCCAAGGTGAGAGTCATGTCCCAATGGCGAATACACGGCTTGCGTGCGACTGTGACATTAAGAGTCATCGGGTGTACTGATGTCGTGGCAGACGATGAAGAAACTGTACCGTGAGCACGGTTGGCCAGATGCCTTCAACAAACAAGCCTTTCTCAGGGCTGCCGTGCCCGCTCGCGTGGCCGTCTTGGACGACGAGTACGACTGGTCAGACGCGTAAACGAGACAGAGATGAGGGCATGGTAGAATATGGGTTTACGAATAAAGAGAACAGACACATGTCTACACATATATATACTCGGGCTGAAACCACCGCTTACTGATAGTGCATTCCGTTCAGTGCGTGCGGCGATCAACTGACCGCAATGCAATAGTAATACGTCGGCCAAATCTGCGTCCCGCAGTTCTCCCCCGCCGGCCCAAGAACAGGATTCAACGCGAACAGGACCGACATGTCGATGCCGTTGTCCGTCGCCAGCTGCCAGCAAGACGCGCCGTCCCCGGCCTGGGCGAATTTGCTGCAGTTGTTGGGAATGCCGGCCTGCGTGTTGGCAGGCTTGGCCGGGGCCGTGGTGGTCGCCGGCGGCGGCGCCGTCCTCGACGTCGTTGCTGTTCCCGAACCGGCGGTACCCACGCCGACGCAGTAGTAGTACGTCGGCCAGATCATGGTGCCGCAGTTCTCGCCCGCGGCACCGAGCACGGGGTTCCAGCGGTAGAACAGGGCGAGGTCGACACCCGCGTCGGTGGCGAGCTGCCAGCACCCGGCGCCGGCGCCGGCCTGCGTCCACTTGTTGCAGCTGGGATCTGTGCCCTCGTGCTGCGGCGTCGGTTTCGGGACGGCGGAGCCCGTCGTGGCCGGGAGGCTTTGCGTGGCGGTCGGAGGGGCCGTGCCGGTGGTGGGGCCGCCGCCGTCGCCGCCGCCGTCGCCGGGGAGGCCGACACAATAATAGTAGCCGAGCCAGACCTGGGTTCCGCAATGCTCGCCGTCGGCGCCGAGGGCGGGGTTGAGTTTCCATAGCCTAGGTTGCGTGATCTGCGCGTCGTTGGCCATCTTCCAGCACGAAGCGGCCGTGTTCTCGGCCTTGACGAAGCGGTTGCACGTCGCCGGAATGCCCTCTTGTTTGCGATCGGCCGGGACAGCTGACGGGTCCGTGATGATGGGGAGGAGCTCGGTGCTCCCGGGACCGCCGCGGACAGGTCCGTTGGAGTTGTCGGGGATCTCGTCGTCGGGCGGCTTCACCCACGTTCCGCCGGGCCGTCTGGAAGGTCAAAGGTTTTTAGCGGCCGAGATAAAGAGTTGCAAGCTGCCTCATTGGGGGTCGATAATGTCATGAGATATGGTATACTTACGAGATGCACAGGTACTGGCTCTCGGTCAGATGATCACAGGCACCCATCAGGTTGGGATTCCAGGTCATGAGCTGTGCCACGCTGATAGGCTCCGTGTCGTTCGATATGGCTTTCGATATGGTATCGCTGTATCAGCCATGGAGACGTTAGCCATTCGGGTCAATCGAGCTGGTGTTTGCGATTCAAGAAGCTCGGGTGACGGATGGTACTGACCAAGTTTCTCCAGCGTTGACGCGGAGGAGCTCGCAGGCTTCGGGCACGCACACAAAGTCGTACGAGTAGCAATCTTCCGCATTGGTTGCGTACATGAGCTGCCCCGTCGCGACGCCATACTCCTCGGCGAGCTCGTTGCAGGCCTCGATACCGTTCAGGCTGGCGTACCGAGCATCGACGGCCCGCGCGGTGCAGTTTGTCGGCACCACCGGCTCGGCTGGCTCCGGCTCCGGCTCCGCTTCGTCGGGATCCTCGTCTCCGTCTGGGATCTCTTCGTCGACGCCAGGATCCTCGGTGTCTTCTTCGGGGTCCCACGGGGTCCCGTCATCGCCGACGATGGGAGCGCCCGTAGACGGATCGCCGGTGGGCTCCGGGGCCGTTTCGTTGAACTCCTGGAGCTCCGTGGCGTAGGGGTACAGCGGGACGGCGCGCGTGGCCAGGGGGCCGACGCTCGTCTGACAGACGGACTGGATGTCCTGGAACTCGGCAACGAGATAGTCCGAGTGATCGGTGTCCGGGAGGAACTCGGACGTGACGCGGCGGTAGAGCATGTGGACGAAGCAATCGGAACAGAGCAGGTCGTCATCGTACAGGGTCGAGATGCGGCTGTTCTCGGCGGACACGTTGGCCGGGTTGACGCACCAAGGATCCGCCGGGTTGGCCGCGCAGTCGACCTGAACGACGTCGGAGCCGGTCCAGTTGTAGGACGCGGGCAGACACCAGTTGCTGCTCGCGTCGCGCAGGCAGGCCATCCCTAGGCCCTCTGCGAAGCGCAGACTGAGCGTCTCGGCCGGCACGGCACGGTCGCCGACGACGAGCCAATCTTCAGCGCAAGCCGAGGCCACCGTCTCTGTCCATGTTCGGACGCCGGTCTCGCAGCCTGGCACGCACAGGGTCCTGACATCCTGTTCGGTCCAGTAGACGTCGTCGACTTTGACGGTCCACCCGAACAGGTCTTTATCGCACGGCAAAGTAGTGTTCCTGGCGGTGTTAGTGCCGTCCGGATCGTCGGGGGCATATCCATGGGCGAGGGGAGACTGGACTCACAGGGCCTTGACGCAGTTTTGGCTGATACCGAGCATCTCAGCCATGGGCTGGGTGGGAACGAGTGGATAGAGTTGGAAGCCCAGCTCGCCATGGGCCATTGGCAAAAGTGCCAGCCCAACAAGAGCAAGGCCTTGGTGGATGGACAACATCATCACAGAACCAAAAGAGTGGAAGTTTGTGACGGATGAGAGTGGGCAGGGCGATGACTGCTGGGTTGAAAATGGATAGGACAGGCTACCCAAGTTTTATCAAGACTCGTCTCGTCGGCACAAAGCTCCCAAGAATCCTCAATGCAGATATCTGATATTCTCGCACGCGCTAGGAACGCGAAAAAGCTTTAGGCATGTGCGGCATGCCCGTGTCTTTCGTGTGAAGCCTTGCTCGCCTCGGCCTGGCAAATTGGCATCTGTCTCGCCGAGGGCCTAGTTCTGGCTCCGAGCAGGCATCAATATCATCTTCATGGCTGTATCGTGACATCTATGATGGTTGGGCGGACGCAATGGTAAGGGGCATCAGCTCGGGACAAGTTTCTCCGAATGGTACGATGCCGCTTTTGTCCAACATGATGACAAGATCCGCGAGCTCGCCTAGAGCTCGCTTATCAAGCTCGTTGCCAAGGACATCTGGGCCGACCAAGACCAATATCACGCCCCAAGGGTTCGCATCCTACTAGCACCCTGCAATCAGAAGCATGTGGCAACTTGTCGGTAACAAGGCGGGCCGCCAGGCTGGACCGGGTTGCAATGAGCTTATTGCAACAATTTAAACTATAAGCACTTGTTTCTGCAGATCACATTTGCCTCTTCAAGCGTCGTCGGACGTTCTCTTCCGAAAGCCCAGTCCCGCCTTGGCCGCTGCAGGAACCGATTCACCTGCCGATTAAGGCGCATCGACACCCCCTGCACTCGGGCGCTGCCGGCGGAAGACGATTTGAGAAGTTGTGAGTGCGAACCGAAGGGGGGATGGGATGGGCGAGCTCTTCATATCCAACTAGAGGATGAACAAGATGGATGAACATCAAGGCGCAAGAATGGGAAGCTTTTAAGTGGCCATGACATCCGCATGATGGACGACTCTCTTGATACTCATCCACAGAGCCCTTGCTGAACGTCACTCATTTTCCCTCTTCCTCGGTAGCCTCTTCTGTTGGTTGAAACTCAACAGTCATGCGGTTTCTTCAGGCTTCATGGACCGCCTTGGTCCTGTCCACTCTTTCACGTCACGTCGTTGCAGAGTCTTATTTCGCCCTCAACTCAGCCTACGGTCTCTTGCGGAACGCCGTCGCTGCCGAAGACCTAGAGCTTCCCGTGGGAACCTGCAACGCAAACACGCCGTGTGTGAACGGTGCCTGCTGCAGTGGTGTAAGTCATCCATCTAGGTCTTTTTCATTCCCCATCGCCACGCGGTCAGCATGACGATAACTGACCCTTCTCTCTCTCTCTTTTCGTGTAGAACGGCAGCGGTCTGTGTGGCTACTCTCCATCAGAATGCGGTGCCGCCAACTGCACCTCCAACTGCGACGCCAAAGCCGAGTGTGGCCAGTACGGCAAACCTGGGAAACAGATTTGTCCCCTTGGAGTCTGTTGCTCCGAGTTCGGGTAAGAAGAGCTACTTCTCCTCATCATATGCTTCGGATCCTCGTCGAGTCCAAAGGTTCAGGTTCAAAGTTGACACGGCTTCGTGATTAGCTTCTGCGGATCAACCTCGGAGTTCTGCGATGCCGGCTGCCAAAAGGGCTTCGGCGGCTGTGGCGATGTCAAGCGGCCCTCGTGCAGCAAAGACGGCGGCAGCATCAACAAGCGGTCCATCGGGTACTACGAGTCCTGGGCCAACACCAGGGCTTGCAGCGCTGTCTCTCCCGAGGACCTCAACCTGGACGGGCTCACGCATATCAACTTCGCATTTGTCTTCTTCGACCCGTCCTCGTTCCAGATCGTCCCCATGGATAAGAACGCCGGTACCCTCCTGAACCGGTTCACTAAGCTTAAGGAGAAGAAGGCTGGCTTGCAGACCTGGGTCAGCGTCGGCGGGTGGTCCTTCAACGATCGTACGTGCAACTTCTCCATCATCGTAATTGTTTGCTTTTCACTACTACCTGTTGATCTGTTTGCAAAGTATTCATGGCTAACTTGATCCTCCGCTTGCAGCTGGACCTTACCAGAAGGCCTTCAGTACAATGGCATCGAGCGCCGGAAACAGAAAGATGTTCATTGACGGCCTCATCAAGTTCATGGAGGTGAGAGCCCAAATCGTCTGCCACAGGTGACATGGAAGTCGGCACTAACACGTTTTGCCCAGAGCTATGGCTTCGACGGCATGGATCTCGACTGGGAGTACCCGACTGCTGGTAAGCCTTTACCGTCATGAAGCACCGAGCAACCTCAGGAGCCTAAACTCAGGAAACAGATGACCGCGGCGGCACCGCAGACGACACTGCCAACTTTGTGTTGCTGTGCAAAGAGATCAAGGCGGCCTTCGGCACTCGCTTTGGCTACTCCATTACTCTGCCGGCGTCCTACTGGTACCTACAGAACTTTGACCTCGCCGGCATGCAGCCGTTCGTCGACTGGTTCAACATCATGTCTTATGACATCCACGGTGTGTGGGACGCCGCCTCGAAATTCGTCGGTCCCATCGTCGCTTCGCACACCAATCTCACCGAGATCGACATGGGTCTGGATCTCCTCTGGCGCGCAGGTCTCAAGCCCGAGAAGGTCGTTCTCGGTCAAGGGTGTACGTGTTGTCAGTTCTGATGATCGCAGGCTCCGATGAACTGACCAAGATGTAACAGATTACGGCCGCTCGTTTACCCTCAAGGACCCCAGTTGCAACAAGCCGAATGGCGTTTGCCAGTTCTCAGGCGGCGCCAAAGAAGGCCCGTGTTCCAAGGCTTCTGGCATTCTCACATTGCAAGAGATTTTTGACATCATCGAGCAAAAGAACCTCAAGCCTCAGTTCGATGAGAAGGCAGGGGTGAAATGTAATCATCTCCCCAAGCATGCGACGAGGTTCGATGACCATTCTGACAGCAAGACAGGGATCCATTGGGACAGCGATCAGTGGGTGTCATATGATGATGCCCAGACCCTAATGATGAAGAAGGCATTTGCAAACTCTCGTTGTCTCGGTTAGTAGAACAGGTCAAAGGTGACACCAAGACAAGACACGAACAAAGCTGATTCGACATCCTTTCCTAGGTGGCTCCATGATCTGGGCTCTGGACCAAGTCGATCAGTCGAGCAAGAGCCTGCAGTATCCCGAAGACTGGTCGGACGAAGAAATCTCCCTGTCAGAGGACATGATCGCCGACGAAGAAGTCAAGGGTGTCTGCTACACCACCAAGTGCGGCGAGTCCTGCCGGAAGGGCGACCACGAAGCATCGCAGATGAACGGGCAGCCTGGCTCTCTTTCCACCATGGACCGGTGTCCCAAGGACAAGTTCCGCCGACTATGCTGCAACAAGGGTACCACTATGGGCAAGTGCCGCTGGAGAGGCTATCGTGGACTCGGCCTCGCGTGTACCGGAGGCTGCGCCGATCTGGAGACGGAAATCACGCAGAACACGAATCATCACAGCGACAAGGAGGACCAGACCTGCAGCGGAGGCACCCAGAGCTACTGCTGCGCGGGATTTATGCCGCCCATCAGCAAGGAGCAGATGGAAGAGAAGATCAAGGACGAAGCGGCCGACGCCGCCATCGCTGCCGCCGAGGCGTTGGCTCTCGAGGTCGCTGCCAAGGCGTTCTGCCGAATCGCCATCACGGCCGCCCTCACCCCCTTGACCTTCATTCCCATTGTCGGTAAGTCCAGCCAAGATTCCCATCTCGTCTACCCCTTGTTGCGTCTTCTCCGCGGTATAGTCCTGCTGACCGCCCCGCCTCTTCCTCATCAGGCTGGATCGTCCGTCTCGCCATCCAGGCTGCCGTTCCCGCGCTCGCCAACCTGTGCGCCAAGGGCATCGTCAAGGGCGGCAAGTCCATCTTCAAGTTCCAAGGCAAGGACTACGACGTCAAGCTGGACAAGCCCCTCACCACCAAGAACGACCGCGGCGACCGGGACAAGTCGGACAAGGCCGACGAGAAGGACGGCCACTGCGACCTCAAGGACAACGGCCTGGTCAAGCGCGCAGCCTTCCGTCCCAAGTCGGAGACGTCGACTCGAACCATCCAGAAGCGGCAGACGGTCACCAAGGAGTGCAACGGAGCCCTGTATCCCCAGCCGTGTCTGCACTACCGGTCCGTCATCCGCAACCAGAACGGCATGTCCGCCCTCACCTGCACGACGGCGGCCGGCGCCGGCGGCATCAGACCCGTCGTCGAAAAGTACAGCAAGGACCACAACACCAAGTGGATCAACGGCTGGATGCAGGCGCGAAACATCAACTGCCAGCGCGACGAGTACCCCCCGGCCGCCATCTGGCAAGGCCGCGACATGAGGCAGTGGATCCGCCTCGTGCCCGGGGCGCAGAACGGAGGCGCCGGCCAGCTCTTCAGGGGCGTGTGTCCCGCCCAGCACAAGATGTCGCCCGAGCAAGGGAAGCGCCTGCTCAAGGTCGTCCGCAACTGCAAGCGCATCGTCTCAAAGTACGTCGTGACCCGGACGGCGACGACCAAGGTCATGAAGATGAAGTTCGTCAACATGCCCAGCCTCGCCGACGACGGCATCCCCGACAACCCGTGCTACCCCAAGGTCCTCATCGACGACCCGGGGTTCGCCCTCATGACCAACGACCCGTGGTACAACGCCCACCCGGCCAGCAAGCGGAACACCCGCCTGTATCGAAACGCGCCCGGGGCCAACATCATTGCCGGCAAGACGAACCGTCCCGGCTACAACAAGAGAGACGACGACGACGAGCAGGACTTTGATCCCGACAGCGTGTGGGTGGACGAGGGCAACTCCACGCGCAAGGCGACCGACGAGGAGCTACGTGACCACTTGGGCTTCTTGCGCTGCGAGGACGGCGACTGCGAGGCGGAGCTCGGCGATCTCGGGGTCAAGTCGTTGCCGTTCCTCAACCCCAGCTCTGCTGTGCCAATCGAGGTTGTCGCGTTTGCCACGCCGGCCAACGCTCTCCCAACATCGCTCGCCAACGTGCTGGAGACGGCGACGTCGATCCACGAGGAGGCTAGGTCTCTGATCACGCCGGCACCGCAGTTGGAGTACGAGTACGAGGTTGTATACGAGGACTGATTCATCTGGAGTCGTTTTGCTAGGGTTATGGGAGGAAATAAGGACAGGACGAGGACCTTGATCCATCGGACCATGTTTATTTAAGTACACGTAAGCAAACCAACAGTTTCTCTGGCATGAACATATAATCTGGTTAGGGGACCGAAGATATGGCTGCATGTAGTTCCAGTGTTCAAACAACTATAGATGCTGGATGCGACTAGGTTGAAGCTGGGAGTAAAGCCTATTGTCAGTAATATTATGTATCCAGATGATCTTTGAAAAAATATACTTGCCGGCACATTGACAGATAACAATACCAAGCAGCCGCGGAAAAAGAACACACCCTGCAGTCACGTCGATAAGAGGAGTCTTCCAATTACTGTAATAGCCCAGTTTGTTTTAGGACGCAAAAAACGTAATGTCGATGAAGGAGTCGTCAATCTCAAAGAGAGCCAGACATGGCATCTAATAGCCTGTCACGTCATCGCGGTATTCATCTGGAGGAGCGTAAAGCAAGGTCTCGATACTGGCTTCTGCTGATTTTCTAGAGTCCTTGTCAGAAAGAATGATTGTCTCAAACAATGACTTCTCTGTTCTAGATCAATCGAGAAAACGACCAAGGCCTTTACGGCGCTTCTCAATGCGTTTGCAAAGGCACTACTCACAGAAAACACATGACCAGAGTCTTTGAGAGCATCAGCTGAGATCCTCGGCATCAGATCGGCGTACAACTCCAGGGTATCATTCTCGACTGCGGCTAGGTGCCGTTACCAATATCTGCCATCAAAAGTCATCTCAAAAGCCCGAGAGTTCGCCGGAGTAGCATCAGCCCGCTAAAGGATCGCCAGAGATTCAACCAGAGAATATGTCTGATAGGAGTAGGCGCGGTCGTTTCGGTATTGATCTTGGCCGGCCACAGATTTGGGGGTTTGCGAAGAGGAAGAAAAGGCTATTCAGAATTTAAGCACCATTTGGAAACGCTGCCAGTTGATGTTGTGGTTTTGATCCCTACAATAAACGCACGTGTTTAACCTTACAGTTTTTCGAGTCCTGAATATCTCGAAGTTGTTCACACGCAGTGCTTATTGTGATGATCAGGTTTCAGACCAAAGCTTCTCCACAAGAAGGATGTGCAGCAGACACCTGTTGCCATTCACGAGCTACCTAGAACCCAACGTACTCGCCTCCGCAACCCTTAGAGCTTCCACACTTGGAGGTTGCGATACCTCGCCACGAGCGGCTGCATCTGCCTGAACCCGATCCTGCCGTCGCGGACAACCGGCCCCGTCGACTTGTCGTCCTTGAACTCAAAGACGGGCAAGTCGTTGATCAGGAACTTGACCTCCCTCTTGTCCTTGATGACCTCGATCTTGTAGAACGCGCCCGCGGCGTCCGGCACGGGAGGGAGTGGATCCGCGCCCTGCGCAACGAGGTTGAACCCGGGCGACTTGCGCAGGTTCGCGAGGTGGAAGGCCCTCTCCTCGGGCCACCTCCGCCTAAAGTACGAGGCGTGCAGCGTGCGGATGTCGGAGGAGTGGTACTGCGCGTAGCTCCCGTTTCTGGGTTTCAAGCCGGGGTCGAAGATGCCGCCCTTGCCGTCGTTGGCGACGGTCGCCGCGCCGAAGAAGAACATGGCCAGCCCCGGTTCGTTGAGCGGGGAGAACTCCCACGTCACGCGGATGCCGTCCGGGAAGACCTCGGGCAGCCAGTAGACGAAGTAGTCTTCGGGGCCGCCGGCGCCGGAGAGCTCGAGGGTGTTGTTGACCGACTTTGCGGTGAGGGGGCCCTCGGCGATCCAGGTCGAGAAGGACTCGGTGGTGTTGAGGGGGTTGGAGTAGAGCAGCTGCTGCGCCATGGTGCCGGCTGCGAAGGTGAGGGCGAGAAGAGATGACGAGCAACGCATTTTGAATGGCAGCTTTGGCAGAGAGGAGGACCCTTTGAGCGGATGAGGTGGGTTTGAAGGTCGAAGAGGGGCCGGCGCGGGGGCGAGGACGAAAGAGTATCTGGCGATGGACCCGATGACGACTGTCGTGGGATCGGAGACAATGCGGGAACAGAAACGACCCGTGTAAGGAAGCAGTGTGTTTTCCCTGCTTTATATCAACGAATATATTCTCGTGTGATGATTTCTTTTGCCTCGACCACTTGGCAATCACTTGACAGAAGCGCATCAGTAGAGTTTTGCGCAGTCGACCGGCATGAGCTGCACCGAGATGGACCGAGTCCGGGGACCCCTCCGGAGTGGGGTTGACACTTCTCGGAGCTAAACTGAGTGGGGCAGCTGGTGTCACCCTGTGAATGTTGCCATTGCCGACGGAAAAGGTGTCATTAATTTAAGTTATCTGCTTCGCAGCGCCGGCGGGCGGGTTACACTGGAAAAGCATTTCACTCGCTTCTCTAGCCCTGTATGGCATCATGCGAACGCGTTCCCAGTGGCTCGAGGACAGGTTTTGCCATCTTGAGGGTTTTCCCAGGTTCTCGCTCATCATTGCTCTGGCTCACCGAGGCCGGAGGTTGGAGAGCAAGCAAGGGTAGCTTCGACCAATCGAAGTGTGGAGATTGGAGTTGTATTCGGTAATGAGTCTAAACATGGATGTGATTATTGACGGGCGGATATAAAAGAAAACTAGCTGTCGAATGCGACTTTTCGTAGGACGTATCCCCATCAATCAGACGAACGACCGAGGCTTCCGAAGGCTTTCGGTGAGCGGGCAGCGGACTGCTCCGGCCGACCGGGCCGGGGGATCCACTCCGAAATCCCGGGCGGGAGTAATCCGCAAGACAGAAAAGGTTTCGGCCAATCGCACTACAGGCCAATGATTTTGAGCTGAACAATCTGCAGCTATTGAAAGAAATCAACATTGAGCAGGCTTGTTTTGGCCATGCTATTCGGGTCTATTGAATATACGCGACTAGCTCAAGGCGCCAGGGTCACGCAGCCATCAGAGCTGTCCTCGAGGAAGATGCTTCCGAAGATGATTCCCTCGTTGATTCCAGACTCATGGAACCCAGACTTTGTCAAGTCGCCTGTGCCGTTGACGGACTTCTTCAACACGCCAAAGTGGTACTGTCCTTGGCCCTGGATGTCGTTCACAATGGGCTTTCCCTGCGCGACAAGGGGGGCGGAGCCTTGGGAGTAGTAGACCTGCGTGAGACTATCGCATCCGTTAGCCACGATCTCCAACCGGACAGAACCTGAGCACATACTTCTTGCCAAAGTCCAAGGTCAGAGCAAAGTTGTGAAACACTCCTTCGGTAAACTTGACGGTCAACAGTTCCGGCGAGGGCTGCGTGTTGGAGTTTCCAAACAGGTGCAAGACGTCGGGATCCTTGGGATGGATGCCAATGAGGTCTCCGTACTTCAACGCAAACTGGTTCGAGGAGAAGATGGCGCTTTCCAAGAACACCATCTGGTATTCGTGGGTCAAGTTGAGAGGCTTCTTGGGGTCTTTCATCATGCTCCAATGCAGGGTTTTGATGCCCGCGGTCGACGGATCGGTACCGTTGTTGCTGACGGGCAGCATCTCGGCGCGACGAAATCCGGTCTGGACGTTGGTTTCGGTCGGAGCAAAGATGGATCGATCGTCAATGTTGACTTGGAAGGGCTTGCTGGTGGTGCCGTCAAACTGTTTCGTTACGTTTAGTCTTGCTCTTACCAAAGAGACCATGTTGCTTACGAGAGACGACACGCCCGCCGGAATGGAGACGACATCGCTGGCCTTCAAGCCTTTCCCAAAGACGAACGCATTATTGAAAGGGCTGGCAGAGGTGTCAAAGTCCGGAAGCGTGAATTTGGTCGGGACTCTGCCATCAAATGTGATGGGACACTGCTTGGCAGCAGCTTCCGTAGCTGGGTGCGCGGCACCAGCCGCGATAAGGAGTGACAGAGTGGTAAGGAGAGTGACGGACATTGTCAAAATCTATTTGATTAAGTCCCGAGGAAGAATGAAACTAACGAATGGAGTGCTTCGAATGAAGGTAGCCAGTGAAGGAGAAAAATAAAGCTGTTGCTCGTCTGAATCAAATGCAGCAAAAGCACGGCTGAAGGGGATTTTAATACCACTTGGTCCGGATCAGCCGCCTGCTGTAAGTAAGGTCCATCGGCCGCCCACAGAGGTCTAGTGGACGTGAGGCTCTCGGTCTGGTATCTCAATCTGTAGTTTGCTGACACTCGCGACCAGCCAGCGGATACTTTTTAAACTTTGAGTCATTGGGCCACAAGGATCGTCAGGTGAAGGTATCTTCGGACTCGGTAAAGAATGTAAAACGACCTGTATTGACCAATCAGAGTACACATGTCGTCAGTTCCAAGTAAAAGTTGGGACCCTGTGATGACCGGTGGGATAGCTGTCTCATCTGTCCGAGACTCTAGATAGACTTTGACAGGGGTTAGGCACAGAAAATGAGAGATGACAATGGCTCTGAATCACGTTAAAGGCCGTCCTCGACGGTTCCTCTGATGGCTGTAGGCCGCGGGATATAGATACGTCGACGTCGGAGATCGGAACAACAAGCAAGTCACTGCATGGCATTGGACCTTTCCAACAGTGTCGGAGGAAGTTTTGTGGCCATTGTCGCATACTGGCAACCCAATCATGACTTTCTAAAGTAATCCATTCTCATGTTGTCTCTTGTTGTTGGAAAGTTTCATGGAATCCAAGAATCCTTGGTATGTGACGCCTCTGTCGAAAAGTTTCTACGATGCTTGGACTGATGAAAACTCTTATTACTTTACGACAGGTTTTGGGGTGAATAGCAACCATTAAGCACTTTTTGACATCAAAAAGGTCCAACAGTCTCGACATTAAATGATCTGCCTTATGGAAGTTGTATTGGAAACGGGGTTGATGACGCTCTGTACCGGCCTGACCGAGTAAGCATGATGAAGTGGACTAGAGTTAGTCCGCCACATAAGCTTGTATTCTTTTCGAACAGATTTGAAAGGTAATCCTCGCTCTCAAAGTCACTGCGCATGACACTCGTAGTACCTACATACCGAGCTGACTTCTACCGGGCGTACACCAGCAGGCTTTGAGCGTGTTGAAACTAGACTTGTGTGCATTTATCTTATGCACGTGCTGCTGCTTGTTGCTAGACATGACCAAGCATATCCGAAAAGATGCACATCCGAGTCCATGAGAAGAATGCCGGCATTAAAAATTTACCATATGAGACGTCCCGTTGCTGCCTTTCGCAGTGAAGCAACTCCAGCTCAGATCTTCCACTTCAAATCTTCCAAAACCTCGTTCGCCGCCCTCTGGCCTGCAAACACCGCGCCCTCCATGTATCCGTAATGCTTTGTCGAAGTCTCTGTCCCAGCCCAGTGAATCGCGCCAACCGGTTTCCTCACCCACTCGCCCAGCAACGACCACATACCCGGTGCCGGCGTCGCCATGGGACATCCCGTCGCCCACTCGTCCTCCATCATGGTGTGAAAGAAGAACTCCTCTGGGTTCAACGCTTCAGGCCCGAACGCGGCAGCAAAGCTCGCCAGCGCCACCTGTCTCCTCTTCTCCGCGCCGAGACTGATGTACTCCCTTGCCTTGGTCCCGACTATGAAGCCCGTAAGTTTCGCCGGGCACCCAGACTCGGGCGTCGCATCGTAGGTAACCGCCACGTATCCAGTTGGATCCGTGCTCTCGCCCGTGAGACCCTTTTCCCTCCAAAACGGCGTCTTGTATGTCGCAAACACCTTCATGTACGCCCCCATGGGAAAGTGCTGCAGCAGCATCGTTTTCTCCACGGGCAGTCTCGGCTCGAAGTTGATCTGGAGCACATGCGGCGGCGGGATGGCCGAAACGATCCTCCTCGCCGTGTAACGTCCCTTGGCTGTCTCGACCGTCGCCAGACTCTCCGTATACGAGATCTTGTTCACGGGCTCCTCGAGCCTCACCACCTCGTCCCCGAGATAGCCCCTCAACTCGTCCGCAATCACCTGCGCCCCGCCCCTGATAAAGTGTTGCTGGGCGCCGCCCTCCGAGCTCAACGCTGACGTCATGCTCACAACCCCTTTGAAGAAGAACATGGCGTGCAGCACCGACACGCACGACGTGTTCTGCCCCAGCGTCGCCTCGAACGCCATGTCCACCATATCCCGCGCCGCCCGCGTCCACACCCTCTTCCGCGCCCACTCCCGCACCGTCACGCGGTCCAGCTCCTCCGCGCCGGGCGTCTTCCACGGCTCCCGCACATCCACGCGCTCGCACAACCGCTCGAAACCGCGGACGAACAAGCCCATGTCGAGCACCTCCCACGGCCGCAGCGGCGGTATGAGGCCCTTGTAGCGGCGCGCCTTGCCGCGGTACGAGACAACGAGCTTGCCGTCCGTCGGCGGTTTGTGCAAGCCCACGGTGAACTCGGCGGCGAGCGCGTACATGAGGTCCTGCTGCGCGCCGAGGAAGGCTGCCCCGACGTCCCAGTAGTCCCCGTTGGCGAGCCTGATTGTCTTGGCGCGGCCGCCGACGCGGTCGCGCGCCTCGAGGACGAGCACTCGTTTGCCGGCGTCTTTGAGCTGGCGCGCGGCGGCGAGGCCTGAGTAGCCTGCGCCGATGACGATGCAGTCGTACGTCGGAGATGCGACGACGTCGTTCATTGTGGTGGTGGGTGCTGGTGGACGGTCTTTGACGCGGGAAGGTTAATGCTCGCGAATGTCTTGGTGATGTGTTTGAGAGACGATTTAATTCCACTTCGCTTGGGAAGGTAAAATTGTCTGGAAATGAAAAGGAGGACACTGGCGCCTGAAGACTTCGTCAACGGGAACGCAGCTGATTAGTGCTGACGGGAGATTTGAATGTCATCCAGCCACGTGCTGGTCCAGCCAATTGCCGACGCCTCGCAATCTCTCTGATTGCCTTTCAACCAATACGCCCTGACATGCAAATCTCTTTTCGTTTCCATGATCAAGTTTGCCTTACATAGCTGCTCGAACGGTCTTTGGTGTGAAGCCGTCGTCTGGGCCACCACGAGCTGTCAAACTGTTGTGCGCGTGGCTGTTGACCTGTGGCGGAGTTGACATGATAGAGCATGAGCTTTTGTGTTATGGTCTGGGCATGTTCGGCCTGTCAATATTCTAGTTGACGCTAATGTCGTGTCGAAGCTCACGAGGAGGATTGTGTCTTGGCGGAATAATACCGGCGCGAAGCGAAAAGATCTGTTGGACCCGACGGGTCTGTCGTCTTCTGTGCCATACTAGCCTTGGATCCGCGGAAACATCAGCCGACAAAAAAGGGCTGCAAAAAGTGGCTGAAAGTGACACATGTTGGTAATGCTACGTCATGGTAGAAAATTGTAAGCGTCTTCAAAGCCATCTTTTGGTCGACAAGGTCTGCTACTTCAGGAATCGAATAGGAACAACGTGCAACTTTGTGAGTTCTCGAGAACACCAAATGAAATAAAAAGGAAAGGTTTGTATTATCCATAGGCCATGAACGATTTTTCGTCACTTCCCCTCAAATTAAGTTAATTAGCCACTAATAATGTGCACAACTTTTCGAGCCCTTAATCTGTGAGACCCCAAGAAAATAACTGGAGAAGAAGACTCTAATCCGTCTTGAGGAAAAAGAAAAACAAGAATTTAAAAGAAACACAAGGCTCCGCCGTTTATCTAAAGTCGAGACCCGTTCATGTCTAGCTGTGTACTCCATCGAGCCGCTTCTTGTTTGAGCCGTATTTGTCGCGAGAACCTCCAGTAAGACAATTCGAATCTGATTGTTCAGGATCTCCCCTAAGCTGTGTGGAGCAAAGCCATCTAATCACTCTTGACGGCTGTGATGAACCCCGAAGCGACCTCCGTCTGCTTGGCAGCAGGAGCAGCAGCAGCCTCGGTCGACCACAGCAGTTCCTGCAACTCGCTCTCGATCTGCGCTCCGTGGGGCCATCCGTTGGGGAACCTGTCGGCCAGGACCTCCTCGACGTGGTCCAGCCAGGCCTCGGTAAAGTACGGGCTCGTCGGGTCGGAGACATCCTCGGCGTCCGGGGTGGGCCACGGCAGCCAGTAGCGCGTCGTGCCCTGGATGGGCTTGCCGTTCTCGTCGCGCGGATAGTCGGCCGGGTAGTCGGGCCAGGGGATGATGAGCAGGCGGAAGCACTTGTACACGACGTATCCGTGGCCGACGATGGGGCAGTAGACACCCAGGCGGTAGCTGAAGTCGTCGCGCTCCTCGCGCGTCCTGGGGAAGTTTTGGCCCGGCGGGAAGACGGTGGGCACGAACATTTCGCTCGTGGTCGTCGTGGTGGCGCACTTTCGGACTCTGCCCCTGATGGGGATGCAGCCGAAGCTACCGCCGCCTTGGAGCTGGGCGCCTGGCAGTGCGGTGGTCGTGACGGGCGAGGGAATATCTCCGGGGACCGCGTTGGTGAGGACGGATGCCGCGGAGGCGATGAAGAGGCCGAGATTAGACTTCATGGTGGATAGGTCAGGTGGTGGATGAGAAGGTGATGATGGTTGCCGGTGTGCAGATGATGATGGAAGAGGTGCTCGACTGTGAGAAGAGAACGGCGATCGGGCAGCTTATATACCTGATCGGTAGCCATCATCTTCCCATGTGAAGCGAAATCTTCCGAGGTCTGATGTTCCAGGACCTTCGTACAATGGTTCATATCCCAATCCGGAGCTGCTATCTTCGAGGATGAGGCAAAGATTTCCGGGGTCTACAGGGCCCTGGCCTTAGTAGTTCGTAAAATGGTCCATTTTTTCCCGCCATGAGCTGCTGTCTCGAAGGCAGCCGCGCCTGCGTGCCTGGGATCCACGAGCATCAGCGTCGATTTCGAAGTCGGAAACTTCTACTATCCCATCTATCGCCATCGGGCTGCGGTTCGTGGCGTCAAGTGGCGTCTTTGTCAGGTACCTGGGCATTGAGCGTTTTCCTGTCCTCCGACTGTTATTTTCCATCAGTCGTTTCATCGACAATTGCTTTGAGATCTTGGTTAATGTCATAAAGAGTGAATCTCGATCTCGATCTTGAACTGGTTTTGCATTGTCATCGCGCGTCGAACGGCCCTGAAGGGCGATTCCCACATCAGGGGATCGCGATTCAGGGTGACAAACAGCAAAGTTTGATGTGACAGCGATCGTGATTACTTGCATTGAGGCTTCAGCCATAATTCAGCCTGCATGACTATCATGGGAGAATGCGGGTGGTTCGAGTAAGTCGCTCAACTCACTCCAGCCGGGCACCTTGCCCCGTCCGGCTTATGCCAGAGCCCGCAAGACACCGTCACTGTTCGACGGAGATATCGTACATTTCGATGCTTGCCAGATTCACCAACCAAGATCTGTGATGGAATATCCTCAAGCTCAGTTTAGAACACGAAGGACCACTTACTCATGGCCCTCACTCGTCATCCATTTCCTCGTCGTCGTCCGCCTCATCATCATCATCGTCGTCGTCGTCGTCATCGCTGTCTGATCCCGATCCCTCGCTGTCACCCTCGCTGCCAGGATCGTAGTCTTCTTCGTCTTCGTCCTCCTCGTCTTGTGCCTGTTGCTCCGCTTCGAGTTCCGCCTTGGCCAGCTCCGACAGGCCAGTTCCGCCAGCGGCGCCATTGCCACCATCTTCGACTTCATCTCCCTTCTTCGACTTGAGATTCTCCGTCAGCTCCATCTTGGCCTTTCTCTGCTCCGCCATACTACGATCCTGTAGACCGTGGCGTTTAACATACGACTCGTCAAT
This sequence comes from Colletotrichum spinosum, assembly GCA_004366825.1. NCBI lineage: Eukaryota > Fungi > Ascomycota > Sordariomycetes > Glomerellales > Glomerellaceae > Colletotrichum > Colletotrichum spinosum. The sequence continues at coordinate 129,314 of QAPG01000005.1, read as the reverse complement.
ACCGGCGTAGTCTTCCTGGTCCAACATTGCAAACTCGATTTCTTCTGTAGCGTCGCCCTCGGCAAATACCTCAACCACAATGTTGAAAGTGCGCTGCAGGACATTGGTGTAGCTCAGGGCCACTATGCGCTCCGAGGGCAGGAAGACGAGCGGCTTTTTGAAGCCGTACAGAATGCCATTCGGCAGGAAGAAGAGGTATCCATCTTTGGACCCACGGAAAGCCTTGACATGCACGGCCTTCTCGTTGGGCCGGTGTGGCTGGCGGACGAGGCTGTGGAACTGCGCCGGGTCCGCCGAAACAATTTCTGCGCGGTTACCGGCGGAGCTGAGGTGCGTTGTGAGAGCCCAATCGAACAGCGAACGATAATTGTCCGACACGGCGGATGCGGCATTGGCCTTCGGGCCAGAAACGGTTCCTTGCTTGGGAGGAGTTGCGGGAACAGTGAATACGAGCGCCTCCTTCTCGGGAGCGGTTTTTGTTGGGAGGCAGGTCCCCCGGGGGAAAAGAACATAGTTGTGCTGAACCTGGGTTTTCTCGGGCACAGGGAGGTAAAAGGCATACTCTGTTGGGCGTGTTTAGCTTCGGCTTTTCCTAACCTCGTTTTGATAGACATACCGATGTCTTCCCACGCGTAGATGACGCCCTCTACCGGTGTCTTGGTGTTTGGAGCGCGTGCGTACAGATAGTTCGTCGTAAAGCACAGGTCGTACTTCTTGCGCTGCGGTACCGAGACGGATATCTCCTTGATCTCCAACAACACCTCCTCGTCTGCGGCATTTCCCTTTCCGACACTGTTGAGTGCACCCGTGGTAGCTGCGCCGTTGGTGTTGGTCGCCTTGAAGCCATTCGAGGGGCCTTCGTCTACACGTCTGCGTTTCGATGAGGGCTCCGGTCCGTTGATCTGCTCGTGAACAAAGCTGGCGATGTTGTTGAAGAGTGCAACTCGTTCGGGTGTATCTGGAAAACATAATGTCAGCTGATGTTTGAACTAGCGGTCGACGAGCAATTGCAAATACATACCTGCTGCTTTCTGGATGCCCTTCAAGATATCTTGGCGCGACTTGAAGACAGCTGTCAACCGCTGGCTATCGAGGCCGGTCGGCATGGTGCGGGAAATGGCAGGAATGGAGTCCTGCCGAAATTGGAGAGCGATTTGTCGGTAAGAGGAGGAGAGCAAACTTGTGAATGGTATCAGATAACGTCGACGCGTTCAGTCTCCATAAGGGTTTGATGCTGTTTTTTGACGCGACGTTGTTCGGAAATTTTGGTTGTGACGTGTTGGAGCGCTTGCTGGTACCTGACTCTCCTGACGTAGGTAGCTCAGGTATTTCCATAGATTGGTTGTAGGTAGCACAGGTAGCGAAGGTACTTGCAGGCAGCTAGCGACCTTACCCATCCGCTGGTTGTGGCCCACTTAGTCAGCCAGGCTCAGCTCATGCTCATTCGACCGTCACCCCCAGGTTCACGATCTTCTGGCGTCTGTGAGAGCGATGCCTGCGTTATCGAACATGATGGGAGCATGTTAAGCTTTCCTATCACCACTCTTACAGTCTGCTCGGCTTTTCTTCTCAAGTCTGCAACACTTTCGATACCTGATGCCCCTATTTATCCAGCCATTTCCTACCATCCGCCCAATAGATCAGCCTTGCCTTATCGCTGTGCTTTTCTCCCTCAGTGTTATCCTTATCGTATGTCAACGGTAAAGAGCTTTGACCATGGAAGGGAGGCCCCTGAAACTGGCCTGAGTCCAACGTCACAGTGGATGATTTGACCTGCTTTCACCCCGCGATTTCCCCGACCTTATCGTACCTTAGGGGCGTTACCAAACCTACCTTACCTTACCTCAGGTAGGTAGGAAGCCAAGTGGTAATGAGGCTTCCATGCCCCACTACTGATTTCCATCGCGAACACCTCAAGTCTAACGTCAGGCGTTATCGTCGCCACTGTCCAGCCTCGTCCTCAGCCAATCCATTCCCCGCCCTTGTCCGTCACTGTCGCTCTCGCTGCCTCTAATTTTCCGATATTTGTAGCGGCCAGGTTCCCCGTCTCCTTGCTCTTCCACAGGCGACGTCGTCTGTCCGACCTCCCAGCGACATCATGTCATTCGAGAATGTCTACACCCACCGCAAGGTGGCCGAGGCCGCTGCCAAGGGCTGTGATGTTTGCTATCGCGCCACGAGTAGCGTTCTCGTCGCACCCGAGAACAAGGTACGTGAGACTCGCCTGCTTCTTCAGTGTCCCATCCGTAACCGACTTTTGCCAGGATTTCTTCTACGTCTGCCCCAGCCATCTCAAAGACAGGAACTTCTGTTCCCCCATCATTGATAAGGAAGCCGCCGAAGCCAAAAGGAAGAAGGAGCTAGAGGAAGAGGTTGAGCGCGTCAAGAAAGAGTACGAGGAGAAGCAACGCAAGAAGAAGGAAAAGGAAGAGAAGGAGAAAAGTGCAGACAATGCGAAGGCCAAGGAGAAGGACAAGGACAAAGATGAGCAGAAGGCAGAAAACCCCAAAAAGGGGGATGACGCAAAAGCTGCTGTTAAAGTAAGACCGAAACTCTCTATGCTGCCGGTGTGTTCTCCGGCAGACGTGACGAAGCTACGGTTTGACTGACAGTTCCCAGGCCGACGCCGGCACCCCTGACCCACCAACCGCGGAGGAGCCCCGGGTTTTCGCTCTGCACAAGTAAGTGATGTCTCGACACGGGGCTTTTCTCGTGTGCTGACCGCTTCGCACAAGGAATTTTTTCGGTATGCGGGTCGAGAAAAAGCGCCAAATCGAACTTGCCAAGAGAAACCGGGAACGAATCCAGCAACCAAATTTCTTTCCATCGGTTCCGAAGGGCGCACCGGGCAACTGATTGCTACGGCATTAGGAGCTTAGTGCTTGATGTTAGCAATCTCTGCGAATGCTCCTCCACACTCCGACTTGGCATTCGGACTCGGAGACCAGACCGATCCACGGCATTGTTGCTATCCAGACCAGCCTTCTGAGTACAAGGCTCTAGTGCCTGGGTCGCGATCATGCCAAGTGATCGAGGGAAAATTCTCTTCCGTATTGGGTATGCTGCATATCACGCCCAGCTTGAATCGGCGCCGACTGCAGTGCGTACTCGCGCGCCGACATGTCGGCATGGTGGTGTTCGATCACGGCGGGTCTTTTCCATTCGTGGTCCGAGGGGGCCTTAATGATTGGCTCGTATACGAAACATTCGACGGTGTACTGGCCCAACTGCTGATGATGTTTCCATGCAGTGTCAGACAACCTGCAGTAGCCCTGTCGGGCTGCTCATGCGGCGCGGGAGACGACCTGCCGCTCAAAGTGCAGTTCTGTCAACATCCTTGATGCAGATCATGGGCGTGTGATTATAGCAGACGACGGGGATGCCAAAGTCTAGTCGACTATGGCTCTTGGGGAGATCCAGGGCTTCGATCTCATGCAGACAGTCAGCAACTTTTGCAGAATTCCGAGCCATATCTCGGATAGGTGCTCTAGCAGCAGCATTGCAGTAGTCAGCATTGGCTGAATGAACCTTGCAGAGCAGGAATTACAGAGTCTCAGACCGGAACCAACATATCGCCATTCGGCTCCGTACTCCACATGTGGTGCCCGGGATCCGTGACTGCTGCCCCGGTCACCCTCTTGCAGCGCGTCCAAACCATGGTCCTTCGGTGACCGGTACAGTCCGCCAACACGGCCCGAGTCCTTCGAGTTTGTATCAAGGAGTGTTTGGCTGTCGAATTGCCTTGGCCGTCGATACAACGCCCACCAAGCCAACGGACACGGATTCGAGCACCCTCAGCGCCGACGAGACAGATCATCCACGACGTCTAGCGCAGCAATGTCAACACGCAATAGGACACAGACACTGCCCCTCTTTGCTGTGCCTCCCAAAGATCTCCAGCCGTCGTGCTCTTTACCACACGCGACCCTGTCGGGCTTAGTGCTGACATGCTGACACGCCGGGCAACCTCTGCATGTGTTTCTGTCCGACAAATGAGAGACATTCCTGGTTCGCAGTCTACACTGCTTCGAGATGGCCAAGGGAAAACTGCTGAGGGGCAGGTTCGGTTGGTCCAGATCTTCCCATTGTGAAAGACTCCGGCTCCGCACATGGAGCCGTCGCGTTTTGCGCGAGATATGCAGCGGATGCCACCCTGTCCTGCCGTTGTCACATTATGGAGAAAGGATGGTGCATCATGCAAGCCCAAGTTACCCTGTCACTGCTCTTGTCAGCTGCTGCTATTTTCCCATGTCAGGGAAGCAAGTATTGACAGGCCACAACAGAGATAGCAGAATGACTTGGGCTTACATGATACCAAAATCTGCCAAGGCTGTGCATACTATCACCAAGCCAAGCTGAAATTGGCCGGTGAGAGATTGGCGCTACACGGTATGAACAACGTCTTGAGGGTACCGTTGAACATGGCTGTTCTGTTTCCTTCGGCAAGCGCACTCCTGTTCCACACGGTCGAAACAGTGCGGCCCCCTCTCAGAAGAGCCTAGGGCTGACGCGCGACTGCAAGGACCGCGTGCCAGGCGCCGTCAATCGGACGGCGATCATCCGGAACGTCGTGAATGGCCGTGGCTGCGGAAGAGGCCTTTGGTCTTGGGCGGTACCGAGGATGTGGCTTGCGAGGCTGCCGTGACAGACAATCGGGTGTTGAAAGAACCTACCTAGGCTTGATGGCATGGAGCCTGTCGTGTTGTCTCTGTCAGCCTGAGAGACGAATCAGAGCTTTGGTGCACTGGTGTAGCAGAACGGACAGCGGCGCGTGCCCGTGACCGACCTTGTCCGTACAAGCTTCGCCGTCATCATGTAGCCAGGAAACATCGAATGAGCGTCCGTTTACGGAGACCGTCCTCGACAGCACATAATTTCAGCCGCGTGTTACTAGATAGTGACGCCGCTGCAGAGATCCCGCGAGTGTCATACTGACATGGGACTTTGGCTGTGTGGTGACTCACAGTCTCACCTGTGCTCTAGAAAAGAGCTGCTGCAACCCCACAACAGACGCAGATGTCTGCCTGAGGAGATTCCCGAACTATCTCGGACGAGAACTTGGCGGCAGAAGCCTGCGCACACGGAAATATCCGTCTTCACCTTCAATCTGCTTTTTGAGACCTAATAATCTAGGGACTTACGAGTCGTACGGATAAGCAGGTAATCAGACGCCGGAGTCGACAGGCCATCAATCGATTCGGACTGTCAGTTGACCATCCGGCTCAGGCGGCCGATGCAGAGTTGCAGCAGGCTTACGATACCTTGCGCTGACGACATGAACGGCTCCAATAATGCGCACCGAGAAAGAGAACGAGGCAAACTACCGTCGGCAGCAACAATCCCAGATCCGAAGCTAAAGGCCATTCAGCCTAGGGCCGCACAAGTACAATCTCTTTTGGGCAACTCCGACGCAGAAAGGGCTGGCTGGGACTAACATCACGAGGCAGACTGGATGTGTATCAGTATGGCTACATGTCCGTTCGCTACAGTTAGTGAAATGCACCTGGGGCGGGTGTCGTGGCTGACTGGGGTCGCTTAGAGCGATGTGAGAAGCTGTCGTCGCGATTTAGCCTCACGCTAGTTCTCTTTTTCTCCTCGGCCATCGTTATTGTCATTCTTCGTGCGACGACGGTCATCACGTCAGATTTACGCCCCGTGCTAGTCTCGGTGCCTTGGTTTTCTCTGCCATCAGCAACGCTGTTGCTCGAGGCTGACACCCTCGAAAGACCGGGTGGTGTGAATTGATTGATCTTTTGGAAGTGGAAACCAGCTTGCTGTCAGCACCGGCAAGCTTGCTAGGTTTCGTCCTTGACCACCCTTTTTGGAGAACCGTGGTCACATTATACACTACATCATTCATCACATTATGGAGACCGTTGGCTAAGCCAGTAGAAAACGAAGCTATACCGAGTACAACAGACTATTGCCAGCCTTACGAACTAGTGGTGGTCTAGATATGCTTTCCATTTGAGGGATGTGCTTCCGCTGGTCAACGTCTGAGCATCTGATTGAGTAGCAGTTTGCGCCGCTTGGAGGTGTGTTGGGTAAGACTAATACACTCTTGACTAATAAAGTGGACGTTTTTCCGAACTACTCGATATACCCTCTTTTCGGGTTCGCTGCCAATCATGGATGGGTAGTTGCACAAACAGCCCCGGGAAGAAGCGTCGATCCCTACGCCACGGCATATCCCACCGGGCCCTTTCCTTCTCTGTTGCTAGCCAACCGACCTATACTGGGATGGAGATCATCGATGAGAAGATGGCTGAGACTAGATGCGGGACGTATTTTCAGGGGTACTCTGTAGGGGGGAGCACGGTTCTCCCTCTACGACGACGTTCAACCCGTACCCAGCGGGGCGTGATGGAGGAGAGTACAGAGGTTGGAAGTCACTCGAGAAGTGTCAGGGATGGGGATACCTGATATGCTCGTGGTCGAAGTACCGTGGCTCTGACCAGGGGGCAGGTCGAAAAGGGGTGGTTGTCAGCGTGTTTAGCTGCGTCTTGTGCTTCCACCCCTCGGGGGTTTTTGAGATTTTAACGCGCTGGGCGTGAGAGTATTGTCGTGGACGTACGGCAGGGGAGTTTGATCAGAAGAGTGGCGTGGTTTGCGCCTGGCTGCGGGAGGGAGGGAGAGGTCTTCAATGTGTATAACGCGCGGAGATGTCATGATGTACTGCCTTTTCTGATGAAGCTATGCTTTCTATACGTCTCACAGAATAGTCAATAGTCGAGTCAAAGATACCTACCGGAAGCTCGCATATCACGGCAACTAGGATGGGAGGACATGTTCAAAACGCGATGCATCGCCGAGAAACCGTGCACTCATCGACAGCAAGAAGACACTCGGGACGCTTCATCCGAACCGCGTCTACGTCACTACCGAGGCCGGGTGGTATCTCTAGGGCTGAGTCTAAAATGCCGTAGGATTCTGGTGATTGCTCGAGCCTTGTTTGCCCCTCATCGACCCACGTCTTTCGACAGAGGGCAAAGTTATAGCTCGGGAGCACGGACTTGAGGGCATTCGCAATGCAATCCTTTCGTGGTTGGAGTTGCGCCGGGAAGGATTTGATCAGCCTCGGCCCCGTCGCATGTGCCGAATCTCCCTTGTTGTTTTCCTTTTCCTCTTCCTCCAACTTAGCTGGCGACCTTGGGCGTGTATAAAGATATTCACCCCGCATCGTCAGATTGTTACATTTGCAGATGCGGAGCGAGAGATGGAACGAGGTGAAACTCGGACGTGCAGAAAGGGGAGCCACCTCATCTGACGATGGCGTAAGCTGATATCAGACTTTCTGACTCTCTTGCCTCCAAGACGATTTGTGTCATGATGCGCCTTTCCATCCACATCGTCGGCCACTGCAGTTTACCAAAGGTCTCTTTTTGTGTGTGTGTGCAGGGGGCAGATGCAGCCGTCTGGCATCTTGGCCAGACACGAAGGTTAGTTCCGGGTATTGGTTAGATCGGACTCGGCAGCCTGGAGCAGCACGGTCCCGAGGCAAGGTGCTCACTTGTGGCGCACATCCCGGGGACACGCGCCGTCATGATCTGTGGTGATCCCTGTCCATGTATCTCGTGGAAAGCTGTCTATTCTTGATGCTCGTAAGGCGGCGCCGTCTGTCAGCGGGGACCGGGGGTCATGATCCATCGGCAAATCATATAGCACTTGTTTTTTTCGGCCGTGACGTGGGATCGTCTTGTTTTTCACTTTGCGTCAGACGGAGCGTCAGCACCAGCCGGGGCTTCTTGGGCTTGTCAGATTGTGTCGATCGTCAGGCAGCCTGGTTAGATGACAGGCGGGGGAAGAACTTGCGTTGCGCGGCATCAGCCACGACTGACCGTTGTGTTTCAAAACCGTACATTATCATGATTACGCTATCACGACTTATTCCAAGAGAACTGCAAGTAGTGAAACCTGCCGAACACTTTCAATAGGTTCAAAGAGAGGAGAGATTGCCGTTCTGAACCAAGATCCGGTGAGGGCTGTCTCGAGTGGACGCGAGAATCTTACGTGAGAACTTTGAGGGCGGGGATGTGGGGGAAAGTCGAAGCGAACAGATTTACAGTGCTATCACTGGCTCTCTTGGGAGATGTAGGCAGAGTGACGAAGTCATAAGACAGTCGTCTTGAATTCATGCTGTCAGGACTCATTGCTGTTCGTTGACGGTCGTGATAGTGGGCTTGGTGGCTGCTGACGAGGGGAGTCGCCCCTCCGTGATCTGCTTCTCAGCGTGCGTGTGTGCCGGATCGCTCGAGCTATGGAGATTGTGACTCGGCCGGAGGACGAACGGTGGGTGGTGGGAAGGAGTGCCGTGCCGTCTCTTGGGCGCAGCTAGTACCGGTCATCGGGGAGGTTGCTGTTCTTGGGAGTTTATGTAGGCTATCACGTTCGACGGCAGTACGGTGATTCGCTGAGCCAAGAGGCTCCTGTTTATGTGTAGATTGCGCGTCATTGGTTGGGTGCGATGGCTTCATCTTGCTGCATTTTATTGCTATTGATCAGTTATCAACACGTCATATCGATAGTGTCGCGCCACTGATGTCCGAAGCCGTGTTACATCACGTGGTTATCAGTGGAATCGTGATTGTCATTTGACCATGATTCTGAATGAGAGAGCCTGAAACGGCTTCAAGTTGATAGGATCTGCCGAGAAACAGGACTTTGAACAATCTGATATGGAAGTACGACTTGTAGACAAGGTCAGGCGTATGGCAGCCTCGACTGAAATCTACTCTCTCCTCCTATGTTCATAGGCACAAACGTTTCTTAGGCATGGTTATAAACATCAGTAACTTTCCCGAGAGTTCATATTGCTCTCTAATGTGAGCGTACGGCTTCCATCACGACGATAGCCAATAATGCGTACTAGATGTGCCCCTATTGTGGACCTGAGATGAGTTTCCATTACAACTATGCTTCTTTTCATGTTCGATGCCATATTCTGATGACTGCAACACGCGGGTCTCGATTTAGAATCTTGCTTTACTTGCTGAGCCAAAGTTACTGGCAATGGGTAACGCAACTCTGTGTTAAGTAGCTGTAGTCTATTGGACGACTAACTCGATAATCCAGATCAAGTTCCATTCTCCGCATCCAAGACGCTTTCTGGTGGTATCTTTTCAACGCAGAGCAGTTGATTCGGCAAAGCTGGCGAGGCCAATTAGTTATTTGTTCGTACTGGCTCTTGAAGCCTCTTATTAGTTCAAACATCATCCCAATATCCGAAGACTTTTGTCAATTCTCTGCATTACTACGTAAGCATCTAGCTATCACGGCAGAGGAAACAATAACCCCCTTCACTCGATCACTCTGTTGCCGTCTTCGTCTTCATCTCTCGGCAGCATGGCTCCCTTTCAACTCGCTCTCTCCCAGCTCTTCGCCTGACAAGTGCTGGCCTTCACCGCTCAGCCCATGTTTTAGAGTCGTCAACATAAGGAAAACTTTCCATCCCACCCTTACATCATACCCTCCGTCTCAAAAGTCGTCCCACGACACACCTTCATGAGTAAGCAGTATGGCACCACGTCTCCCCGACAAGGAGACCCCTTTCAACCCGAACCATCAAATGACACGTTTTCCAATTGCGCGACACTGTCAATGACACACAGGCGTACCCCTGAGTCGGTCGCAGAGATAGGGGTCGGGCGAGGAAGGGCAAAGGTGAGACGAAGAAATCTCGCGGCGAATGACTAGTCCTCCGGCAACGGCGAGTTTACCCTGCGAAATGGGCTTCGTGTCGTGATCTCCCCAACTTCCACTCTTTCTCCCCATTCTCTGCTGGATTCTGCGTTGGGAGTTTGGTTTCCTTTGGTGTTCTCACGCTCAAGATTGTGTTTTGGGACTTGTTTCTCTGGCAAATCAGAACCTCACGACTCGGACTATCCGCCATGTCACAACCAGATACCCTCACCGTCCTACCCTCGTCATCCTCCACCACATCTTCCTCATCTTCCTCATCGTCATCAACAGCCTCAAGCTCCTCCAACCCGCTCAAGGTGCCCGCGCTCTTCGGCTGCCCCTGCATCTGGTCCCACGTCCCCCTCTACGGCGCCGCCCTCCCCGTCCCGGCCGCCCACCACGCGGCGGCCGGCCCGGCCTCTCTCACCCGCCGCCTCCCCCCCGACGTCATCCTCTGCATCGTCGACGCGCTCTTCGCCCTCGCCGCGCCCGAAACGGCCCTCGGCTACGACAAGTACTGGGAATCCTCCTGCCTGCCCTACGAGCGCGCCAAATACTGCCCCTTTTGCATGCTCCCGCGCTTCGCCGTCTGGCGCGACGTCGCCAACCTCGCCTCCACCTGCCGCGCCCTCCGCGCCGTCGTCACGCCCCTCCTCTACCGCCGCGACGCGCAGCTCAACCACTCGTCGGCCCTCCTCATCGCCACCAAGCGCGGCAACGCGGCCGCCGTGGGCCTGTCCCTCGCGCACGGCGGCCGCGTCGACGAGAGCGACCACACGATGCCGCTGCAGTGGACCAACGAGTGCTTCCGGTACTGCACGCAGTGCGAGTACCAGGTCTGGTGGCGCGAACCGCGGAAACTCGACATGACCGCGCTCCACTGGGCCGCCGTCTGCGGACGCGCGCAGATCCTGGGCATGCTCGTCGCCGCCGGCGCCGGCCCTGCCGACGTGAACCGCCGCGCGCCCGTGTATCCCGTGCTCGAGGCGGGCAACTTTGGCAGTCTGCGGTACGTCGAGACGTACTGCGACGAGTACAACGCGAGTTTCCCCTGCGACGCGCTGCGGTCGGTGACGGCGTTCCGGGGGGACGTGGACTGCGACGGCGCGAGCGCGCTGTACTTCCTCCTCGGGACGGGCGGCCTCCGCGCCGAGAGGGAAACGCTGGCCATGGCGAGGATGCTGGTTGACGCGGGCGCGTCGCTGCTCACGCACGAGGGCGCGGGGATCCACGCGCTGCACCAGGCGGCCGCCGCGTGCGAGGGCAGCCGGGTGGTGGAGTATCTGGTCAAGGAGAAGGAGACCGAGGTGGACGTCACGGACGCGGTTGGGAACACGGCGCTGCACCACCACCTCCTCGCGAGGTTCAGAAAGGTCGGGGTGAGGGACACGAAGGTCCTCGAGATGCTTGTTGCGTTGGGGGCGGATATCGAGCGGAGGAACGGGCAGGGCTTGTCGGCGATGGATTTGTGCCTGGACACGGCCGTCGTGACGGAGGACAAGTTTCGTGTTGCCATGTATTTGGTGAAGCGAGGGGCGGTGATAAGCGAAGAGTTGAGGTACAGATCGAGGCTGGGCAGAGAGCAGTGGATAGAGTTGCATTTGGCCACGAGAGATCGCAAAGCGTTAGAGGCTAAAGAGTAGATTACGGGTTGCTAGAGCTAGATGTGAAGCTGTACTCGATAGATTCAAGAGAGCTAGATGTGAAGCTGTACTCGATAGATTCAAGCTGGCTGGATATGGCAAGTTGTACTGGGCAGATTCAAGCTGTTTGGAATATGGAAAAGACTCGAGTCTCCCGGAGACGATACCTTGGACGGTGATTGTCCTTGTTAAACTCTCGAATAGACCCCCTGGCGGACAATAGAGCATCTCTCAGCAAAGACTACACACAATGTCGGCTTCCCGGCGATTTGGTCGTCACCAAGAGGTCTTCGGTGTGGCGCAGTGTCAGCTTACCGCTTTCTGCGAAGAAGACAGCAGCATATACAGTCAAAGTATACTCTTAATTTCTATGAGCTATCTACTCTCCGTCCCTCGCCGTCTGCCTTTACCGCGCCATCACCACCCGCAATGCCACCAACGCCCAGGACTCACGACATCTACAAGCGTCCTGTACCAGGTGGCATCCGAATGCCCAAGCTGGCCATGCCATCCTTTCCCGTTACCTTGGCAGCAACCTCGTCGACCCTCGCCCTCTGCAGACTAAACCCGGGCGTGACCCAGCCGCCGCAACTGCACCTGAACCCCCTCCAGCTATACCGTCCCACGGCCGCGCCGCACTTGGCGTTCGGACACGACAGCCGACCCTCGAGCGTGCCCTTCTCCAGCTCCTCCCTCATCCACCCCAGCGGCTCGACAAAGAGGTGCCCGCAGGCAGCAGCAGCGCCAGGCTTCTCCGGCTCGTGGTCGAGCACGAAGCGCGGCGTCGCGAGCGTCTTCCTACACTTCTTGCACCGCAGCTCCTTGCCCTGCACCGTCTCGGCCGCCTCGTCCTTGGACATCTCCTCGTCCTCGAACCGCAGCTTGGAAGGCGCCTGGCCCGCGGCCACGCTCTCGTCAATCTCGCGCCTAAACTGCCACTTCTTGTAGACGGGGTGGCTCTCCACGTCGTCCGGACACCCCATCGCCCACCACATTTGTAGTTGCTGCATGAAGCCCGGGTTCGGTTCGGCAATCTCCCTCGTCTTGCGGACCCACTTCACCGCCGCCTCGACCGCCGCCGCCGCGCTCTCCTTCATCGCCGCCGCCGTCTTCTCGTCCATCTTGCCCACGGCGGAGCTCTTCTGCGCCTCACGTGTCGAATCAGCCGAGCGCCCGAACCGCGACGGGTGCTTCCAGAGGAGGTACGCGACCACTGCCGAGACGGAGCGGGACTTGCCCATGGCGCAGTGGACGTACACGGCACCAGGCGACTTGCCTTGGACGGCATCTCCTTTTGGTTGCAACTTGAGGTCGGCGAAGTCGGACACGGGCGGCTTCAAGGCGGCTTTGATGGCGTCCGAATCCATGTCCGACTCGTCAGACGACATGTCCCGGTCCCGTGCGACGGCCGCCTTCAACCGCTTGGCCTTCTCCTCGAAACTCTTCTCCTTGGCCGCCTCGTCCTCCTCGGCCGGCTTCTTTGCATCCTCGGATGCATCAGGATACAGCGCCTGGTCGATGAAGCGCACAGCCTGGGGGAAGTGGCACAGCAGGTCCGCGTCCTCGACGTCGTCCACGTCAATGATCATGTGCTTGTAGCTCTTGCCGTAGTTCTCCCACGTGTCCGTCTCGCTCTTCAAGCCGGCGGGGTCGAAGCGGACGACAGAGAGGATGTGGGTGATGTTGCGCTCCTGCAGTGCCGACGGCCTGCGAAGAGGCCAGATCCTACGCGCCGGGGAGGTCAGCTGCGGAAGGTCTCCGGGAAGGCATGTCACAAGCTCAAAGCGTTGAGCATCCCGCGAAGCACGTGTGCATAAGGACTGAACGTACCCTCCCACATACAACTCCTCCTTACCGTCCACGCGGTTCATTGCCATCTCAACGCAGCTCTTCCTCAAGGCCTGGTGAAGCAGCTCAGCCTGTTCGGCTCCGTCAGCCTCTTCGATCGAGCGTTCCCGTCCCTGCTCCTGGTCCTCAGCCCTCGTCGGCGAGTCCTCGGTCCCCTTGCTCGCGTTGATGTCGGCGACACCAGGGCCCATGCAACGGTTCCCCGCAGAGATGTTTCCTCGACGTCAAGTCGTGCCCGGCAAGGATACGAATGGCTGATAGGAGAACGTCGGTGTCGCCGTGGTCCCAGTCATTCAATATTTCTTTTCAGCTGAAATCAGAGTGTCCAACCAGGTCGGATCAAGCAGCTTGAGCTTGTGTGGTGGGGGATGAGATGACGCACTGGAGATGGCCGAAGAATGTGAATGCTCAGGTACTGTGTCCAGGCCCAAGGTAGACGCGGGCAGCCCACCCAGACAGTGAAAATCGCTGTTGCCGAAAGTGCTTGGGGCGCAGCAGGTAGCGGCTACCTCTTTCCAGCCCGGCCTTGCGCTCCTGGCAAGTACACGTACCGCAGTCAGCTCGCCTACAAACCTCGCCAGAAATGAGGGCCATAGGCGCCTCGATTTAGGCACTGGACACCACACCTAGTTTTCAAGCACGGCAGGGTCTCTGGCAGTGTGTCGTAGGCAATTAGGGAGGTGCCTACGGATACAAAGTATACGGATACCGGTACCGTCCTGCGTGGTTGCCACAGGCCCACAGCCACTCGACCCCTCAATTGCCCCTCACTGCGAATTTTCCACCCCTCTGCTAGCGCTGCCAGGTCTTTAGCGAGATCAATTGAAAAATAGCATCAAATGAAATTCGGCATTTGTGAGCTAATAACGTCTACAGTATTACTTCGTATATATACACAGTATGGGACTTCAGTGAGGTGAATTCTGTTTTTGCATCCCTGTGCTCAACTTCGCCACACAATGAGCCACATCAACTGATGTGGCTCGGCAGAGAATCATGTGACGTGACGTGACGTGACATGCCATCCAGGCGGCCTCACATCACGATATCGCGGCCTCCGCCAGCTCAGGCCGTCAGCCGCTACAGAGCGTGGCTCTCTGTCACACCAGGCAGTTGTACCATGTATGCAGTCCGTCATTTCACCCAGAAGTAGTCATCGTCGGAACGCTGGAAACTGAACCCAACCACCCACCCCAAGCTGTCTGTCACATCTGTGGTGTATTATCGCCATGAAATTGCATTTGTTATTCTTTTTGCCAACTATTCAACTTATTTGCTGCTCGACCCGTACAAAATACAATGCCAGCGGCTGGCGTCCTGCCGCCCGCCTACTGATCTTCTCTAGTGCTGTCATTTCATCATATCGCTTCTCCTGCTCGGCCAAACAATGCCTGGTATTTCCTCCAACAGAAAAGATGCGCAGTTAGACAGCCTCCATGCGAATATGTATACGTCCAGAGCCTTATAGCTCCTGCAATCACCTTGACTCCGAATTCTCCATGCTGGCCTGCTTTTTTGGTTTTTGTGTCTTGCCCACGCCGCCCGCACCCTCCCTCTCACAGCCGTGAGCGGGTATTCTTTTCCTTTCCGAAGAGCTGCAAGAAACGACATGGCCACATCCGGGCCGGGCCGACCCACGGCGTTGCCGCCCATTAATATGCTGTGAAATCCTCATCGTCGCTAGCCGCTGGGACGCTTCGGTCCATTGTAGCCTGGGCTGTCTTGCGACTTTCCCTCCGTGTCCTGCGTTGAGTCCTGTTTCAAGGACTTCAAGCGCGCGGCGTAACTCGGTATTGTGGTGCGGTTGAAGACCGCCTCCCCGGTTGGCACGGAAAGCAAGGTACCCGAGTCACCATCCAAGTCACGCCACTCCTTCACCTCGGTGTCGGTTCCTCGTCCAGCATGCATGCATTCTCCAGCATGTTGGTCCACTTGCCACTCGTTCCCGCGTGGCTGTGCTTCAGGTGCTGTCGAAAGTGGTCTGCGCGGTAGAACTTCTTGCTTGCGTTACACTCGCGAAACTTGTGAACCTCTTGAAGGTGGCGGATGCGCTCTTCCCAGTCCTCCTCTGTGGCGTGGCGCGGTGCTGTCGCCCCAGGTCCCCGTCCATTACGAGGGAACTCCTCGCCACAGTAGCCGCACGAGTCAGCTTCGCCCGGCCGATTGGTGCTGTCGTGGAAGGCGCGATCGTAGCTGTGGAGAGCCGAGCAGCTCCAGCTGTGTCGCCGGACATGGAGACTGTTCTGGTGACGTTCGGCCTCGTTCTTGTTCTTGAACCGGTTGCCGCAGAACGAGCATTCGTACTGTTTCTCGGCCTCATGTGCACTATGGACTGTCAGTCTGTGAACTCGCTAGCACGCATTGCGCACGCACTGTCCGGTTCAACTTACGCTAGCTCATCAGCAGTCTCAAACTTCTTGGGCTTTTTCGGGCAACAGTCGCACATGAAAAAGCCTGAAATCTTGGTGTTGCCGGGCTTGCTCACATCGGCGAGCTTGCGGGGGGAAGCGAGAGGCCGGCTCTCGCTGATTGTCCGCTGGTGTGGTGCCCGGGAGAGGGAGCCACGGGGTGACGGGTTGAGAGACATGGTCGCGCTGTATGGAGAGCTCGGATCGGTGCCGTTGGGCGAAATCCCGCCGGGAGACAAGCCGCCTGGGGAGACGCGACCGTACGAGGTGCCCATGCTGGCAATGCTTCCGGTGAGGAGAGACAGGCTGGAGCCGAATGAGTTGGCACGCCCACTCGAGACTGACGAGATGGATCCCTGAGGAATGGCACTCAGCCTGGGAGTGGGTGATCCCCTCGAGTTGCCGTCCCGGCGCCGAATCAGATCACTCTGGTTTGTAAAGCCGGCCGGTACGGAATCGTCTGGATCGGCCGATGCGCGCCGCTTCGTACCGGCTCCGTCGTAGTGAGCTCGCAAAGAATCCTCAATGCGCAGCCGCTTCATCGAGTTCGTCTCCTCAATCTCCATGTCCTCCATGTCGTACCCATGCGATGATGCGTCATCGCTATTGTTGCGCCTCGATCGTTGAGGTGGCGACCTGTCATAATCTTGGCTGAGGTGGAACGGTCGGCTTCTCGGGGATGGCGACAGGGCGGAATGAGGAGTCTGCGTGTACCGGTCTGGAGAGCCCAGCATGTTCGTTTTCAAGTGGAGAGGGAGGCTCGTCGTGGTCGAGGGAAGGGACAGCTGCGGCGTGCGCTGGTCGCCGGACAACCTTCTCGAGAAGGGATCCGTGGCAGAAGCACTGGACGCGCTGAGTAGTGACACGCTGGGCCTGTTGTCAAACGTCTTGAGGGGATCCAGCTTCTTCTTCATGTCGGTGAAGGCATCGGCGCCGGATTGGAATTGAAACTTGTTGTGATGCAGTCCAAAGCCCGCGGAGATGCTAGGCAGGGAGCAGTCAGACCTAAAACAGGACCTGGTTAGGCACACGACGCAAAACATGGAAATTGGCTGCGGTTCTCGTAGAAACACACCTGGAAGAGGTCGATCCCATGCTGGCGTAACCCTCATCTCTTTCGTAACGAAAGCCAGCCCTCGTATAGTTGGGCCTGTCATCGAAGCTGTTCAAGCTCTCGTAGCCACTCTGATCCCTCGGGCTGTACGAGGAAGGGTCGCGGTGGTATTGCCTGGGCTCATGGGGATGCATCTGTGGGTTGTCGAGGGGAAATCGCGGAGGCGGTAGCGGAGGAGGCGCGTTCACTCTGCTGTCGGAACCGGGGATGGAGACGGCTATGGAAGAAGAGAACATGCTGAATGGATCGGATCGGTCAGAGGGCCTGGGGATGGGATTGTCTATGTGGATGCTGGGAAGGCCCGCGGGCTCCCGGTATCGTGGAGGAGCCTCCATGATGGTGTTGGGAAGTAGGTGGTGTCGGATCGAGTAGGCGGATATCTGTGCAATGCCAGCTGAGTATTATGACAATTACAGCTGAAGCGGAGTGCCACTAAGGTTTATAGAGACAAGAGCACGGGCGTCATGGGGGTGATGGGCCGAGAGAAAAAATAATTGAGATCGCAACGGGATACGAGATGCGTCCGAGGCGGCCCAGGCGGTCGGTGGTCTTGCAGGCCGTATATGGTGGCGACGCCGGTCGGGTTCGCCGTTGCGTTGGTTGGGGATGCGGGCCAATGCCAAATGCCGCCAATGCAGGCCGCGGAGGTCTGTCGCTTTCTTGTCTTGGGACGCACCACACTGCCACTACTGTCCTGTGCAGCGCAAGCGGACAGAGCGAAGAGCAGGAGGGGAGAGAGGGCTGCGAAAAGAAAAGACGAGCTTCAAGACAGCCAGGACAGGAGATGAGCCGACCCAGCGTTGATTTGGCCAAGGCGTGGATGGTGCAGAAGCGCAGCTGGAACTCGAGCTCGAAATGGAATTCGAAAACGAAGTCGAGTTGGGATGAGATGGCGACTGCAGGTCGTTCGCTTCTGTCCAGTCGTCGAAGGACAAGACGTCGAGCAGAAACAGCGAGTTACCGGATGGCGTCGAGAAATGCTCGGTGTAGTCGTCGTCGGAAGAATGAGGAGTGGCCGATGCTGGGGTGGGCAGAGTTTGGGCGTGGGGAGAGGGCAGCTGAAATAAGAGGCGATGTCTGACGACGCTGGCACTGCTGAACAGGAACCGACCCTGACAACCCTTCAAGGCGAAAGGAGGCGACAGGCTTGAAGTACCCGGTAGTAGAGCCTACGCAGCATGTGTAAGGTATTAGCGGTAAGTGTGTAAGGCCGGGCAAGGCAAGGCAAGGCAGGGCAGGGCAGGGCAGGAAAGGTGAGGTAGCGTAGCGTACGGGGCGGGTATTCCACTGCTACTCTGAATCCTTGTCGGGCAAGCCTACAGGCCTAGGGCTACCATACCTCAGCGGCGAAGGTGAGAGAGATCCTGGGCATGGTACCTTGGGTGAAGTACCTGAGGGTCGACGTCTACAGGGGAGTGGACTCAAAAGGGGGAGGGGGGGCGTGTGTGTGTGAGGGGCGTGTGGGTGACGATGGTGATGATGGTTGTGGTGGTGGTGGAGTTGGAGGAAAACCAATGTGAGTACGGATACTACCTACGTACAAGTATAGCAGCACCTGCTTGCCAATACTCTAGAAGGCGAAGAAGCTGTCGGCAGCGGCAAGCGATGGCCCAGCGGCAAGGTAGATGGAATACACAGTTAAGGTAGGGGACTGGGGTGTGTACACTCCGTACCTTTGAAGTACGCCCAAGGTGAAGTTCCTGTTGCCGTGGAGT
Organism: Colletotrichum spinosum; assembly: GCA_004366825.1. Classification (NCBI taxonomy): domain Eukaryota; kingdom Fungi; phylum Ascomycota; class Sordariomycetes; order Glomerellales; family Glomerellaceae; genus Colletotrichum; species Colletotrichum spinosum. Next base: position 110,908 of record QAPG01000005.1, on the reverse strand, counting down.
ACGGAGTACGGATAGCGTGGTAGTAGTCCGATCGTAGGGAATTTCGAGAATCTCGAGCTGGTAGTAGGCAGTCTATCCGTCGGCAGGAGAAATTTATGTGTTTGGGACGTTAGCTGGGGTGTGGTCAGCAAAGGCACGGCGTGGACAGTGGCTTTGGAACATCCTTTGCTCTCTCACTCTCTCTATTCACAATCTTTTTGACAATCATTCGCCAAGCAGGTCTCCAATGATCCGTACGGCAAGCTTCCGTCTAGATCACGGTGGAGTGGACTAGCCCTCGTCACAGTACGAGCGAGACACAGCTGCCATAGGGCAGTAGAGAGAGTCATACTTGTAATTACATAGTAGAGAGCCAAGAAAAGGACGCAGTGTACGTACTGCCTTGTGTCCTTAGATAGGTACTGGTAGTTGCCGTGGACAGGTAGTAGCGTACAAGTAGGGCACTCTGGCGCGATCGTAACCAGCGGGCGGACAGCCCTAACAGGCATTGGATGCGGGAGAGGGGAGGAACTTGCACTGACTAGCAACACGCCAGGGGGAAGTCAAGTCCCAGGGCCGGGGCCGAGTCTGAGTCTGATCTGGACCTGAGCCCGGTTGGCTGGCGCGTGGCTGGTTTCCTTCTGGAGTTCTTCTCTCACGCTTCGAAGAGGGTCGCGGTCAGCACCATCGCCCAGCGCAGAGATCCAAAGAGGACGATTCAAGGCTATCGACGTGCGTTTGCCATGAACAGGTTATAGTCCTGACTACGCAATGGCAAGTGCAGCAGGTGTCCTGAGTCGAGACTGCTTTGTAAGGCGGGGAATAGATAATGCTGCTGAGATGATCCTTGCAAACACAAACGACGACTGGGTTCGACGAATATGAGACGGTGCGAACGGTGCACCTCACGTAGTATAAGCGGCGCGAAAAAAAAAACAATAACGTCGCGGAGACGGGAACGGGGACGTTATATGGCGGCCGCAACGGAGGGAGGGTTGGCTCGGATCGAGAGTTCGAGAGGGTGGGAATCGTTGATATTATGATTATGCTTGCAGCACGTCTGCGGCCAGGCTAACCCAGCTGCACGAGCGACGTGAGTGAGCACGCGGGCGATGAAGAGTAGGGAATACGATGCGAGTGGTCTCTCCGGCCGTCCACCTCTATGCATCCATCAGTACAGCAAGCAATGACGGTCAAGCAAGGTGGTACAATACATGGTGAGCTGCGAGACTGCGGGCGTAACATTATGTCGGATTATGCCTGCCAGTGTGGAGAGAGTGCCGTGCTGATTTTAGTGTTGTCGTCGAAGGTTGTTGTTGCTGTTGTTCTTGGTTCCTGTAACGGGACTTCCAGACTCCGGCTTGCAAGGGATCCCCAGTCCCGCTGCAATGAGTCTAGAATTTTGCGGGAGAGCCCTTAGGCCGAGCAGGCAGACACTCGCATCTGTGCTGAGAGGAGCACCTTGGTTGTTTGGGTTCGCCCGGTGACTGTCGTCGAGTCTAGGTCATCTTGACATTTTGCGGCACGGTAAGAGGGGGATATCTGTTCGAGGCATGAGGTGGGAACTGTGGAATGGGAATCTCACGTTGGTTTCCTTCTTCGGATTGGTCCTATCCACATCTACCTTGTCTGCATAAGTAACAAAACAGGCAGGCACGATTCACTCGCTGTTGCCTTTTGCTTTGGTATCTACCTAGGCGGAGGCTGGCACGAATGAGGCGTGGCGGATGAGTCGGTCGGGCAATGCCATCAAGGAAGGTCCGAATCGCACTGCTTCTCTCGTCTGCCAGGTTGCAAGCCTTAGTAGGTAATATGGGTGAAAGGGTACGGATACTGTGGTAGGTAATCATAAACAGAAACATTCCCTCTATCTGGAGAGAGTTCCTAAGGCGGGCCCCATTCCGCTTCGCATCCACATTCGCCCGCGCACGTTAAAGGCATCGTTTTGGATACAAAGGGTCGTTTAACTCGAAGCACTTTCAGTGTCTCGATCCCCAGCCAAGCTGCAGCCGTTTGAATGGAATTGAAGGACATGGTCATGGTCACTCGAGCCTTGACCGACCGGGCAAGACAAGGTATCATGTGCATTCTTTTTCTCTCTGCCATCTTGTGGTTTTGTCTAAGAGTGCTCATGACCTACCTACCTAGGTAGAGTAAGCGTCCCACCTTACAGGTACCTACTGTGAGGGACCTACTGTGTAATCGTAAGGCACTTCGCCCAGGCAGCGGGTGAGGCACCGGGGTGCCACATCGGGATTAGTGCGGACCGAAGGGTATGGCCCGCCGTGGCAGGGAAGGAGCGACAAGCAAGAAGACGAGGCGAAGGGTTACAGGGTGAAGAAGATGAGAGGATGAAACATAAATCCATATGGCGAGCATCATGTACAGCGCCTAAGGCAGCAAACCCAGATTACTGCGTACCTGCCTCTCTTTCGCTCTCTTTTCTTGGTGATTCCCAGTCAACTGCAGTCGACTGGTTGGAAGGGAAAAAGCGGACACTTTGAAGTCATCCACATGGAATATACTCAGTAGGTGGGTGGTGCGGAGTAGCGTACGCTCTCTTCTTTCACTCAGTGTAGATTGCAATATAGTGAGGAATAGGCCAGACATGAGCACTGGTCTTACTCATGCAGTATAAGATGCACATAGTAAGTACGTCGATCCGAACGGATACCAGCGTCTTTCGTTCTCCAGCCCTGGCCTTGACTCTACTCGCCGCCTCGGTCTGCCGCTGCTGCTGTGGTGCGAGGTAAGTCAAGGCAACGCGAGGAGGAAGGTCCCTCACGCAACGCACGACATTGCATCGCACCGCAAAGGAAAACGGCAGACCGACTGGAGCGAGAAGGATGACCTCGCACCGATGCCGTGTTGCCTGCGCTTCGCTTCGCTACGCTGCACCAGCATGTTTAGCTGGCAACATGGCATTGCTCATGCAAAGGCCCGCGGATGTACTTGTAGAGCAAACCCTTTCTTCGGTTCCTGACTAACGAGATCAAGTCCACAGGCGGGGAGAGCATAATATAGCTAAGGTGGAAAAATAAAAAGAAGTGACAGACAGCATGAGATATTGACTGGATCCAACACTACGTCGGGCGTGGGAGTGGTGACATGGGAGCGTGGGAGTATGGGCCGAGATGGAGAGGGTTGGGGGGGGGTGCTGGCGAGCCTGAATGATGTGAAGAGGCGTGCAAAAAGTGGTGATCCTAGCGCAAGGCGTGCGGTTAGCAAGAAGCACTCACCTTGAAAAACACACCCTTTTCAATGGGCATCAACTGGAATCGCGACGTCGATGCTGAGTGGATAAGATAGGGCAGGGGAGTGGAGGATCAGTGTGGAAGAGGGGTGAATTCTAGCCCTGCCTGGCCTCGCCCGCACCTACCTGGAGCTGGTGCTGCTGGGCTTGCGCTGCTTTTCTGCCCATGCCTCTCTCCATGGATCGATCCTATCTGCCACCTGCGCTGCTGCTGGTTCTGAGAGGAATCTGAAGAGTGCAACTATTGGGCACCTTAGGTAAGGCAGGGCAGGCACTGAGGGGTAGGAGGTGCCCCCTGCCTTGTCGCTGTCGCTGCCGCTGCCGCTGTCACTAATACTGCCCTACCATATCGGGAGCTTCCATCAAATTGGTGGTCTTCCACGACATCCACCATCGAATTCGCGTCAATACACTCATTGTACGGATATGTACCGTTTTCGACCTTCCATCCCCCCTCTCATTACGGCCTAACCTGATATCTATGGATGCGGACTGCGGCAGACATTGCATAGTCACAGAGCAGGACGAGAAGGGCCAAGCATTCGTCTCCCGTGGCCGCGATTCGGGCATCTCCCCCCATCCGAGACGCTGGGCATAAAGCAACTTCATTATGTGCAGATGCAGACGTATCATGCACACTTCGTCTCAGCAAAAATACACTCATACCGACTATCGCGTCAACGCCACCATGGTTCAACTACCGCAACCTCAGATTACGCTTAGCCCACGCCGTGAAGCCCCGGCACGAAGCGACATTCTGCCATGGCCCCGTCCCTTGTTGCTGGACCCTTGGCGTTGTGCCTCCTCGATGGTCAACCATCGACGTCGCCTTGTCGACGTTGACGCCAAAGGCTCCGAGGCTCGGACAAGCCTGCGCTACACACCCGCGCTAGATTTCCACGCACTTGACCACTTGCGGACAGGTGTTTGGGACCTCGTTCTCACAAGGCGCTTAACGCCGCGGAGCAGTCAGGACCATGCGATTTGCATCTGGCGCAATTCACAGCCCGACTGGAAACCACCAAGCCAACAAGATCGCCGACATCAATTGCCAGTTCATCGTGCAAAGTCGTGACCGAAACGGCGAAACCTTGCATTGCCAATCTCCCCAAGATGTCATCATCAACATGCTTCGCCAACGGCATCCTGTACGGGCGGATCATCCTGTCCGGCCGCCTTGGGCCACATGGACCCGACCTGGTACGGCGCTCTCGCCGTCAATATCGGCACTTTGCGCCTGTAGCCAATCAGACGATGGACTCACCACGGGGATTACGCCGTCTCGATTCCTCTCCCGTCACCTAGTGGCCCACTGTTAGCGTGTCATCGAGGCCCGCACGCCTTTCACCCAATTGGACTTTGGATTGCTAGTGTTCAAGAAGCTGCTGTGGACTGCCCGAGGTATTGGTCACCCTACCACAGTACGGATGCAAAGCACTCCGCATGGGTTCTTCGCTAACTGAGGTCTCTGCCGCAGCTCACGCCCCCATTGAAATGCATCGCCAACCGTCTTCATTTACCGTATCCGCAAGTCCGGACAATGGTCTTTTGTCTGCCACTAAAAGCAGCCAGACGCAGTTGCTCAACCACGCTTCAAATACAATCTCCGCGCCTAGAGCTCGATCTAATGATTGCCATCTCGGGTCAGCATTCCCAATGGAGCAGCTTTCCGTCTCTTAGAGCAGGATATCTCGGCCCACGGGCTCTTTTTGCTCTACGTCTATCTCATCGCGTTCCAGCACGAAAGTGCGGCACCTTGCGAGTGCTCGTCTGATCTCGCCTCCGCCATCTGACCTCGGCCTGTCAGGGCGCACCCAGCTCGTGTCCGACACATTACCGGCCAGTCAGAATCAAGTCTGGCATCTGCATTGTGAGGGCGCCGAACCTACATAGTTCGATGAGCCGCCAGCTAGGCTGCCTAGTCGAAGCAGCGATGGCACCGTTTCGGACCAACTTCCGACTTGCGACTGAGCATCAAATACTTCCCGAAGCCTTCGCAACCTGTTACAAAGTGTCATTCACACCATTGTGCCTGCTGTGGGTTTCCTTACTCGGAGAGGCTCGGAGAGGCGCGGCCGCCATCGAGGAAACTCGGCACAACTGTCAATGGCCGTCGACACCACTTGACACGGCCTGCATGACGCAAAAGTTGGCCCCAGCTTGTCGGGCTTCGTACTGAGTCTTTATTGCCCTATGAGGCTGGCTGCCCCTTGCTTGCTCACCGATTCGCACACGAGCGACTACCCCTTACCCAGGGAAATGGCTCGCCATGCGCCAAAATGCAAAGCCAACAACCACTGGGTTGTTTCGGACAATTGTTGCTCGGATAAACTTGCAGCCCAAGTATCCAATTTCCAGCACATGTTGTTTTCCCCCTGCCTCACCGCCATGTCTCGCGTACCGTCGTTGACGCTGGAGGACACTAATTACCTACTTCTTCCTCCAAAAGGCTACTTTGGAGCGAGGGCTTACAGCTCGAGCCTAAGACGGGTCGAGGCATCTAACTGACGCATTCCCACGTGCGACGCTGGTCTAGACCGTGACTTGCCGTACACCCGCTCATCCCATCTTTTCCTACACGACCGGGCTCCCCATACTTGTCTAGTCTGCAAGATGGTGTTCAACTGGTCGTTTTCGCAAAGGAAAGGAAATCGCAGACCCAAGCTGCAGCGGCACTTGGAGCCGTTGGCCAACGGAGGACCGCTGAATCAGCGCTTTAACGATGGCCGCTGCTCGGCGGCGGGAAATCAAGGTCAACGCAGCCTTGACAACGCGCGAAGCGTGCAAGTAAAGCCAGCAGTGGCTCAAAAGTGAAACGGGCAGCTTTGCTCAACACGGAGCTTTCTCCGGCGTCCACACCACTTGACATCACAGCCGGGGAGCTCGCAACAGCCAACTAAAGCCACGAGTTCTGAACAGACGTGATTCGACGCCAGGATGTTTGAGTTTGCAAGCCATCGGCCTGGAGGTGTGCTGTAAGCATGACAAAGCTTGTTGGCCGAAGTCGCACACGGGTCCCAACAAGACGTCTCTTTTTGAAAAAGGCATCCGCAGCCGTCGAGCTTCGGGACTCCCCGCGAGTATGTCCGTACCGTCGCCAAGTCGTGAAAAGGCCATGTCTCTGAACTTGCACAATGCAGAAAGATGGCATCGCTCTCGACTTCGATGGGCGTCTATTGGCTTTGGTGGATCATAGAAGCCGGCACTCGTTCTGCACTTGTCGTCGTCAACTGTGCACCAGCGCCGGAGCTGTAATTATCGTGCAAACGGATCGACGAAGATGAGACGACCGTTACTCTGCAGTGTGGGTGGGAGGCGGACGCATCAGGTGGCGAGTCAGGGCGCAGCATCTATTTGGATTCAATTGCTCCAAACAAGACAAGTCAAACGTCATGTTTGATTACTGAACAGCGACGCCTGCGACAAGGCGAGCAGACTACTTGTATGCGAAGGCAAGCACCGTCGCAGCAAGTCAGCCCAAGGACAGCGACGCGAGGCAGCCCCTAACTATCTCAGCCCTATACCGTTTTGGCCTTGCTGTTTAGCCTGATGCCACAAACTTGGCGTCAATCGCTCTACAGGGATGCTCCCTAAGGACCCGAAGCGGAGATAGAGCGAAGATCTAGCCGGTGCGAACCACTCGCACACGCCGCTCGCACGCGCTTCGAAACATTCGTCCTGGTGTGGTGCGGGGAAAGGCCCAAGGATACCACAAGCCTGCCATGTATGTACTGATGTGCCGCCCACAAGCATGATGGAGTCAGAGTCAGGAATCGATTTCCTCTGGCAGCGTACGAATTCAGAGTGGGCAACGTGTGGCCTTGAATCCTATTGCATGGATGGTGAACGAGTCAAGTGTAGCGAGGCAACGAGGACGAACTCACGTAAGGTCTTGACGGCCGCGTGAACACAAGCGCGCCTGCTAATTAGTCATTGAACGGCGCATCAGACGATTGGGATGAATAAGGAGTCATCACCTCACCAGCTATTCCCGCGCATGGCTCAGCCAAGCGCAAGAGACCCTAGGCAGAATGGAGTGCAATTTGCGAGCATGGCGTTCGTAGGGCAAAGTCAAACCCCACCGTCGCGGTAAAGATTAAGTCCGTCTCCGCCACTTGCTCGACAAAAAAGGGTCGGTTTTACTACGATATCCCAACTTTTGCCAACTGAAGACCAAAAAAAAAAAAAACCCCGCTCGAACTCGGGCAGCTTCGTTTGACGGTCAAAATCTCGCTGGATAGATCACTGGCAGGAAAATGATCCGATCACTTGGCGTCAGCCAGCTTCCAAATACTGCGCCGCTGGGAGCGCGCTACTCGCCAGGACGGTGGTCACGCAGACTGGCCTCGACAACTCGTCCAAGCATGTCTTAATTTTGGCCAAGGTCTCGATACACTCGCCCAGAGTTGAAGCCCACGACGGGTTCATCCACATTTTTGCTGCGAGTGGGGGAAACAGCAAGGCGTATGTTTGTCTCTCGAGATGTATTGGACTGCGCCAGGAGGATGCCACTACCCTCGTTCAGCAAGGGCGAGACGCCAAGATTCTCTGCTACGCACTGCGTACTGTGCACATGCTGACGGCCATGATGTGCATGGGTCCGTTTAATGGAAAGCTCTTGGGCTCCTAGAAACCGACAATGCCACGCACGCTTCATTTGCGGTAACCTCGTAGGGCGAGCCGCCATTGTGGGCGACATCACTCGTCCATTGCACTTGAACTCCATGCAACGTGAGGAGTCGATTTGACCAGTAGGCGTCATCCCGGGCGGCGGGAGTATACTACTTGTACTTTCACCATGCCTCGGCACATGGAAACCCACCGTGGTGGCCTCGCGAACCCTGCATTCTGGAGACTTTGGAAGGCTGTGCAGCGGGGTTCAAATGGGGCTCGATGGAGTTGCTCCGATGGACGATTGCTTCCACATTCGAGTTCACTCCGAGCCCCGTTGCCCAGGCTTGTCCCGGCACTTCAGCGAGTTGAAACATTGTCATTCATCCAGGGTCGGTCAACGAAGGAGAAGCTTATGCTCTGTAGGATGCAGAGGCCGGACATTCGAGCTGCAAAAGGAGAATACGCAAGCTAACTCCCATTCCTACTTGCAGTATGCACTATGCCGAGGCGTGTTCGACACTTGGCTTGGCAATCGAGACACAATCTCCTGGGGCGCGAATCTGCTGGAACGAATTTCTCTAGCCTCCGCGCCAAAGATGAAAGGGACGGATAAGAGTTGATCATGGCTTCTTCGCACTTGCTCTGGGCGGAGGCACCACGCGATCGCTTTGATGCGAGTCAACTAGCCTACGCCAACAGAGTCAGAACGAAGAGTGCCGTCTGATACACAGCAAGACTGTAAAAACGATTGTCATGATGTCTCATCGTCGCGTCTCTCCGAGAAACAGCCTTCACCACGGGGCCAGCCCAGTCCACACACACAATTTCTTTTCATTTACCTTTAAACATGACAGTGGCACCATCCTGCACAACGATATGTCCATTGGTAATTGGCAGCACGGCATGATACTCCGTCTGATTGCCTGCGCGAGTCACACTATGTACGAGCATACGATTACAACGTGCAGACACAGTTGCAAGGAGTGCGCCGAGTGTTGGAGTACACAGTAACCACACCGTGGTGTAGGTCCTTTCGCCTGCAGCGGATTGCTGTGCAATGTGGGACTTGGTGCGGGATCGTCGAAGTCTCGCATCTCGCAACACTTCGCATGTCATCGTCCTGTTCTGAGTGGCAGGATGAAGCCCGCTTCGATTCTTTCCGAGGCAGATTCATCAAGCGCTCATTTCGGAGCAAACAGTCATTCTCGTGGAGAGTACGGATACGGAGTACTGTATTGGCAATACACCGTAAGCGACGACGCCTCGAATCAAGGCTACCTGCTCCGTTGTGTGGTTTCCTTGGTATGGAAGGTGAGGTGATTGGTCGACAAGGCCTGCTCGGATGGGTATCATTGCATGCTCTGTTCCAAGGCAGTGTTGAGCCCTTGGCCTTCCGAGGATTGGACGTCGTCGTCTCCGTTCGTGTATTTCTTCCTGGTGGCGGTTGATTGAGAATGAAAGTCAGGGTCCATCCACATTCAAAAACTAGTCTCGCCCTCGTGCTGGCCAAGCGTGCCATGGATGCACATGCACCGCCTCAAACAGCTTCGGGCGGTTACTTGAGATGGACGACACTCACGCTGTGGCGCGGTTCGACTTGCGAGTGCAGCCCTGGCCAATGATGGTGGCATTCAAAAGACGTCGACGTCGATCCGAGCCCTCTCGCTAGCTGCTATTCTTATCCAGCTGCGTATCAGTCAGTCCATTGAAAGATGCGGCAAGCGACCCAACAATGGGGTAAAAACTGCCGAGCGGGACGACGGGCGACGCACGACAGGTGAGATCAAGGGCCGAGGTAGCAACACGAACACGACCGTCAAATGCAGAGGCTGACTCGCAATCTGAGTCGTTATCTACACACAGGGCAGTTGGAAGCGAAGTCTGGCCGTCATGGTGTGTGCACTGTGGCTTGCCAGTCGAAGCATCAGTTGGTTGCGCCATGATAGTTTCGCTGCAAAAGAAGACCACCCGATCAGGGGCAGAGAACAGCTACAGAGCTACAGACTTTACATTTCAAGTCGACACCGAGTCCGCGTAAGCAGTGCGATTGCGCGACGTTCTCTCGGTGCATTCGAGAAGGGTATGCGAGTATCCGAAACGCATGTCTCTACGACTGTCATCCTGACCACAGGGCTGAAAGAAACAGCAAACCAAAAGACTCGATTTGGCAGGGCAATGCCATGACTTGATTACCTGTTTCGACGAGTTACATGGCTGTACTGAGACACGACGGCCTCGCCAGTCCGTCAGTCTGCAGGCATCGGGCCCGCGCATTCGTCAGCGTGGACCTCCCTCAGACGCCCGACGATGGTGAGAGGGAAGGCCGCTCGGTCGCCCCCAGCATCGCCACCGAGTCAGCGCCTACGTGGTATGGTCGAGTTGCATCCTTGGTGTATCTCAAAATTGTCTCATTGGTATCATGGTATCCAACACCATCGACGCATCGCAGCTCTCAGCCTTGTAGAGAGTGCAGGCAAACCCTGATAGGTGGCAGAGGTCGGGCTGGCCCTGAGACCGGACCGACAGCGATGACTTTTCCTTCACTCATGCCATTCATGGCGATGAGAACTCCAATACACGTCAAAAGTCAATGGACGATGAGCAGATGTGCGAATGCTTCACTGCCGGTACCGAGCTATCAGCCACAGCTACTGTGCCTTCATTCTGCAGCTTTGACCGCAGCACTAGTATTCGAAGGTCTGATCCTGGGACCGCGTATTTTGGCCAACGAGAGTCGACTTGAACCAACAACGGTCAATCTGCGCTGACTGAAGGTGACATGAGTGGCAGCAGGCCCTGGGTCCTCTCGCACGGCTCTTGGGCCAGTGTACATGTAGCGCGTCCGAACCAGGACTCGCGCGGAACACCACTGTCGTTTAGGGGGATTACGTTGTGGAAGGATGCTTCTCGGGAGCGGTGCAAGTTTGGGCGGTGAATGAAAGGGACTTTATCACGACAATAGTCATGATTCACAGCTAATCAGAGCTTGAATGCTCTCCGTTGAACCGATGGCCGGGGTTCTTCGGCGCTGAGGCTGTTCGCGCCGGTATGCATGCCGGATCGGTCGGGGGTCCGCCGGAGAGGGTGGACACCGAATTGTCACTCCGGTCTCCACGGACAGGTGGGTGCATGGACTCCACAACTGCAAGGGAGACTGGTGCGGTCTAGATGTTTCGGGTTGGCATACGCAGTACAGTAGTCTCCCCATCGTAGCTCCTCGAGCCGATCTGCCCGTCATGCTGCGCCTATACTCACACAGTACTTGGTAGTGCTTGTAAGGCTTCGCAACTTCAGCAACAGCAACATCGCCACCTCCCTGGTCTGGACCACTCATCTGTGTCCACAGCAGAAAGCGACAGACAGATGGACGTCAGTGCACTACTCAAAGTCTGACGAGGAGCCCACTTTCAGATTCTTCAAGGCCCGAATGTCAAGGAGCTGATGTATCATGTTGCCGGACCACAAGCTAGCAAGACACTGCAGCCAACTGCTTTCACCACGCAGTAGCAGCAGTCGGAAAGACGGGACTCGTCGGATCCCAGGCGAAAGGGGTTTGCGAGTTGTACCACAGCACGGAGTAGTACTACCGGCCTCTCACTCTGGCGAGGTGTGTCTGTATGCTGTGGACGCCATCTACATACAAACGCTAGGGAAGTGGCTCGATCCATTTACATCTGACGGCCTCTCTGTACAGTCAAGTAGTACTCCGTATCCGCAGATTCTGACCAGACGTCTGGCACTGCCTTTCGCCTGTCTACTTCACGCGCATGAGGTGGAGGGATAATTAGTCGAGCGGCTCCGGCGTACCCTGCACAGTACCTTTACAGGAGAAGGGCCTGACGAGATGTACAGTGGGGGGACATTAAAAACGGTTAACGCTTCGCGAAAATCCACTTTCGCGTCCTTTTCGCGAATTTCAACATTCTACCTACTATCTTGAAATACCTATTACACCTCCTAGACAAGAGATAAAAATTAAAAAACCATATTTTACACCTTAATAGTAATCCTGAATATAAGTAAGATACTAAGTAGGCGTACTAGCTAAGGGGGTAGTGTTTATTAAGGGTATTAGTATATAACGTATTCGTAGTATTATTTCACACTATGAATAATAACATACTAGTATTTTTTAACCTAGCTATAACGCCTTTCTAAAATTAATAAATCGTAATAAAAGATATATCCTTATAATCGTCAGCTTCTAGCTTTTTATCCCTATTAAAGATCTTTATAATTTGGTTTGCCTATATATTACTATTTATACTCTTTAACAAGCCTTATGATCTCAAGGGGTCTGTTACTATAAAGTAGTAATAAAGTTATATTTAAATAAAGAAATAATTAAAATATAGTATAAGTAGGCTTTTGAATATTAAGATAAACCCTTCGAATTTTAGTATTTTATTCTCTTTATAAATAAGAGTTCTATTAATAAAAGTATAAGATATTAGTATAACTAGGTTTTTTGCTTATTAAGTATATTTTCAACTTTAATTTTTATATTAAAATTAAAATTTAACCTATATAAAAATAGGTTTAATTATTAATTAAAAAAATATATTTAACTTTAATACTATACGTAATGCTTCTCCTAGATATTTTAAGGTAGTATCTCTTATAATATAAAGACTTTGTTAATCTTTCTCTACAGAAACCTAAATGTTTTTTATAAAAGTATTATAACTATAGTTTACATCAAAATACTTAAGGAGGTACTGCTAACGATCTTTAACCTAAGTATAGTGTTTATATAAGATAATACCGCAATCTATTTAACAAAAATTGTAATTTTATTCTTCTAGGAAGAAGGTTTTCTAGTTATTAATTAGCCCCCTTATTTACTAGATATAAACCTAATTAAAAATATATAGAAAGTACTAAAAGAATATATTATAAGGGATTTTCCCTATTTATCTAAAGTTTTAAAAAGAGAATAGATACTTTATAAGCTTATTAATACTATAATTAAGGTTTAGGATAACCTCAAGCTAGGCCTGATTAAGAGGCTTATTAATAGTATACCTCGGCGTATTAAGGCTTTTATTAAAGTAAAAAGCTAGTATATGAAATACTAAATAAATAAACTAGTAGACATATTAATGATGAATACGTATTGGGTTTTTGTATATTTTTAAGATTTAATTTAATAATGCTGTCACATTTGGCGTATGAAGGGTGGCTTCGGAACCATCGGGTCAATGCGGGTGGATTTTAGTGTTGACCGTTTTTAATGTCCCCTCACTGTACAAAGGAGACGTCGGAGCTTCCTCTTTTTTCGGCAAGCGCATAGAATTGGTCTAGAAGGGTTCCAGAAGTCTCGCAGCCCAGGAATCGTTAGCACCGGAGCTGTCAGCTTATGCCGGCCAAGTCCACCTTTTCGGGATGGACGCCATTCAAAAAGGGTACTCCGCAGACTTTGTCTAGTTGCTAAGTTTCCGGCGTCCCAGCCATGCCAGTGTCCGAAGGTGGGAGCTGAGTGAGACTCGGCAATGGCGTCACCTGAGAGTGACGACAAGTACGTGCAAAAAAGTGCGCAAGGACCAGCTAGGTGGGAGATTTGCGACGTTGCATGACACGAGGACACGAGTCGATTCGTTGAGCCTCGTTCAGACGTCAACGTCCAAGATGCCAGAAGGCTCATCAGGGTTGGATCGACAGCCATGATCTGCCGCCCTACTTCGTACTGCTGCGGTTGTGCGGTATGGAGGACCACGCGGTAGCACCGGCAAGGGGAAACGGTCTTGCACGCGGCGCTACTTGGCAGTAAGTACAGACAGCATGGTGTTCACACATGCTGCCAGCTTGGGGTCGAGACCTGGACCGGTAGAGAGAGGCCTCTCGCACGCGTTGCAATTCCGTAAATCCGCCGAGTCTACTTGTACGGAGCATCTGTACGGATACGGAGTTTCCGTACCTCGTACTCCGTACAGAGAGAAGAATTGTGGCTGTGGCGGCCTCGACTTCAGCCGTGGCCGGGAGCCGACAAAGGTACTGAAGCGTTGGCGACACTCTGGGCGTCTCCGAAATCATCACTACTTCGTTGCCTGGGCCGGCTCATCGGGGGCACCACGGTGAAAGGTGACTGTTGGCAAACTTGCAGACGTCTGTCGTTGCGCCACACAGGCGCGGTTCTTGACGGGCCTGGCCTGTCGTGTGGTCAAGTAAAAACGAGCTGCGCCCAGCGATCAGCAATACCGGAGTCGTGGCACCGGGGATGGGACCCTTTCATCTATCTTGTTGGAGCATATACATATCGCACCGTTGCGGATGCAACAACGCAGGTCAGCCCGGATCGATGGACTGTTGTCTGCCTCCAAACAGTCGCCGTTTCACTCACCGCCTACTGAATGCGGACATTTGTCGAGGCCTATTCCCCTGTGTACCCTAGACACTGCGTGGGCAGAGTATCGTGAACAGCATCAGCCATTGAGTGGTGGCGACGAGGACCGCCCACGGCTGGCGACGGACACGACTCTGGCTACTACTTTCCCTACCACATGGACCTGACCTACACGTAGGTAGCAGCCAATGGCTCGCAATGCTCCGGCCGGAGCAACTTCTGTGTTCAACTCCCGTCTCCCACGGTGTCGACTGCCGGAGCCCCAGGATCAACCTCTCGGCGTTTCTCTCTGCCCCTACTGGACACCAAAATCCCGCGTCGACCCCCGTTCAAGGGAGATTGGCATCGAGAGGAGAAAGAGTCCGCCCCTCCCTGTCCCCTGACCGACCGGCCCTGTATGTGGATTGTATTCTGGATCACCGGTGCGTTGTGGCAGTGCAAAAGCAATGTCCAGGAGGTCGCAAATCACAGTACGTACCTGTAGCAGTGACGGCCAACGAGGACGTTGTCGAGTCATATCGTGCGCCTGTCGGTGTGTGTTGGCCGTCATGTTCGCCTCCAGCCATGAGAAACCAGCAGCCGAATCTGGAGCATCAGTCTTTTGTTGCACGTCACTCGCAGGCAAGGCGTATGTCACTGAGGTGAAGCGATTGAGCGCACGACATGAGACTCTCATGACTAGCAAGGGGCTGGGCCTCTTCCAATACTCATACAAAGTGATTGATCGTCGGCTGATAGGGCAAGGGTTTTTTTCCAGGACATGTCCTCGTTCCGACACCGCCAGTGCTCTTATGCGTGCCGAGGTCGAGATGGACGGCCTCGACCTCTCTTTCGAGACGACGGTCCCTAATACCACCACCACCACATCGGAAACACCAACAAGGACTTGAGGATACGCTGACGATGATGCCGCACTTTCCGCCCTGCATACGTATGCATGCGTGCACTTGGTACTCAACTGTGGTAGTGTACTCGGTATCCGCACACTGCTACGGAGCAAAGCCCTCGAGGAAGAAGGCGACGCCAAGGGTTCACGTCTGCCGCTAGGGTATCGCGCTACTCGTTCGGCCGTGAATACACATCGTGTTGCACTACCACGGTACGCACGCCGCAAGGCAGAACAGGACCAGGAACCATGCGCTTGCATGCCTCTATTCAGGCCTAGTCCGCGACCATTGGCTGAACGGGAATCGGTCGTTTGGTCTTTCTGGGAAAAAAGCGACTATTGTCTCCCGTCTAGCGTCTGACTAAACTCGACGACGGATATTTTCTGGAAGAACCAAGGCCCTACTTGGGTTTGTTTGCTTGCTTTGACTCTGCGCGATTCCACAGTAAGCAAGCAGACCAAGTAATCGGCGACCACATCCTCGGCCATCGGAGTCGACACGTCCGCCTGTGGCATGCCAATAGTCACATCGCTTACTGCCCACTTCCCACGAGTTCGAGTTGCTCCAGAACTATCGCCAAAGGGCTGGCGAACGGTCCTCCATGGTCGTGATACAGTCACTTCCTACCGGTGCTCGCTCTCCATGTGCCCCAAGACCACGGACCGGACGTCTTCCCGTCTGATGACCCGAAGCTTGATCAGTCGCATCGCGAACCGTTTCCCCCTCCACTCGCCGCATCACTCACTGCACCACGGATCGAGCTGTCAAACCAAGTCCGGCCCCATGCCACTGGCACGTCAGCACCTCAGCCCGTCAGCCACCCGCTCCAACAACGCTGTGACATGTCAGGATTACTACGTCTGTACGCATTAAAAAGGGTTTCTTGCAGGGGAGCATCTTACTGAGAGAAACGAGACCAGAGGCAGATTCTTTGTACTGTACCGGTGGGATATCCCGTCTGGCTTCGTCGCCATCAGCCATGTGATCTGCCCAAGTTTCGCGATGGCTTCCTTGTTTATCCAAGGGCCCCGTACCCGTTGCTCCTTTGGCCAGACGTCCAACTGCTACACTACTTGCAGGTGTCTCCTTGGACCGCGAACGCACTCCCCCCCTAATCAATCATACTTTCAAGTTGGGGGATCGTCAACGGGTCTTTGGGATTCTGTTAGAGTTTGCGCCCTGGGATGAGCCCAGCTTTGGGGGCCAGCGGAGAGGATCCAGTCCCCCCTGTCGAAGCGAACCATCCATTCACCTGAGAACGAGTACGGGTTTCCGCGCAACGCAACGCAAACGCAACGCATCGCATCGTGACGGCCGCCACGGCAAGGCATCGCGGTAGGGCGAAGACGAAGACGGACGGCGGGGCACCGGGCATGAAGAGGAGCTGCTGACAGTACCTTGTCAAGCCTGTATCCGCAAAGGTCACCCTCTGTTTCATCTTCATCTGGTTTTGTCCAGCTCTTCCCACGATCAGCAGCAGCTTAACGGATACCATGTTCATGTCGTACACGGTATGGCGATACGCAGCTCCGGCCTCGAGCTTTCGGCCCTTTTCGTCGTCAGCTCCTACAAGTATCTCCGCCCTTCATCTGCTCCTTGCCCATGTTCGCCGCCCCCACATTCTTCAGTAGCTTGCTTGTCGTTTGTTGCCCGTTCTCCTCGACGGATATACTGCGTACATATAATTAGTATACGCAAAGCCGTGTGTACATACGCAAGAGTATCACTACTGTGTATACAGTATTCAACGTACACACACATACGGACGGTCCAGGAGCCCATAGTACGTGGCTGTAAACCACCAATATCCACGCTCGACAAGATGGATCTCGGTGTACGGAGTACACAGTACAGGGCGCTGTTGGCCTTGCTGCTCAAGTATACGATGTAACTTGAGCATTTTCCTATTAGGGAACAGATGCTCTTTACACACTACCCAGCATGGTCAACTTCGAGACCCTCTTTGCGCCGGGGTCGCTGGCCTTGCAAGCACAACCAGGGCGTTCCCTGGACCACCACACTGCTACCAGCGGCAGAGCTGCAAAGTGCGGTGAGAGAGTTTCGAGGCGCGAGGAATACTGTTACTGCGTCCAAGTACTCCGTAGATGCACGCAGGTAGAGAAGCACAGAACCAGGAGCGCTGTCCAGCCTTGCCTAGCCCTGGCGATGGATGGCAAGGTACGGCATGGCATCGCGTGGATATACTTGCTTTGCGTGCAAGTATGTGTATTGCCGACATTGGTAGCAGAGAAGAGTATACAGTGACGGGCGTTGGCCAGGGGCTCGTCATGGCCATTCGCCTGCCACGAGACGAGGGCCAAAGTTTACGGATTTTGGGACGACCACGACCACCATCATGGTCACGCCTCCGACGCTTCTCACGCCCGCCAGCCCGCCCTATGGCGCACGTACTGTGGTACGGGTGCAACACGGCGAGTCGGGTTCAGGTCTCCGGCGCTGCTGGTCATAGGGCGCAACCACGAAGCAGCCGCGATGCTGACGTAGCGAGCAAGTCGCCGTCGGTGTCGACTACCGCCCCAGAGTCGCCGTCGCCGGCGGTCATGGCCGGCCTTCCAATATTTCAGATATCTGGACTTCCCGTCCGGAGTCGTCTCACTTCGCTTCGAGTCCCGTCAGTACTACTCTCGTTGTCAGAAGCCAAGCTTCACGCCATTCTGTCTGCTTCTGCTGACACGACCCGGCAGCGGCAGCGGCAGCGGCCTCAGAGGCCGTCTCCCCCCCTCGGGGGACATGAGTCGCGGTGGGGTGCCAGGTAAACTTGCCTCTTTTCCCACTTTGCACCCCGAGCAACGTTGCGTTGTTTTGGCTTTACGCCCCTCTCTCTCTCTTCCTCTGCTCTGGCAGTACTACGTACTCGAAGGGTCCCGCTTCGAGCGCAGCGTCAGCCCGTCCGGCTCGCCGGAGAGAGCAGGACATCCCCAGACTTGCTTTCCTGGGCAATGTAATTGTAAGGCTGGGAAGAGGGGCGCGCAGTCCTGACATGTGTCGAGCTGGAACGGGTCCCAAGCGGCAGGGCTGGGGAGGGGGTCCTATTGTGTTGCGCAGAGGAGAGAACCAGGCACCTTTCCCACCTCATTGGACGGTTAGGGTAAAAAGTCGCTACTCGGAATTCCTTCCGTAGGTGAAGAGATTCGATTTACTACTAAATTTCGAGCGGGCTGTTCAGGATTCTTGGGAGGGGGGGG